>CM065469.1:48847275-49447275 GCA_032872505.1 Leptopilina syphax | reverse complement strand
TATTATAAACAATAATATATATAATCAGGGGCCGACACGGGCAAGAATTTTTCGTGAAAGTCCCTGTATATAATACTACATTTAATGTATGTGGGTAATGTTTATTATAATTGTGAACACAAACACGAAATGACTATGTATATGTGTCTAAATATATATGTAGGATTGAATAATTGAGATTTGATGGTATATATATGTATATGTAATGTTATACTGTAGTGTGGATTCAGAGAGTACAAACTGTTCCGCAAAATTGGAATTTTAACATGGTTATCGAACAATCGACTGCTTTTTGTTGACGGTGACCAAACTATTTGTTTAATTAAAATTGTGTGATTGCGACGTGCTACCTTTGTCAAGAGAGAAGCTTTCAAAATCATTGAAATTTCGAATTCGCATCAACATTTCACATATATGTGCAAATTTCTCCCAATGACCGCAAAATCTAATTTCTACATTTGTAATTGTTAACATTTTTCTTTTACTTTAATTTTATATAGAAAAATATTTATTCAAAAGAAATTTTAAAATTAAAACAAACAACTTGTAAATAATACTTGTAATTTTGTATACTGTAAAAATAGAGAGCACTGAACGAATGGGAATTTTTTTTTTAAACCTGTAATTGGAAAAGTTTATTCCGTTGAAAGGGAAGTGTACAATTTGATGTAAATTTGTATCTCTAAATTAAAAGAATACTTTTAAGTGTTTTGGTGGTAAATTTATATCTCTGAAATTTAGAATAATACTTTTAAGAGTTTGGTGCATGAAGTAATGTTTAAAAAAAAGATGTATGATAACAGGGGAAAAAAAATTAAAACAATAAGAGTAATCTGTAGTAGGTAACATATAAAATAACAGAATCTAATTCTTTTGTCCATATGCAGGAGAATACATCTGTAGTTTAATTTTTTTTGTATTATACAACTCATAGCTTTTATTACCTTCCCTTTGTTTTTAATAAAAGAGCACGCTTTAATTACGTTTATCGTGAACGGAAAACATTCGTTCCTTACATTAAAAGCTATACACATAATAACTGAAATGCGTAGTAATATGATTTTTTCTTTGGCAAATTTTGGTTTGAATATCCAGAAAAGAGTGACAGAATTATATTTAGAGTTAAAATTTTACTCTTTTATTTACACTCTAATTTTTGTGTTCTTAATATTAATTGCTTTATTTTCCTGAAAAAATGTTATTAACCTCAATGTCCTCAATGAATATTCACCAAAACATAAAATACAAAAGCAATGAATGTGTGTAAGGGACGGCAAAAGGTAATTATTTTACATAAAAGAGTGAGTTGTTGCGATTGGGAAATAATATTAGCGGAGGGAGAAAATTTTCATTATGACAAAGTTTCCTTCCTCAGTAGTAGGTGAAAACATTCAACCCTGCCCCTCCCTTCTTCTTCTCTCTCTCACCATCAAAAGAGCTTTTCTCTCAAAAACGACATTGTCCACATATAAAATTAAGTTGTTTCGATGAGCACGAGCATGTATAGAGACGAGCAAAACCACCATCCGAGAGAGGAGCAACAATCTCATAAACGTGAAAATTTAGCTTAGAGTAGAAAATGAGAATGCAGACCACAACCACACCGTTAGGGATAAAAATTTCACGCTTGAATTAACCCCATTTTCCTAACAACACATTCTCAACGATAAAATGACTTTAATATTCATTTTTCAAAGTGTCTGGAGGAAAATTACTTTTATTTAATTGTGGGGTAATTTGGAATTTTTTTTTCTGTACAGTCAACTCTCGATAAGTGTCTTTAGAGAATAAAAAAATTGATATAGAAACATTTAATTTCTAAAATAAAATCAAGCATTAAGGAGGGTTTACTGTACATCATCATCATAAACCAAAATTTCCTAAATAGAAATCGAAGAATGAGAATATTACGCCGAAAACTACACTAATGGATAGTAAATTGGTCTAATTAGCATGCAATGTTACCAACTAATTCAAAATATAAGCTCAGAAGGATTCATTAACGGAATAATATATTGAGAGTTGGGAAATTCTAGCAGATGTATCAAAATATACAAGGAGCTTATGAAAGCAAATTATTATATGCTCTCGAATATAGTGGGATTTTGTAGAGATTGTTATGTCTAAAGGAACTTTGAAGGGTCAGCTATTCCCCCTCCCCAAACTTCCTCCCTCTTCCAAATCCATCCAGTATTCCGTAATACTAATCAAACGTGTTCTCTGATCTCATGCCAGCCACTAATGCAGGTCATCCTGAAGGCATTAGTGGCCCTATCTTATCTAAACCACATACAATCCTCACACATCCTTCTTCACTCATCATTTAACTCATTAGTGCATCTCCACGAAATAACTTCTTACAATTAGATTTTATTTATTTCACAAGCAAAATTTATTCCTCCATTAAAGTGATAAATTCAGTGCAATTAGGTGGCAAATAATTATCAATAATTATAAAAATCAAATAATATCGAGAAATTTATTCTAATAAGAATTAATTAGCTACAAATACAAAAAAAAATCAATTATTTATTGACAATTATAAGTATAATTTGTTATCGATAATTAAAAAAATAATTAATTCAGGTTCTTGAAAAAAATACCGAAAATAAAAATAATTAATAACAGTAATAACTTTACAAATAATCAGATGTCGCCATTCATTTATTTAAAAAATAATAATAATAATAAATAGGCAACAATTTTCAAAAAGATCAATCATCGACAATTATTTATTTACTTATATAAGGAATAATTACAAAAATTATTAGCAACGATTTTAAAATATCGTCAGCAATTATTTATTAATTATTTATTAACTGATATTAAAATAATCAATTCATAACATTTATTTATTTATTAAAAAAATAATTGTAATAATAATTATTAATATATAATTATCATTTAGAAACAAATTACAAGAAAATCAGTCATCAACAATTATTTATTTACTCATTTAAGGAATAATTATAAAAATAATTAATTAGCAACAATTTTAAAACATCGTCAACAATTATTTATTTGTTTATTTAATTATTTAAGGAATAATCATAAAAACAAATAATTATAAACAATTATAAAAATAGTTAATTATCAACAATTTGACAAATAATTACTCTTTCAATAAATTTTTACATAATAAGAAGCATTTATAATAATATAATTAATTAGCAACAATTTTTAAGAAGAACAGTCATGAATAATTATTTATTTACTTATTTAAAGAATTATTAAAAAATAATTAATTTGCAACAATTTTAAATACTTATAATCAGTTGTCAACAATAATTTATTTATTTTAACAATAAAATTTTTAAGGTAATTAATATTCGAAACTTTTGAAAATAATCAATTGACAACAATTTTTATTTATTTAATTAAGAAATAATTGTAAAAACAATTAATTATCAACAATTCTGAAAATAGTTAATTATCAACATTTTTCAAAATGCATTTGTTTAACAACAATTGTAAAAATAGGGAGTTGTTAATAATTATAAGAATATAAAATTGTCAATTTTTGGAAAAATAATTAATGATCAAGAATTATAAAAGTAACCAATTGGCAGCGATTTTTAAAAATTATATACAAATTATATTTATTTATTTATTTAAGAAATAATAATACACACAAATAATTATCAACAATTATGAAAATAGTTCATTAGCAACAATTTTACGAATAATTAGTTTCAATAATTGTTTAACAATTTATTTAAGAAATAATTACAATAATAATTAATTAGCAACAATTATGAAAATAGTTAGTTATCAATAATTTAAAAAAAAAATATTTAAATTAACAACAATTATGAAATTAATGAATTGTTAATAATTAAAATAATTAGTTAGGGGCCGTAAATTACGTAAGGCTTCTCAACAATTATTTATTTATTTATTTATTTATTTATTTAAAGAATAATAATTATAAAAATAATCAATTAGCAACAATTATGAAAATAAATAGTGTCTAAAAAATGTCAAGAATAATTAAATATGATCAAAACAAAAGCAATTTAAAATGAACAATAACAAAACTAATTGATTAAAAATAATGAATTATAGAATAATTAGACATTAACATTAAATTCTGAAATATGGAAATTTGTGGACAAATATAATAAAAAAATATATTTAATAAACTGTTAAATACTAACTTATAAACAATTTATTTATTTATACACATTGCCCCGCTGTCAAAATAGTTGACCATAAATAGATACATAAATATATTTAATTGTCAATAAAATAATTTTGATAGGAGATAAAGTTTAAACTCGCGAATAAATTAATTAATAAATAAATAATTAAAAATTAATTATAAATAAATAATTAATAAATTAATTAATAAACTTTGTACCCACAAAAAATTTATTTTCCCTACATTTTTGAAAAAAATTAATAAAAAGAAATTAAATGTTTTTTAATGCAGTGCATAGGGGACACTTTGTGAAATTAAAAAAAATTTTACAAGCGGAAAATCAATCAGTTTCGAGCTAAACCGAGAATACATTGATGAAGACTTTGAAAGATGGTAGAGAACTAGAGAGTGAGGGAGAAAAGCCGGTATAACCTCCCCTCTAATTGACCAATTTTCACCGCTTAAATCCAATTTATTTCTGGAAGTTTGCCGACAGGCGCGCAGAGACCTCTTTCCAGTGAATAATCCCATCATCAAGTCGATAGCCCCGTGTGTATTAGGCAACTAATTAAAATGACTTGATTGTATATACTTACAGGCAAAATCTCGAATTCAACATTTCGTAAATCTCTGATATGATGGTTCAATCTACAAAGACGAGAGAGAGAGAGAGAGGTCTATAGTAATGGATTGATTATATACCTAATCATCCCTTATACTCATCAGACCACTCTTGTCAGAGTGTGTATACCTATATATATATACACCGACTTAAGAGCCCTTTCAATTAAGCTCCCCGTATATGATAATTAGGTATTATATCTCTGTAATATTATATCCCTATATCTGCATAATATATAATTAATAATCTCCTTGATTATAAATCTTGCTCACTTTTTATTAAGCCACTCGCTTTCTATCGAAAGAGTTCAATTTTTCGATTTTAATCATTGTTCAATTTTTTAATATAGAGAAATCTTCGAAAATATGTTTATAAATTGAAATTATTTTTCTTCAGATATCTGGAGATTTATTCAACTTTTGTTGTTTTCCCATTTCGATATTACAGGATTGAAAATTAAAATTAAAAATCTCTCTTTCTGGTAAACAATACTCTTTGGGGGCCGTCCATAAACCACGTGGACAATTTTTCACAAATTTTTGACCCCCCCCCGTCCCCCGTTGTGGACAGTCGTGGACATTTTTCAAACCCCCTTACCCCTATACAATTGTCTGCGTGGATATTGCAAATTAAAAAAATAATTTTTTTTTGTACTCCTGTATGTTAAAAAATAAAAAAGATAATTTTTGAACATATTTCAAAGCAAGAATGTCAGTAAAGTCAGGGAAATGTCAGGAAAAAATTTTTTGTCAGAAAAATTAAGAAAATTGTGACTTTTTTCGACTCATTTAAAAAAATTGCGACAAAATACCACAATTTTCAGTAAAAAAAAGTACAAGTTATTTTGATTTTTACAATGAGAAAAATAACTATAAACAAATCTTTTTGAACAGTTGAAATTTTGAAAAATTTAATTGAAAATAATTAATTTATTTCAAGTCTTTTGTTACAATTTTTAAAGAATAAAAAATCTTTAAAGGTAAATTTAAAAATGAAAATGAATGAAAATTAGCTTCTAATTTTTTAAAATTCAATATTTTCAATTATACATATTTTCAGAAATTCAAATGTATACACAAAAATAACATTTTAAAATTATTTTTAACATTTTAGAGGAAACAATCATGTACACAATTTTTAATTAAAATCTATCAATCAAATTCAAAAATAATTTTAAAGTATAACAGAATTTTAGAAGAACTTTCGGAAAATTATTTAAATTAATTGATTCAGAGACGAAGGTTTAGTTGAAAATTGTAGAAAATAATTGAATTCAGGAAGGGTTATAATTGTCATTTTAAAAAATAATTAAAATCATAAATTTTACTCATTTTCCGTAAACATTCATATTTTCGTGTAAAAAGAATTTTGTCAGGGAAATTAATTTTAATGTCAGTAAATTGTCAGGGAAATTGATTAACTGAAATTTATGATCATCCTGATTACGCTTAAGATATCTTTGTTGGAAATATCTTTGATTATATGTCCACGTTGACATTTGCTTTAACACTCCCCCTCCCCTTCGTGGACAAACGTGGACTTTTGATTCACCCCCCGCCCCCAAATGTGTCCACGTGGTTTATGGACGGCCCCATTGAGAAAAAGGGATTTTGGATTTTTTTACGATTGTTGATAATTATTTTCCAGTTACTTATTTTTTTAATTATTCTCAATCAAATGTTTTTTAAAAAATGTTGCTAATGAACTATTTTTATGTATAAAATTTATGATCTGAAATCAGAAAAATAAACGAATGAATTTTTATTTTCAAATAAAAAAAATTGAATAACAATTGTATTTTTTAGCATTTTCAGCCTAAAAATAATTTTGTTTTAAAAAAATGCTTCAAAAATTAGAAAAATCGTTTTTTTCTTTTGGTTTGTCAATTTCTTTGTCGATTCAAAAACATATTTTCTACGAAATTACAAAATTAAATAATTATTTGATTGTTTAAAAACTATTTTGCAATAAAATTTGTATCTTTGGAGAAAATAATTATTTGTATAATCGTATCGTAAAGGGTTTAAATATTTAAATCCGAAATTTATAAATTCAAAATGGCGGATTCAATATAGCAGATAGGAAAATTCTCTAAATCTGAAATACTCAAATTAAAATTTACCAACAAATAGTAAAAGTCATAGTTTCTCTATGGATATCAAATTAAGACAAAAAACGTATCAAAATTGTTGCGAAGCAATGTTTTGATGTATTTTGTCTCAATTTGAAAAACCCTAAAAAAATTCTAATATCACTTCTAAATAAATTTACCTCAATAAAAATTCGATTATATTCGGTCTAATAAAAATCCTAAATAAAAATTCGGTCAAAAGGCCACTTCACTTAAAGCAAAATTCAAATCAATTTTGTTCAATTTTCGTTACCTGCAAATCTGCAATTGAATAAAAAAATGCCTCGTGCATTCACTCGAACGAAAAAATTCACTTAAAACAAAAAATTGAATTAAAAAACCCCCGTCATGTTCAGCTAAATAACAACTCAATTTACACAATGCACTTGCGAGAAAATTTCCAGCATCTGTCAAACAGCATTTTCAAATATTTTCCTATACACTCCCAAGAGGGGAAATTCTTTTTCCATCCTCCCCCCCCAACGAAAAAATTGAGTACATTCTTGGAGACAACTAAATTTCAAACTATTTGCATATACATAATACTTTTCTGGAATTGAGTCTGAAATAAATAAAAAAAAAGAAAGAAAGAAAAAAGGCAATGTTTTTCAATCGGCTATAAAGGCAAGCTATCAAACAGCGTTATGAGAGACGTCAGGAAATTGCCTCGATCGAAGTAACAAAGCGTCATAGTAAAAAAAAAGAGAAATGAAAATAAATTTCCACTGTGAGAATGTTGATAGAGAGGGAACAGTGTATAGTGAAGTAGAGAGAGAGAGAGAGAGAGAGAGAGAGAGAGAGAGAGAGAGAGAGAGAGAGAGAGAGAGAGAGAGAGAGAGAGAGAGAGAGAGAGAGAGAGAGAGAGAGAGAGAGAGAGAGAGAGAGAGAGAGAGAGAGAGAGAGAGAGAGAGAGAGAGAGAGAGAGAGAGAGAGAGAGAGAGAGAGAGAGAGAGAGAGAGAGAGAGAGAGAGAGAGAGAGAGAGAGAGAGAGAGAGAGAGAGAGAGAGAGAGAGAGAGAAAGCGACTAGTGCGTTTGGCTAATGAGAGGATATGTGAAAAGCTCACACTACAGAAAAGGGTTTTTCACCTGCCTTGAAAATATATGTCGGCAAAATGCCACCGGACAGATCTGAAGGCACCCACACTGTGAAATTTCGTTTTTGGCCCGGGTCAGACCTTTCATATACCATCAAAGTTTTTCACCTCTTTTTTTCCTTCTTTTTTTTTATTTGTGTAAACGTCAAACGCCATATATTCCTTCATCCGAGGAACAAAAATCCATTTGAGCGGGTGAATATTTCTATACTATAGTGTATGTAGTACATAATATGTATGAAGAGTATATATACGTATTTATATCCTACTATATAGTATAATAATAATAATAATAATAATAATAATAATAATAATAATTTTTAAACTAAAAGCATATTTAAGATGGTTAAAAATGTTAACTATAATAATTTAAATGTTCTTTTATTCACTTTTTCTGTCCCTCACACTCTGAAGTTGTCTTTTGTTTATACTTTTGTTTTTTGTTAACTTTAGTTTAGATGGATTGTATATTATATTATTATGTTATAATTATTATGTTATAATTATTTTTATTTTATAATTAATTCAAAATTGTAATCACAAATAGAAATCATCAGAATTTTTTCCACTTCTTTTCATTAAAAGACTAAAATTTTGTTAAATATTATGTTTTGTCAAATTGAAATTAGATTTTTGTTCTCAACAAAAACAAAAAAAACAAAAACTAAACAAAATAACTAAGGCTGTTTTCGGCATGGTCATGGATCGCGATCCGGATCACAAAGTAACCAATCACAGCATAGGAAAAGTGATCTGGATCACGATCCATCGCGATCCATGACCATGCCGAAAACGGCCTAAACTAACTAAAACAAAAAAATAAATAAATAACAAAAACTAAAAAACTTCAAAAACTAAAAACTAAACTAAACTAAACTAAACTAAACTAAACTAAACTAAACTTCTAACTTCTAAACAAAATTAGAAAACTGTTAAACAACTGTGATTAAGAAATAGAAAATTTATTTATTTTGCATTATTTTTGTTTATGAATCACAATTTTTTAAACAAAATTACTATTTTCTTTTTGGAAAAAGAAGAAAAATATTTGCACAATTTCTATTTTTAATCTTATTTTTGGAACAGAATTTTCCACAGGAATTAAGACATTGAAAAATTTCAAATTTAAACTTTTTTTTAAATTAAACAATTTATGAAAGTATTTGTTATAAAACATGAAAGATATCGATTGCTCCGAGTCGAAGACTCGGAGTGATCGATATCTTTCATGTTTTTGAATTTTTTTTAGTGTTTTGAAGAAAAATTTAAATTAAAAAATTTTTAAATTCTATTATTTTTAAAATTGTTAATTTTATTTAAAAATGCTTTTTTGCAAAATGTGTATTTCAAATGAAAACCGAATAAATCAATTTTACACCTGCAAAGAAAGATGTCGTTTTCTAAAGTTTCTCTTCTTTTTATTTATTTTTGTCTCGATATAGAAAGTACCAAGTCTGTATTGTTCCTTTATATCTATAGAGGAGAATTTGTAGAAAATGGATGAGTAAGTTGTGTCGTCTAGATGAACGATGAACGTGGCCAATTGACGTATGTGATGAACCGAAGGGTTGTGGCTTCGCGATTGAGAGAAGGATGCTTCTAAGGGTGTTGTATATAGAATAGAGATGGACGTGAATGAAGAGAAAGAGGGTATGAGAGATAGAAGCCAAAGAATGAGAGAGGGAGAGAGGGAGAGAGAGAGAGAGAGAGAGAAATGATTTTGGTGGTGTCTAAAGGGATAGTGAGTGGAAGCAGAGAAAAAGGGGGAAGGGGGTTCGAAACAGCGGGTAAAGTGAGTGGTGATGGTGACGAAGCTCGCTCGTAAAGGTTTGCCTTCGTTACATCGTATAGAGCCGGTGAATCGTTTCCTCGCTCGGTTTTACCCGTTTCAAACCCCCCCCCCCCCACTCCACCCTTCTTTCTCTCTTTTTCTCTCTCTATTACCTCTTTTTCTTTATCTATCCTCTATTTTTCTCTTTCTCTTCTTTACTCTCTCTCTCTCTCTTTTTTTTTACTTCCTCCTCTTTTCTACTCTTTCTCTTTTTACTCTCAATATTGTGAGAATATTCCATCCAAAAAAGTTTATAAAAATATTTTTTTAATTATTAATATTATTGATAATTAACTAATTTATTTCCGATTGATATTGAAATAAATTATAATTATTAATACAGGAATCGAACTAGGTCCGTAAATTTGTTTCAAGTCCGTAAAAGTCAGTTTTTTTTAAAAAAAAAAAAGGTCCGTAAAGTTCGTAATTTGATTAAAAATGGACAAAAAGTTCGTAAATTGTACGATATAATTTGGAAAATTTTAGAGAAATTACAAATGATTGGAAAATTCAATTCTTTTCAAAAGTAATAAAATTCTTATCAGAAATTCAATTATGTTAAAAAGTTTTTAAAAATTTTCGTCAAAATTAAAATTATTCGTATAAATACAATAAAATTTTTCTCCAAAATTCAATTATTTTCAAAAATTTTAATAAAATTCTTGTCAAAAATTCAATTATTTTCCTTAATTTTCCTCAATTAAATGATTTTCAATATCTATTATTTTCATAAAATAATAAAAATTTCACGGAAATTCAATTATTTACAAATTTTTTATAAAATTTCTTCGCAATATAATTCAATTATTTTTATAATTTATAAATAATAATATTTTTACAGGGATTCAATTATTTTTATAAATAATAAAATTCTTTTTAGGAATTCAATTATTTTCATAAATAATAAAACTCATTTGCAAAATTTCAAATATTTTTAATAAAATTTTTATCAAATTCCTCGATAAATGTAATTATTATTAAAAATTTTATTAAAATTCGTGAAACGAATTCAATTATTTAAAAATTAGTTGATTAAATTCTTTATGAGAATTCAATTTTAAGAAACATTCAAATATACAATAAATTAATTTTTGTATTTAAATAATTGAATTCTAGTAGACTTTTATAATAAAAATTGATATAAAAATGAATTTCAATTAAAAACAAATCAAATTAAAAATTCTCAAATAACTATTTTAAAAACACTAAAAGAAATTAAAAAAGTCTTTAAATTTATAGAAAAATTGGAGTTGACACTAAAAAAAAAATTCAATTTTGGAGAAGTTACAAATTATTGTGGAAATTCAATTGCTTTCAAGAGTAATAAAATACTTCTCAAAAATTTAATTATCTTAAAGAATAGAAACATTTTTCTTAGGAATTCAATTATTTTCATAAATAATAAAACTCAATGCAGAATTTCAATTATTTCTAATACAGTTTTAATTAAATTTCTTGGAAAATGTCATTATTCTTAAAAATTTTATTATTTTTTTTTTATTTTTTTTATTTTATTGTCCAAATAATTTAATTATTTAAAAAAATGTTGATAAAATTCTTTATGAGAATTTGAATTTTTAAGTAACATTCAATTGTTCAATAAAATTATAAAATAAATATATTTTTGTATTTAAATAATTGAATTCTAGTAAAATTATCTAATAAAAATTGATTTAAAAATGAATTTCAGTTAAAATTTTAGATAATAATTGAATATTAAAAACAATATAGCGTGAATTTTTAGAAATAATTGAATTTTGAAATTAATTTTTTTGAAAAAGTGTAACTGAATTTTTTTTATATTACTTGAAGTTTTTATTTAATAATATATATTTAATTGGAGAATTTACGAAAAATTGAAATTCGTAAAATTGAATATTGTATGTAAATAGATTTTGCAAATTGTAGAAGAACTTTTTTGAAAATTAATTGATTTAACGAAAAATTGTAGTGAAAAATTCTTAAAAATAATAATTGAATTGAAATGATGAAAATAATTTTAAAGAAGTACAATGATCTTATAATATAAAATAATGATTTTATCAATTTACCATTTTTAATTATTATAAAACATGAAGAAATCGATTACTTTTATGTTTTATATAGTTATAAAAAAATTTAATTTTTACTTTTAAGTAAAATGTTCTCTTATTTGACTCGGACTGGTTATATTTTTGTCAGTAATTGGTCCGTAATTTTTAATTTTTGGTTAAATATTACCAAAAAAATTAAAAAAAATATTCTCAATATTGCTATGAAGTATTTTAAGAATGTGAAATGAATATTCCCTACTATTGGATTAGTAAAATCGGAATTGAAAAGAATTATTTTTCATATTTTTGTGCCTCTAGAGTTTCGAATTATTTGACAATCGAAAATTTGTCTCAAATTACGTCATATCATAACTAAAATGATATTTTACGAGTGGAAAAAGCAGTTTAAATTAATTCTGCGAATGGAAAAGTTCTCTCTACTTCTTTCTCTCTTTCTGTTCTAACCGGTGCGTACGCAAGCGCACACGTTCTTTGGTTACTGAAAATTACGAGCATTAAACTACGTCCACATTTGCATAGTATACGATAGACTTCATGATATGGTCATTATATATTTCAGAAAAAAAGAGAAGAATGAGAAATTTAAACGATGGAAAAAAAACGAATACTTAAGGTTGATCGCTGTAAAAGTGCACTAATATGGGGGGTGTTTTTTTTGCTTGTCCCAAAAGTACGAAATATTCCAATAGCATTCCTGGAATATTCAATTTGAAATTTCGGAATATTTATTTCGGAATATTTAAACGTGAATTAAAATTTCTTTTATTTTAATTTTTGTTTTCTAAATTAATTGTAATTAAACGGCTCTTACTTCCTTTATCGGGAGGGAGATTATTTTCATTTTGTCTAATGGATCTTTTTAGAATTTCGAGAAAATTTTGTCGACACTCTTAATGTATAATAAATTATAATTAATTTGTTTCAAGTTTTTGAAGTTTGGACTGAAAATTGTAATACGTGAGGGAAAGAAAACAGAGAGAGATTTAAGAATGCAAGTGTCTTATTACGAAATGAATTTATTTAAAGTTGTTGCTTTCATCATATAATTAATATTTGTTTCTCTTAAGTTGCTTGAAACTTTGTCAGTAGTTTGGCTCTTAATTTTACTAATTGTACTGTATATGTATATTCTAATTTTACAATTTTCATTTTTATTACTATTATTATTTTTATTATTATTATTATTATTATTATTATTATTATTATTATTATTATTATTATTATTATTATTATTATTATTATTTTTCTAAAGTTTTGAACTTTTAAATGAACGAAATATTTTTTGTGTCCCAATATTTTAAAAAATTATTTTATTAACAACGAAGAGAAAAATATTTTTTTGTCTATTCTAAATATTTTTCATTCTTTCTATGGTAATATTGTTTTATTAATTTTGTTATAATGTTATAATTTTCATTAATTATAAATATTTTATTAAAAATTATTTATCAAAATTATTAAGGTTTTAAGAAATAAAAAATAGTACTAATAATTAATTAGAACTTGAAACTATATTTATTAAAAATTCAGGAAAAGAAATATTAATTTATTGGAAAACATTATTTTCGAAAAAAAATATGGAAGTAAAAATTAAACCACCTAGTTAAGTAATAAATTTAAATTACATTTTTCTTGTTAATTATTTCAAGTAGAAATTTAAAAAAAATTGATCTGGTGGATAAAATATATTTCGAGTGAAAGAAAATAAATATTTACTGGAAATATAAATTTTTGTTTTCGGTTAAAAAAATCAGATGAAAAAAAAAGAAACGTGAGTATAATTAAAGAGCACATTGAATTTCGATTTGCCCGGATATTCAATAACGTTATACATTGCGCGTGGAAGTGCACAGAGATCAATTCTCACGTCATTCGCTTCACGCTGTAATTCGCTACGGTTCGACTTTACCGTTGAAACGCTCGAATGACGGTAGATCATTTATAGGCAGAGAAAAATAGAAGCGAAATATATATATATATATTTTTTTATGTAGAGGGGATGAGAATTGAAGAAAAAAATTGAAAACCAATATCGCGCCCAGTGCACGAACAGGGCATACTAGTTTATTTTTCGATTTTAAAAGATTGATTGCGAGGCGTCCACTAGTCTCTCTCTCTCGTCCTCTCAATTCCTATTTCGACCTTTGATCGTTCTACGAATGTTACAATTTTAACTCTGAGGATGTGCATTGTTATAACGCCGCATTGATAGTCAAATTGTCCGTTTTTTCCCCTTAAAAAAAAGACATTTTTGATTTTTGGTTCAAATGTCCTTAAATTTGCAAAAAAAATTTATAAATCAAAGAATTTTGAAATTTAATAGAAATAATTCAAGAAGAACAAAAATAAAAAGTATGTTTTTTTCTGAAAAGAGGAAAATTTTTATTTTTGAATTTATTTTTAAATTTCAAAATTTAGAAAAATTATAATAAATCAAAGAATTTTGAAATTTAGAAATAAACAATAAATACAAACAGAAACAGAGTCTTTTAAAAAAATATTTTTTTGTGCCCATTTTGTTTTTGAAATTATTATAAAAATTTTAAAATGAGGAAAAATTTTAGACAATCGACGAATTTTTATATTTGAAAATAAATTCAAATTAAAAGAAAAACAAATATAAAGATTCTTCTTCTTTACAAAAAAATGAAATTTTTGTCTTTTTTCAAATTTGGAAAATTTTTAGTAAATTAAAGAATTTTTATATTTGAAAATAAATTCAAATTATAAAAAATTAAGATTCTTTAGAATTCTTTACAAGAAAAAATAAAATAAAAATAAATTAAAATAATGAAATAGTTACATTAATCGAAAAAAGTGAAATAAAAAATTTTTTTTAAAACCTCCGAAAATAAAAATATGTGTGACGGGGAAATATAAAAAAAAATTTCATGTCTAATAATTGAGGATATGAAAAAATAATTAACGAAGAAATAAACACTGGAAAAATAGCGAGAGTGTAAAAATACTCTTAAAAAAAAATGTAAACGTATAAAAGGGTATGAAAAATATAGAGAAAATAATTACTAATAAATTTGCCCAGTGAGTAAAAAAATACACCTATGGAACTTCTTTTTTTTTTGGTTTTCTAAAAATTGTAAAATTATTTTTAGACAAAAAAATTTTTTCCAACTTTTGAAATTTTTCTCCTTTGGCTTTGAATTTCACTTTTTTTTCTGGTGTCTACTTGGTTTTATCTTTGTCTATTCATCTCGTGTGTGGTTCACAGCTGTTTCCGGAATATCAATTTTTTTCGATTTTTTCTTTTCTTTTGAGACAAAAATTAGGCATGTTCGAAGAATAGACACGTGCAATATAATCGGGACGTGCAGGATCGAATGGCAAATATCGAGGTCAGTTCTTCTTCAACTTTCTTTTTTTTTCTTCTTGTTAACGAAATTCTCATGGCGAATAGAAACTGTATCTATATCACGACACACTGGTCAGTTGCGGTATTTGATATCTAACAAGCGAAAACTATGTTCGGAAGGTTAAATATTCTCGGTTGACGAGACATAACAGGATGTACTATCAATTTCCATTTATACAGTGTAACCTCATTAGGTGGAAGATTTTTTTTCGTACAGTGCAACTTTGAAGAGGGGAGGATTTTTTATACCCTGAAATCTCTTTCAGCTTAAGATTTTCTTTTCATAGACTTTAATTTTTTAATTTTAATTTTTAATTTTTAATTTTAATTTTAATTTTAGTTTAATTTAACCAATTTTTATTTAAATTAAAATTTAAGTAAATTAGGTTTGTTTAGTGTTATATACACTGTAACCTTTATAAGTGGGAATTTTACCAAACCAGTGAAGTCGAAATTTTTAAACTTACACTGTAACCTCTCTAAGTGGGAATTTTCTTTAACCAGTTAAATTGAAATTTATGAATACAGTACGACCTCCTAAAGTGGTATTTTTTTTCTTTTCAGTTCAACCTGCGTTTTTTAATACAGTATAACCTCCCCAAACAATATTTTTTTCTATACACTGGAACCCCGTGTAACCTCTCTAAGTGGGAATTTTCTCTAACCAGTAAATTCGAAATTTATAAATACAGTACGACCTCCTAAAGTGGTAATTTTTTCTTTTCAATTCAACCAGCGTTTTTTAATACAGTATAACCTCCCTAAACAATAATTCTTTCTATACACTGGAACCCCGCTAAGTGGTAATTTTTTTTCTCTAATAGTGAAAATAGAAATCTATCAAAGTGAAAGTAAATGTTAAAGTGAAAATTAAATTCAAAGTAAAAATGAAATTCATAGTAAAAAATTAAAAATGAAATTCAAAATAAAAATAAAATTACAAAATCGACCCTAATTACAACCTTTATAAGAGACAATACAAAAATTTTTCTTTTTTTCAATTTTTGCGCAATTTTTACTGTTATTTATTTCTTTTTTTTTGTTGGTAATTCGAGAAAGGATATTATAGAGAGGGAAATTATTTATTCAGAGTAAAATTTTAATGGCATGAGGATGAGTTGTTTTTGTTGGAAGGCAATTAGTAATCGGACCTGACAATTACCGAGGGGAAAAAAATCGAGGGAATAGCGTTTTCGTTGGTGTTCTACGTCAATAAATCTTGGGCGGCATCCGAAACACAGAACTGGTATCAGGCTGACCCTTGGCCACACTATGGCTCACAGTGGTCAGTTATTTTTCTCGTTTTTTTTTTTTTTTGTTTTCTTCTTTTGTTTTGTTTCCTTTTTGTTTTCCAACGTTTCTGGTAGGTTCTGGTAGTTTCGTGAAGCGTGTAAGAATGAAAGGAAAGGGCGCGCACAACAATAATAACAACGACCAATTAAAATACTTACAATGCGCTTGTCGCTCTGTGTAATTTCACCGCGTAAAAAAAATCGACAAAAACACAAAAAGGTGCAAAAATATTCTCTTTTTTTAAAATTCAAAACCCAATATATTGATTTAGAAATTTTATAATTATTTTGAATTTAGAAAATAATTAAAAAAATGTTTTTAATTACTATCAATTTTGTTTATGCAATTAATTTTTATTAATTTTCCTTATTTAATTAATTAAACTAAAATCCTCGGTAAGAAAAACAAAAAGTTATTTTCTAAATTTAAAATACAAATATAAAAAAATAGTAATCAATCAATAAACAATAACTAATTAACTATGATTGTTATGTAAATAAATAAATAAATAAACCAAAAAAGGTAGATAAATTAATAAATAATTAATTTCAGTAATTAACTAAAATTAAATGAAAAGAAAGAAAATTCAAAAAGAAAAAAAAAACTATAAAACCAGAAAATTTTTCGTTTGAATTTAAATCTTGTTTCAATGAAAAGAAGGGAGTTTGTTTTATCACATACATATAGACACAGACACACAGATAAACAAACTCGTATGTTCTTGATGGAATATTACACTACATATGTATATGTACACACAAAGGGTTGCGGAAAAAAAATGATGCTGGGGAAAGGGTGTGGGATCGTTAAGGGTTAAAGTTACTCTCTACCGCGAAATAAATTAACGAAGTCTGCGTGTCCAATTAAGGTGGACTAACATGGTGATGAATCGAAACACGGTTGCCCTCGGAACATTTTTTTTTAAAACCGCAAACCCTAATAAATAAATGTGATTCACTTTGATCATCTCAATTTCGAGAAAACAAACAAATTATCCACATGGAAAGAAAAAAATCAGTAAATTACGTTTTTGGCAAATTTTTAAGGAGAAATTCATGTTTTCATTAATCATTTATTAAAAGTATAATATAATGGTAAAATATTAATAATAATAATAACAATAATAAAAAATAACTAATAAAAATAACTAATAAAAATAATAAAAAAATTAACTAATAAAAATAATAAATTTTTATCACTAATAATATTAGGTAATAATTGTTGTAATTTAACAAATTTTAATATTTCATTGTTTAATTATTAAACTTAATAATTTATTTAATAAATTAATTTACTAATTTGTAATTTATTTACTTTATTGTATAATTATTTAGTAGTTTGATTAGTTGAATAATTTATTATTAGCCAGTTAATTAGCAAATTAATTATTTATTTAGTAATTTAATTTCTTTAGTTTATTATTTAGTCACTTAATCAGTTAGTTAGTGATTGAATTAGTTTTTTTTAAGATATTTTTATTAATTGAAAATTTTTTTAAATATTTAGTAATTGAATAAATTAATTAGTAATTTAATAATTTGATTGTTCAATTAATTTTTTTTTTTGAAATATTTAGTAATTGAATTAATTAATTAGTGATTTAATAATCTGATTGTTCAATTAATTAGTAATTTAATTAGGAGATTATTTAATTAATTAGTAATTTAATTACGAGATTATTTGATAAATTAGTAATTTCCTTAGTAGATTATTCGATTAATTGTTAATTTAATTGGTTAATTCTTGCTAATTATTTTTCGCCATTGTTTAGTTAGTTTAGCATCGAACATTATTACTATTTTTTCGTCGAATTAAAACTTGTAAATGTTTGACGTAGTTACGTTCGATTCGAATCTATTTACTTGTTTGCTTGTTTAATATTAACTTAAGCTCCTACTGTTAGAATATTACATCGACGGACACGTTTCATGCAGTTACGCTTACATAGAGAAGGCAATTTTAATTAAAGCACACTGCTGTTATATGGTCGATAAGTTCATAGTTTCAGAATACAAAAGATTAAAGTTCAGAAAGAACATAATTTCTCTGATTCTCAAAAAATAATTTTGTCTATTTTCAATCATTTATTTTTACTATATTAATCTCCATATTCTTTCATTCATTCTAATTCATTCTGTCCGCAGTTTGAAGTTAGTTCCTGTGTGTGCTTTTTTTTCTTTAAAAAATATTGTTCTATTTTTCAATTACAAATTTTAATTGAAAATTAACTTGAAACTTTTTAAATTTTTAGAAAATAAAGGAAACAATTTTACTCAAAAAAAAAATGTTCTGTTACATTTTTACGAATTTCTTTAATTGTGAAATTATTCGAAAACATAAATAACTTCTTTTTTAAATAAATGTTTAATTATTATTTTTAAACAGGAATTAAGACATTCAAAAATTGTAAATTTAAACTTTTTTGAAATTAAAAAACTTATAAAAGTATTGTTATTAAACATGAAGATATCGATTGCTCCGAGTCGATGACTCGGAGTGATCGATATTTTCATGTTTTATAATAATATTTATAATAATTAAAAATTTATGAAAATAATTGAAATATTGCGAAGAAATTTATAAAAAATTTTTTTAAATAATTGAATTCTTTTCGGAAAATTTTATTAAAATAGTAGATATTGTAAATAAATGAAATTAGGACAAGAATTTTGTCATTTTTAAAAATAATTAAACTTTGGGGAAAAATTTTCTTATTTACAAAAATATTTGTAATTTGAGCAAGAATTGTTTTTTAATTTTGAACATATAATTGAATTTGATGAGAAGAATTTTATTACGTTTAAAAATAATTGAATTTCTGCAGTTTTTTCTTATTTATTTTTATTTATAGATAAAATCATATTTACTAATAATTTTTTTCTTACATCCTTCTTGAAATTTTAAATATTTCCTTACACTTGCAACCAGTAGCTTTTATATTCTTCTTTTTCCGTCTCATATTAATTTAAAAAAATTTGCGGATAAAAGTTATCAGTTTACTGTTGAATATGATAATATAATTTCAAACACGATAAATCAATTAATGTTTTTCCATTCTTTTTTTTCTGTTTCAGGTGAGTAAACGAGTTGACTTATAAGCTTTTAACGTTATAAGTATAATTAAGTCCATCAGTCTCTGTTGTTTTGTGTCGACCGCATTTATGAAAAGCAAAAGGAAAAGAAAAGAAGTAAATCCCCGAGAGGACAAATCTTCACATCCTTATTCTTATGTTTCAGGTATTTTCTATAGATAATATTTTTCTTTTATATTATAAAAAACTTATTTATTTATTTATTATGTAAATTTTTATGCAAATTAGCAATTTTAGAAAAAAGATTTGAAAAAATCTTGCAAACAATTTTTTTTTTTGTTATTTTTTTTAGTAAATTTTAGTTAATTAATAATTATTTTTTATTTATAATTGTTTAATATAACATTTTTTGAGTAAATATTGATATAACAAATTTTATCATTAATTACCTATCATTTTAATCATTGATTTTCGAAATTAATTATACTAATAATTTGATTAATAGGGAAATTTATAATTTTCAATAAAAATTGAATTTTTGAAACTTATTCATCATTAAGTATCTACTTTATAATTCAAAAAAAAAAAAAAAAAGTGAAGAAAAGAAGAAAAAATAAGCTGACAGTAGCACCATTAAACGTTTTTCATGAACAATTAGGACTTTACCTGGGTACCGCCGCCGTCGTTGTCGTCTTTACTTGCGAAGACCAAAATTCAAGTGAACTTTCACGTGGGTGGCCTTAAATCATTACGAAAAGAGTTTTAAGTGTCGCGTGTAGTCCACGACGCAGGGAAGGGGGGAGGGGACTTATATGTAATTCTCCGAAGAAAATTACTGAGCCACGAAAAAAACTCGCTCACGTTCTTTCGGTAAAGAAAAGGAGAGAAAGAGGAGAAAAAAAAGAATAAAAACACGTGAATATGCGTACTACGAAACGAATTTCCGACAAAATGTAAACTTATAAGGATCAGAATTCACGATTGATAGTTGTTAGTATATCCATTTTTGGCAAAATATTTCACGATTAAGCCATATTGACTGAATAAGTTTGAAAAACAAAATTTTTCATAAAAACATAACGAATAATGTCATATCTTTTAGACTTTTTGTTCTCCCCCTCAATGTCATTAAAATTTTTGCCCCCGAACATTAATTATTATACTTACACTCAAATACAATTTGTCTGATTCATTAATTTAGAGTTCAAAAAAAAAAATTTATTACCCTTCTCGATATAATTTTTTATCAATAGAGTGTAAATAATTTTGTTTTCAAAAATTTTCCTCTCTTCGATAAGAGGATTTTTTAAAAATAAAAATATAAGAAATTAATTATTAAAATTAAATAATTAATAAAAAAGAAAATTATTATCTTTCTCGACATAATTTATTAAGGGGAGACTTTGAGTAGATTTTTAACTGTATCAAGAAAATGATTCAAATCTTCCATAACATTATTTTTTTATAATAATTTTTTGAGAGGAAATTAATGTTGTGACCCATTTTGAATTTTTATTTTTCTTTATAAAAATTCATAGATTTTAAAATTCATCCGTAAGTAGAAAAATATTTGAAAAAAATGACAAATGAAAAAATTGATTTTTATTCATACCATTAATTCAATTTTTTATATGGAAATTCACTTGTTTATTTTTCTAACTAATTTCAAATCATAATTTTTTAAAATATAAAATATAAAAATTATGTTAAAAATAATGATTTGAAATTAGTTGGAAAAATAAACAAGTGTGGATTTCCATATAAGAAATAAATAAATTATTATTTATTAACATTCTTTTTTTATTTTTAAATAATTTTTAGTAATTAAAAGTCCTTTTTATTATACTAAAAATAATTTTCGTAATTTATTAATATTTTGTTATTTTTCTCATCTATTTTATTTCACTAAAATAAATTTTATTTATTTAACTGAAATAGATTGAAATTAAGTTAAAATAGGTCAATAAAATTAAAAGACAGCTTTTCTTTCTTTTTATTTCGCAAAAGTATTTTCTGTTTAATTGAAAATTCCTTCACATAAATTTCTCCAATCTGGAACAATGCATTTACGTTTTTGTCCGTGATGTTATGGGGGAAGCCTAACAAGAGACATGTTTAGAAATAAAACTCGTTTGCTAGTGTGAACACGCTAATGTTAATAATTTTTTATACTCCCAAGGAGAAAATCCTTATTTGGCTTTTACATTTACCAGAAACGACTGGTAATCCTCCCTAGTTTTTTTCTTTTCTCTTTTTTTTTTGAATTTTTTTCAATTCAACAACATCCCATTAAGGTCCGGTATAAACAAAAAAAAAAAAAAAAGAAAAGAGTAGTAGAAAATTTTTCCGTGTCACTCGAAAGAAAAAAAACTTACTAAGAGAGACAAAATATTCTTCTTTCAATTTTCGAAAAAATTTTATTTATTTAACTGTATTCAAAAAAAGAAAGGTGATAGAAGTGAAAAATACAAAAATAGGATACAAAAATTATTTATTTTTTTAATAAAAAATAAATAGTAGAAAACTTAAATTAATTAGAATAAATTATTAAAGTAAAAATTAAATTAAAATATTGTCATTGAGAAATTAAATAATTAATAGTTGTTCCGGCAAAAAATTGATAGAGATAACAAGTAATTCTTCGTAATTGTGGGCGTGGATAAATACATTTTTTTCCAATCTTTTGAAAATTACGAAAAAAGGAAAAAAATTTTTTTTTACAGAAGGAATATAATGATATATTATTAATATTCAGATGCGGCAATTAAGAAGCAGCCACTGAAAAGGAAATCCCCTATAAGAATACGTTTGCCATTTAATATAGCTCGTATCTAGATATTAATGTGTTCACGTTTATATCTCGTAAAATCGACCATTAATAACAGATGGATAATTTCTATCTGACAGAGTCGTTGGATGTCTGGTTAAGAAAATAAAGAAATAAAAAAAAATGTGTACACACGGGTTAATTTTTGTTTTTCTTTGCACACGCATTTCATCATAGTAGAAACAAGAAAATTATTTCTTCCTCCCTACCCCACCCCTCTCGCTCACTCTTTCTCACAACGTGCACTAAAGCTATACACCATCTTAAGAAAAAAAAATTTTATGAACCACGCGATTTCATTTTAATTGCTACTATTACTTCCCTTTGTCCTCAGCAATATTGTGCTCTTAATGAAAGCTCTTACTTTTTCATAAAAAAGCTTTTTACATTTCTGTTTCCTTTATGAAAACGAAGATTTTATTGTTATGACTTTAAAATATTAGTACTTTTGCTGAGATTATTTTATCGCTTTTTACCTTCATTATTATCTGCTTTCTGTTATTTTTTTATTACTTTCTCTCTTTCTCTTTCTTTCTTTTTATTTTTTTATTGTTTAACATTCAAGTATTCCATGCTTTTTACTGTATTCTATTTTTAATTGTTTTATTTTTGCTTTTTACTGTTGGGTTTCTAATTACTTGATTTTTAGTTTACTTTTTACTGTTTTAGGTTTTTAATTATTTTATTTTTTTTTGTATTTTACCTTTTTCAAAAATAATTCTTCGCTGGATTATTTTAATCCTTGATTTATTAAAGTTTTGCAAATTATTTTAATCCATTTTGGTATTTATTCTATTCTTTTAATTTTTTATTTCACTTATACACTTTAAATTTGTTTTCCTTCATTTATGTATTATTTTTATTTATTTTATTTCTATTGTTTACTTTCTCTTCGGTTTGCAATTATTTTTACTTTACTTTCCTTCTTTATTTTGTATTATTATTTTATTTTTAATAAAAAAAAACCTCGACAAAATTGCAATTATTATCTTTATAAATAAAAAAATTCTTGTTCAAAATTCAATTATTTTCAAAAATTTTAATAAAATTCTTGTCAAAATTTCAATTACTTTTAAAAATTTTTCTCATTTCAATGATTTTCAATATCTATACTATTTTAATAAAATTACCCAAAAGAATTCAATTATTTAAAATTTTTTTTAATAAAATCGTATGCGAACATTGAATTATTTTTATAAATAATAAAAATTTCACAGGAATTTAAATATTTACAAATTTTTTATAAGAAAAATCTCAATTTCCAATAATTCATTATTTTCATAAATAGTAAAACTCATCGCAGAACTTCGATTATTTTTAATACAATTTTAATCGAATTCCTTGAAAAATGTAATTATTCTTAAAAATTTTATTAAAATTCGTCAAAAGAATTCAATTATTTAAAAATTTGTTAATAAAATTCTTTAGAAGAATCAAATTTTAAGAAACATTTAATTATTGAATAAAAAATTTACTTTTCTATTTAAATAATTGAATTCTCGTAAAATTTTCTAACAAAAATTGATTTGAAAATATATTTTAGTTTAAATTTTAGATAGTAATTGAATATGAAGCAATTAAATTCTGTTTAAAATTTTTTTAAAAATTCTTGTCAAAATTTCAATTCTCTACATAAATAATAAAATTCTTTTCCGAAATTCAATTATTTTCAAAAATTTTTCTCAATTTAATGATTTGCAATATCTATTATTTTTATAAAATAATAAAAATTTCACTGAAATTCAATTATTTACAAATTTTTTATAAATTTCTTTGCAATATAATTCAATTATTTTTATAAAATATGTACATTTTTACAGGGATTCAATTATTTTTTTAAATAATAAAATTCTTTTTAGGAATTCAATTATTTTCATGAACAGTAAAATCCATCGCAGAATTTCAATTATTTTTAATACCTACAATTTTAATTAAATTCCTTGAAAAATGTAATTATTCTAAAAAATTTTATGAAAATTCGTCAAAAGAATTCAATTATTTCAAAATTTCTTAGTAAAATTCTTTATAAGAATTTAATTTTAAGAAACATTCAATTTTTCAATAAATAATTTAATTTTGTGTTTGAATAATTGAATTCTAGTAGAATTTTCTAATAAAAATTAATTTAAAAATTAATTTTAGTTAAGATTTTAGATTATAATTGAATATAATTTTTAACAAGTTACAGTAACAATAATCTTATAATATAAAATAATTATTTTCAAATTTTCCCAGAATTTTTCACGAAACATTGTCAACTCAAATAAAATAATTATTTTATTTCTCTATAATCTTTAATTATTTAGAAAACATGAAGAAATCAATCACTCCGAGTCTTCGACTCGGAGCAATCGATATCTTCATGTTTTATAACAAGATTTTTAAAGTTGATTAATTTCAAGAAGGTTTGAATTTGAATGTTTTGAAGAATTTCAATTTCTACGAAAAAAAATAATAATAATTAAATATTTAAAATATTTGAAAAAGAAATTATTGTTTTCGAATAATTTTACAATTAAAGATATTCATAAATAAATTTAACAGAACATTTTCTTCAATAATAAAATTTTTTCCTTTATTTTTAAAAAATTCGAAAATTTGCAGTCGAAGAAAAAAATGAGTTTGTAAACAATATTGTTATTGAGAATCAAAAATTATGCATAAAATTGGTATATTTTCTACTTCGTAATAAAAAATTTTTAATAATTAACAATTTTCTAATATTTTTTCTAAATAAAAAGAAGAATAATTTGCATAATAATTTAGATCAGTCAAACCAAATTTGTTACAGAAATAAGCATATAACAAACAAAATAGGCATATTTTTTATTTGTTAATCATAATTTTTTTTTAATTTTCTAATTTCTAATATTATTATTAAATATCATAAAAAAATACCTGCATATTTTCGATTTGTTAGATTTGTTAGATTTGTTACTTACATTTTTTAGATTTGTTTTTTTTTTTACTTAAATTTTTTTTAATTTTAACAATATTTTTAAAGAAAAAAAATCATACACAGAAACTAATTTTAAATTGTAGAGAGCGTACATAATGAATAAAAGAATACAGAGATTAATATAGTTAATTATTAGAAAAGTGCTAAGAGAAGTAAAATAAATAAAAGACTGCTTAGAAAAAAGAAAATGGAAAATAGTGAATGCAAAGGCCACGTCTCATTGTCATAGACATTGCACTTGTATGAAAATCATATCCAGAGATTCAGCAGACTATGTAAATAAGAGACGTCTTCACGTCGCATATACGTTTTGCCATGGAAAGACGAGGCGACTCAGCTGCTCGTATTTCCGTCATTTTTCTTTTCTCGCCTGCCATTGTCTCATGTGTCATAAATTCCCATAACAGTCGCCAACGAAAGGTCGGATGTTATGTGTATATATATACGTATACGAGGTCACGTTCGCCCTGAATCTTTGTGCTGCGCTTCGAAAGAGGTGGTTGCGGCGAGGGGGGGGGGAGGTAAATGTGTCCCGGGAAACATATATATACGTATATACACCATATCCTAGGCAACATGGCCAGGAAACTGTATAGTATCTCCCGTTGCTTTAATGCATTTTGAATAAAGACGATAGTTCACTATAAACTCTTAACAAAGATCTGTGGCGTTTATAACTTTATATCCTCTACATACACACACATATATACAACATAAGACAATTCGTTTGGTAGAATTTACTATTTTTCTTCTATTTTCTTTTCCATCTTCCATTCTTATTAGTCTTCTTTTCCTTTTTCCGAAAATTACAAAGTTAACATTCTCCACTGAATTTTGTACTTTTTTCTATTGTTTTATATATTTTTTTATAGTTTTCTTATTTTTGTTTAAGTTTTCTTTAAGTTTGAAGTAGTAAAAACTAATTAGTAGTTCAAGTCAGTTTTAGTCAGACATGTATTGTCATTAGTGCAACAGTAGTAAATACCGTATGTAGTCAGACATTCATTTCACTTAAATTTTTTTACTAATTTTAAGACCAGTGGTAAAAGTCCATTATAGTCAGACATAGTTTTCTATTTTGAAATTTATTATTAGTGACATAGACAATTTTTAGTCAGACTTCTACATTCTTTTGCAACAGTAAATAGTTTAAAAAATTTTCAAAAAACAAAATTCCTTTACAACTTCTTTTAAGCTAAAACGTAAATATAATATTCTTACTCTGGTAGAATATTTTTCAAAGAAAAACTTATTTCAAAAAGCAAAAGAAAAAAAGAACTGAAAATTTTTTACTTTTGAAATATGAGTATTGAGATGGAAATTATCCTGAAAAAGAAAGCTTAGTACATAAAGCATCAAAAAACATTAGTAATCCGCACATGATAGCGCGATAACATTCAGGGATGAATGATTCGCATAATATAGGAGTGCAAGTTTATCCGGGTCAAGCTGACCCACCAAAAAGACGAGGGTGCATCTTTCGGGTAACATTCACGAGGAGAATGTACAAAGATGGAAGAGGGAAAACTTTCTACGTATCTATGCACAAGCTCTTTTCATGTTTGTGTACCAGCAATGTTCGTGCAAGTGAGAGTGAGAGAGAGAGGAGAGAAATGACCTAATCGAAAAAATAATTTATTTTTTCAAATTTTCTTCAGTAGTAAACATCAATTTTAGTCAGACAGAAAATTAATAAAGGGAAATTTCATTAGACATAATTCTTCAAAATTCTCTTTAGCATTAAAAGGCATTTTTAGTCAGACAAAAACGAAGTAATTGAAAATTTCAATAAAAAATAAGATTCATTACTTGGTTTTTTATCAGTAGTAAACACCAATTTTAGTCAGACATAAAATTAATATATAAAATTTCTGTTTGACAACAATTTCTGAAATTTTTTTAGTAGTATAGGACAATTTCAGTCAGACAATAAATTACTAATCAAAAATTTCATTAGACATAATAGTACAAACATTTTTAAGTAGTAAAGGGTACTTATAGTCAGACAAGAAATTACAAAATAAAACTGTGGATTAATTGTAATGTCTTGGAACTTTTTCCAGTAGTAAATGTCGATTTTAGTCAGACAGAAAATTACTAGAGGAAAATTTGCGTTAGGCCCATTTTTTGAAAATTATTTTTAGTAGTAGAGGACAATTTTAGTCAGACAGTAAATAACTAAATAAAAATTTGCATTACACATAAATTATTTGGTTTTTTTTCAGTATAGTATAGACGCCAACTTTAGTCAGACATAAAATTACTATATAAAATTTCTATTAGACAAAATTTTTGGAAATTTTTTTCAGTAGTAAAGGACAATTTCAGTCAGACAATACATTAATAATCAAAAATTTCATTAGACATAATAGTACAAACATTTTTAGGGAGTAAAGGGTACTTATAGTCAGACAAGAAATTACTAAAGGAAAATATTCGTTAGGCCCATTTTTTGAAAATTACTTTTAGTAGTAATGGACAATTTTAGTCAGACAGTAGTAAAGGAAAATTATGGTCAGACAAAGAATTACTAGTAGAAAATTTGGATAAGATCCATTATTTGGTTAAGAGAGAGAGAGAGAGAGAGGAGAGTGAAAGAAAGAGAGTAAATGAAAGAGAGAGAGAGAGAGAGAGAAGGAGAGAGTGTGAGAGAGAGAAGGAGGAATGTGAGAGAGAACGCGAGCAAGGGAGAGCAAGTGGGTTAGAGAGAAGGGTTGGCAGGTAGGTTAGGTATGAACGGAACTAACGTACGAGGTTGGAGCGCGGCCAGCCACTATTTCACACGACCAACGAGGGCAGAGCTTGCCTCCCGGTGGTCGGCTAACCTCTGCTGACCGGATAACCTATGCTACCTGGCTCATCCGCTGGAAATATGCTTATACCATCAAATCCTAATATGATTCTCTTCTCTCTCTTAAAATATCTCGACATTTATTACCCAAACTCCGTCCCCCTCTTTTTTCTCTCACTTCCTTTCAAAAAAAAAAATGTTCATTCACCTTTCCCTCTTAAATTTCACCTACTCCTTTCACATCTTTTCAGCAGAAAAAAACTAATACTTTCTCTGTTAATCTCACTGAAAACTTCATTTTTAAATGTTTACACTGAAAAAATTACATTCTAATTTTAAGAAAAACTTCTTAAATATGCGCCAAGAATATTCCCCACTTAAATAAAGTGGGAAATATTCTTACAATAATAATGTTCTTCTTATTGTAAGAATATTTCCCACTTAATTTAAGTGGGGAATATTCTTGGCGCATATTTAAGAAGATTTTCTTAAAATTAGAATGTAATTTTTTCAGTGTAATATATATGTCTGACTATAACTGTCCTTTACTACTGATACCGCAGTGGAAAAATTTATATTTATATTATACGTTAATATTAATCAGTAGGTATTATTTTCTCATCAGTAGTGTTTTTCTAGTCTCATCTGTCTGACTAAAACTGTCCTTTACTACTGATTCCGCAGTAGAAAACTTTATATTTATATTCTAAGGTAATATTAATTAGTCTATTTATTTTCTAATCAGTACTTATAATTAGTAATAATTAATACAATTTTCTTGTAAGTGATATAACTTAGTAAAATTTTGTTATAAGTAGTAAAGAATAGTTTTCGTCAGACAAGCTTAGTAGACACAGGCATTTACTGTAAAATTAATTGTTGAAAAAAATCCTCAGTAGAAAATACAACGTCTAGTCAGGCAGTTTTCCGTCAATCTAGTCGAGTTCAGCAACATTTTGTTTTTCAGTAGTAGAAATCAATTTTAGTCAGACATTGTTTAGAATTTCTTTGTCGTTTTCTCAAACAATAGAAAAGAGTGGGTGAAAACTGAAAATTCCACTTTATACATTTTACGCTATAAAATCGGAAATTAAATTTTTTTTTTCAAATTTTAAAATAGTACAATAAATATAGATATAATATAACAATATCCTATATATGCATAGAATTTCGATAGTCTAGGGATTATTTCTCACTTAATTATCCGGAAAAGCCACACTGCGGAACCAGTCTAGTGCAACAACGAGTGGTGACTATAGCTTAGAAACAGTTTCGTAAACTATTCAATAAATGCGCGCAGACTAAAGTTACTCGCTTCATTAATCACTTCTGTCTAACGTTAAGCTTATTATCCACTTCATTTTCTGCTCTCTTAATATCCAAACTATTCTCTCTCTCTCTCTTCAACGTTATTGTCTCTTTCTCTCTCACTCTCTTTTACATATTTATTGCTTCGCGATATTCTTTAAAGTTTTCCTCGCGCAAAATTTATTATATCGCAACTTTTCTTGAAATATTAGAGTATAAACTTTATGGAAAGAAATATATTTTAGAGAAAAACTCTTTCACGAAATATGTCCCGAGATTCTGTATTGAAATCTTTTTAGCAAAAAAAAAAATATATAAAAAAATCATTTTTTACCCTATATTTATATCAATTTTTTTGTACTTCATTTTTCTAATTGATTTACAATCAGGATTATCTCAATCTAGGTTTATTATATTTAAAAGAGAGTTTTATTGTTAATCATAACAATAAAACTCTCTTTCAATTATTATTATAATCATATAATAATATTTTGAAAAGACTATAATACTAAAAGTATAATAATAAAAAAGTTATAAAAAAAAATAATTAAACGTTTTGATTCGTTTTTAGTCTTAATTTGATATCCTCAGAAAAACTGTGAGTAAACTAATTCAAAAATACTTAAAAATTAAAAAAAAATTGATTCAAAAGTTTAAAATTGAGTTGAAAAAAAAATTATTTTGCAAATTGAGTATAATAAAAGTTTTACTATTAACTCTAACTCTATGGTAAATCGTATTTCCTTGGGTCGAGTAGAATTTTCAGTGAGAAAGAAGGTATGGAGGTCGAGGGGTAACTTTAGGGGTTGTTATTACCTTCGGGAATCTATTCATTTTGGCGTGTGTTCGATCGATGTGCGTTTCCGCAATCATTTTCAATTTATTTCGAAAAGCGGATGAAAATCTAGAAGACCGCGTGCGCGCCGCCCCCTTCCTTCTTCAATGGGTCCTCTCTAAATTAAATCCACCATATCAGACACGTTTTATTTAATCAGAGCTCAGCACCGAAATCCCAGATAGCCCCCATAGTACTATTACTACTACTACTATGACGACGGCGACGACGATTTTCAAAGCGATACCTTTAACCGAACGGAAATATTTATTAAGTTAACTTCGCAGACGATGATTTCACGCGAATTTGCCCGTAAATTGAAAATAGGAAATGAACATCTCCTTAAATTTAGAGAAAAATCTTTTTTTTTTCTTTGTATTCTATTTAAAATTCAATTTAGTTCTCATTTTCTGTTTTAAATTAATTTTTCGTTTTTTTAATTATTTGTAAAAGTAATGAACGTAAGTTTTTATCCATTTTTATGAAATGCAAATATTATCAAATATGATGTACGCATAAAAAATTTAATGCAAAGTTTAAAAATATCCTTTTTCGACTTTTTTTCATAAAATTTACAAACATCAAAAATTTAAACCGTATGTATAATTGTACTTTCAGTTTTCCATTGTCAAGAAAATTTTTTATATTGTTCCGAATGTCTGACTGAAAAGTATTTTTACCACTGATTTCAAAAATTAACGAATTCTATTGTCTGAATAATAGAAATGAATCCACTGAATTAAAATTTTTTTTTTCGTTATGCAGAAAAGCGGATGTATAAAGGGAATTTTCCTTCAATATTTTAGCCTGACTTTTTTCTGACTAAAATTGTCGTTTACTGCTGAAAAAAACCAAATAATGGATCTTATTCAAATTTTCCATTAGTAATTCTTTGTCTGGCCATAATTGCCCTTTTCTACTTAAAAAATTTTCAAAAATTATGTGTGATGGAAATTTTTATTTAGTTATTTACTGTCTGACTAAAATTGTCTTTTACTACTAAAAATAATTTTAAAAAAATGTGTCTAACGCAAATTTTCCTCAAGTAATTATTTTTTTGACTGAAATTGACATTTACAACTAAAAAATTTCAAAAAATGATTTTTTATTAAAATTTTCGTTTACATAATACTTGTTTGACTAAAAATGCCTTTTAATGCTAAAGAGAATCTTTAAGAATTATTTTTTTCGCAAATTTTCCTCTGGTAATTTTCTGTTTGACTAAAATCGTCATTTACTACTGCAAAAACCCAAATAATGGATTTTATTCAAATTTTCCTTTAGTAATTTTTTGTCTGATCATAAATGACCTTTGCTACTTAAAAAAATTACAAAGATTATGTGTGATGGAAATTTTTATTTAGTTATTTACTGTGTGACAAAAATTGCACTTTACTACTAAAAATAATTTTCAAAAAATGTGTCTAACGCAAATTTTCCTTTTGTAATTTTTTGTCTGACTAAAACCAGCATTTACTACTGCAAAAAGTTTTCAAAAATTATCAAAATTTCATTTTCCAATTTTTTGTCTGAATGAAAATATCTTTTAATACTAAAAAGAATTTCTAAAAATTATATTCTAAGCGAATTTCCCATTAATAATGTATGTCTCACTAAAATTGACATTTACTACTCAATTTTCTTGTCTTGTTAATAATATTAATAATTTTTTGATAATTTTTAATTTTTATTGTTATAATAAAGATATTAAGTAATATTGTTTTTGAATATTTGGTAATAGTAAATAATAAAAGTAGTTTTAAATAATAGCAATACTTATTTATTTATTTAATTGATTAATTGAACAGGTTTATAAAACTAAAATCGCCTTTTTCTGCTAAGGTACGAGTTATAAAATGTTAACGAAGATAACAACTTAAAAGCAAATTAATTAACATTATTAAATTTAAAAAATTTTTAATTATAATTTTAGTTTCTTCTTTTTAATCATCAACTTTAGCTTCTTCCTCAGAAGGTAAAAAAAATAAAAATGCATTCTATTGTCAAAGAAGAAAAAAAAGTGCAAAATATGCGAAAAATTAGTTAAAACTTAATGAAATTAAAAAAGACTTTTGTAAATTAAAATAAAAAATGCAAAAAAAAGCGTGGAGAGTGTTTTACAGGAAAGGAGAGGGAGAAAGAGAGAGAAGCAATAGGGATGCGAGAATTTTCAAAGAGAAGAGAAGACCGCCTGACTTTGAAATAGAAAGATCCTTATCTATGGATTTAATATTAACAGGATTCCTTTTAAGATTTCTTAAAGACACACAGCGAAAACTTAAAGAGAACGTTTTGAAGAGACTGAGCATTCAAAGAACTCTATAATATCAGTCAATGCTCTTTTACGAATATTTCTTAAGTCATGAAACTGATTACTCGAGCGCGCTCTATTACTCATTTTTTTTCTCTTCCTTCTTTTTTTTTCTTTATCATAGTCGCTAATTAAGTCGTTCAGGTTGCACTTTTCCACCAAGACACTGTGCCGACAACTTTTTAGTTAAACATTACAAAATTAATCCTTTTACTTCCAAGCGTGGCTGGGTAAATTTATAATTTTATCAAATTCTCCTTTTTGTGAATTTTCTTATATTCGAACAAAAAAAATAGTAAAGTAGTGAAAAAAAATTTTTAACTTCATAAAGTAAATTAATTTTTCTTAACAAAATTAGTCAATAATTATGATGAAAAATTTCCTTAAAGATAAATTATACTAAAAATTAATAAAATATGTAACCAGAACCAAAAATGTATAACTAAGAAAAAATAAGAGCAATAAAGTAATAATAAATTACAAATAAATAGTTATAAAATAAAAATAGATAAATAATAAATTAATAAATAAAAAAATTGTAAAAATAATTAATTAATAGACTGATAAATAACAAAAACAGATAAATAAGAAGAAAAATATTAAATAATAAATATAAATAAATAAAATAATAAAAATACTTTCGAACAATGACAAAAAGTAATAAATTCTCGTCGAGAATTAAAATTAGGGAATTTAAATAATAGTGAATTTTTGTCTTGACGAATGGCATATTATTAAATATTAAATAAAGAGAGAATGAGATAGAGAAGGTGAGGAACAAAAGGCAACGCGAACCCCTTTTCATCTGCTTATTAATATTCTGTCTTTCTCAATGCGTTATCTTGATGAATTGCCCAGTGTGCTTTCTGCGAGCAAAAATCATTGGACCAAACGGGCATTTGTATGGTATTTAGCTTAACTGGCAGAGAAAAGTACTCAAAAGCAATGCATCATATTTTATTGCCTTGGCACGCAGGCTTCATTGTTTGCCAGATGTTTTGTTTCCGCTTGTTATTTGGTCACCGCGTACTTCTTGCTTTTCGAGTTATTATATTCCTCACAACCAACTCCTTCTCCTTTACCCTAACCACAAAAAAAAACCCCTTTTTGAATGACGTGTGAAAAGTCGCAGAGGAATTACGACTTTTCCTCTATAATCTCGCACCTTTTTGTTCCTTTCATACGTTAAATCAAATTAAATTATTATTGAATTTCAATTCTTTTAAAATTTTACTTAAAAAAATTTTTGTTTATTCTTTTTTGTTTATTTTATAGAAAATTGACAATATTCAAAAATTTTAATAGTGTTTTAAATTTTATTTGGTTTTGTATTACGAAGGGGTTAGTAGAATTTTTTATATTGTCTGACTAAAACGTGTCTTTACTCCTGATACTTACATTACAAGAAAATTAATTTTTTCACTGATTAATAATTTTTTTTTAATTATTTATTTATATAATGTACTACTGAAAAATTCGTCTGAATTTCAGTCAAGAGCAAACTTTTCATTACTAATTTTTTGCCTGACAATTTAGAATTTTTCTCCAATTTTTCTGGAATTTTTTTTTCGGTAATTATTAGTCTGACTAAAATGGCCCTTTACTATTGAAGAAAATTTTTAAAAACTATGCCTTAAGAAAATTGCCCTGTTCTAATATTTTTTTTATTGTACTAATACTTTTTTTTACCTACTAAACAAATGCAAATTTTTTTTCAGAAATTTTTTTCTTACTAAAAATCAAGTCTATTGTAGTAGACTTTTTTCAGTTAAAAAAATATTACGAAAATTGTATTGTATGTCAAAACTTTCTTCTAGTACTTTTCCAATTAATAAAAATTATATTTTGCTACTAAAAATACATTTAAAAAATTTCTAAATATTGTGCCATATATACAGTATTTCCATTTCTAATTTATTGTCTGACTAAAATTGTTATTTACAACTGAGGAAAATTTCCAAAAATTGTCTTTAATTCAAACTTTGCATCGGTAATTCTTCGTCTGACTAAAAATCTCGTCTACTACTGAAAAAAGTTTTAAAAATTATTTTAACAGAAATTTTCCTTCAGTAATTTCTTGTCTGACTAAAATTGTCGTTTACTACTGAAAAAATACAAATATTGGATCAAATCCAAATTTTCCATTAGAAATTTTTGTCTAACCCAAATCGTCCTTTACTACTAAAAGCAATTTTCAGGAAATGTGTCTGACGCAAATTCTCGTTCAGTAACTTTTTGTCTGACTAAAAGTTCCGTTTACTACTGAGAAAATTTTTCAAAAATTATTTCTTAATGAAAATTTTACTTAGTTTTTGTCTAACTGAAATAAATAAAGTGATGCTTTGCCAGTAAGATCCAATTTTTAGAAATTTTTTCCTTCGCCAAAAAGAAGAACCAAAAAAAAAAAATGTTTTACTCAAGTTTCACGAAAATTAAAAACTTGTTTTCATTTAAAAAACAATGTATATAAGTGGCGGTTTTTCATTTAAACTCCCTAATGGAAGACATTTAATTTCAACCACCTTGTAATGCTTTTTCTTCGCCAAGTATATAAACAGAATGAAAGAAAGTGAAGAATAACGAAGAGTAATGAAGATGGATAAAGACGCTGAAAACAAAGTTACATCAAGGTAAAGTAAGTGTGAAAACTTAAAGCTTGCACTGTAGAAACGCAAAGAAAAAAAAACTTTCAAAGAGAGAGAGAGGGAGAGTGAGAGTTCACAATCTGTGTGTAATTTTACCTAGAAATAAACAGCGGGAGATAGAAACAGAGAATAAGGGAGAAGGCTCTCCTTCTCTCTTTCTGGTATGAGAAGTGAAATTTCTTCTCTCGCGACAGAGAATCCTGCGTTTATGCTATTAAAAAAAAAAATGAAATGACTTTATGCTAAGGGAGAATAAACAAGTCACCTTTACAGAGGAAAGGAAAAAGAGAGAATGGAGAAGGAGAGGAGAACAAATAAAGACCCGAAGAAAGAAGGAAAGAGAGATAAAAAAAGAAATTAAAATATGAAAAGAAGAACGATAGAAAAAAATATTCCTGAAAAAATATTTAATTGGAACATTGCAAATATTCCAATTATTAATATATCCGACGTTCCTTTCGTACATTTTTCGTTATAAATTTTTGTAGTAGTAAAAGAAGTTTTTGTCAGGTATAAAATTAAAACAGGAAAAATTTCTTTGCAATTTTCTTCAGTAGTAAAGGTCAATTTTAGTCAGACAGAAAATTAACAATGATAAGTTAGCATTGGGTACAATATTTGAAATTTTTCCCCAGTAGTAAAGGTCAATTTTAGTCAGACAGAAAATTAACAATGATAAGTTAGCATTGGGTACAATATTTGAAATTTTTCCCCAGTAGTAAAGGTCAATTTTAGTCAGACAGAAAATTAACAATGATAAGTTAGCATTAGGTACAATATTTAAAAGTTTTCCCCAGTAGTAAACAACAATTTTAGTCAGGCAAAAAATAAAGAATAAAAAGTTTGTATTAAAAAAATTTTGTTGTAATTTTCTTCAATAGAAAAGAACAAATCACATTCATTGCGAATACTTCAGGAATGTGACTGGAATATTTTGCATTATCAGGAAAGAAAGAAAAAAAAGTTAATAAATAAAATTAAAAAAATTAAAATTAAAAATAATAGTAAAGAAAGAAAGAGAAAAAAAAGGGGGATATTAGTAAAAAAAGAAGTAGAAAGTGAGAGAGAGAGGGGGGAGGGAGTGAAGAGGGGGCTGAGGTTTAATATCTGGTGACTCCTAGATCTTGCATTTCTGCATTCGCAATGAGCCACCTTGGCCCGGATGCGAACGAGTTTCATCCCCATTCTCACGCGCTACTATCACGAATAGAATAGGAGAGAGAGAGAGAAAAGGGGGGAGGTCGAAAGCATAGCAGAAAGCGCGACACAGAGAAGATGAAAGACGGAAGGAATCAACGGTAGCTGCCCATACCGGAGAGCTATATTAAAATTCTCTTGGAAATACTCACAGAGTAAACGTTATTGCAAACGTTTCTCCGAGTCGAACGCGTTTCTCACAAGATTCCACAGCAGTTCTCCTCTATTTTTTTTATGCTTTCTAACAGAAAAACTGAATAAAAGGATTAAAAAAAAGAACTTTATTATTTTCATTTGAGCTCTACTTCCTAATTAATATGCAATTTACAAAAAAACATAACTTACTCATAGTTTACACAATCTTGGAATTGATAAAAAAAAACTCCAGAGAATTCTTGATTCTTAAAATAAAGTTTAAAAATTATTTCCTTTTTATTTCGGGGAGAAAAAAAATTGTTTTCCGTAGGGAATGAATAGAAGTAAATATTTTACTATTTTGTAAATTACACGAATGGTAAATTGGTTTTGGATTTTCTTTTTGACATTTCATAATTCTTGATGTCACATGAGAAGATTTTGAATTTATAATTTTTTCGCTAGTGGTGAACGATAGTTTTAGTCAGACAAATGCTTTTTTTAGAATTTCAGCTTCTTTGTAGTTTTTTTCCATTTTTTCTCAGTTTTATTTAGTTTTTAATATTCTTGTATTTTTTATTGTTGATTTCGTAATATTTCGACAAGTAGTAGTAGCCTATTTTAGTCAGACATGTAATTCGGTTTTATTGAACGAGTAGTAAAAGCGCTTTATGTTTATAGTCAGCCATATTTTTTACTCTTAGATATTGTCACTATAGTAGTAAAGGTCATTTTTAGTCAGACCGTATAGTTTATGAGATCTTATGTAGCTTTTGAATCAGTAGTAAAGGACCACTTTAGTCAGACATATTTTTATCGCTTATCATTAATCGAGGCTCCGGATCTTAAAAGGACATTTTCAGCATTGATTTTGAATGGTAAAAGTGCCCTTTTAAGATCCGGAGCCTCGATTATATTAATTTTCTTATAATCAATATGAACCAGAATATTGTTTTGTAAGTAATATAAAATTAGTAAATTAATATACAATAAATCAGAAAATAAATAAATATTAAAAATAAATAAATTTGCAAAATTTAGTTATAAGTAGTAAAGAATGGTTTTAGTCAGACAAACTTGGTAGATACAGAAATTTACTGTAAAATTAATTGTAAACATGAATTCTCAGTAGAAAATGCAATGTCTAGTCAGACAGTTTTCTGACAATCAATTCGAGTTTAGCATCTAAACAGTTTTTCAGTAGTAGAAATCAATTTTAGTCAGACATTGTTTAGAATTTCCTTCTTATTTTCTTAAAAACAATATTCTAAAAGAACATTCCAATGAGTCCTAAAAGTTGAAATTAATCTCATTTTTCCTTTAAAAGAAATAAAATCCCATACACATTTTTTCAATAAGATGCAAAAATGCATTATTTAATAAAGCAAAAATCGTAAAATTCTCTCTTTTAATACCTCTCATGTGATGACCTCCTTAAATATCCATTTTCAACTATACGCACAAATTTCATGCACATACACAAAGATCGTTAAAAACATTATCAAATAATGGGAAAATGAAAACCGAAATATAGTCGAGTTTTGTAATTTTAAATATATATATACATAAATAGAGGACAAAATTGCACCTCTTGATCTTTACTACTAACGACCTTATAGAATATTCAACGACGTGACAATAACTCGAAAGAGTAATTAAATGAGGATTTTAAGGGAAGCAGGCCAGCAGTTAAGATCCTCTCATTTCAACTGACTCGTAAATAACACCAAAGGGGTGCGGACCTAATGGCTACGTTCACGCTCCTAGTATGGACATTCACCTGCAGACAACTACACCCATCTCCATTTGCGATGAAATTACGACGATGCTTGAAAGAGAGCGAGTGGGGAGAAAAAAATGTTTATGGACTTCAAGCATGACTTGCCTTTAATAATAATAACTCGTAAAGTGCAGGAATAGGAAAACAGTTGGGTCTCTTGCGAATGTAATTCCATTTCGCATTGTTTTCAAATATATATATATATATACATGTATGTATGGTTTATGTTTTTCTGAGTAGACTCGAGAGGAGAGAATGTATATACTTAAAACTCCAGATGATATTCTCGTTTCCTAGAGAGTGAATCATTTCTTATATTTCTCTTTTTTATTACCGGATCATATATATGATATTTCATTTTTGAAAAATGGTGAATGTTTATTCTGAACGGTATTTTTTCTAATAAACACTTTTTTGTAATTTACTTAAATTTATTTTTCATTTCGCAGATATGAATAAATGTAGTTTAAATACTGACTTTGAATTCTAGTGTTACGCTTTTTTCTAAATTTTACTGTTATTATGTTTATGAACTAGTAAACTAGCTGAAAATGTTCTACATAATTTCACTAGAAACGTTCTATATGAATTCTAGTAAATATTCTACAGAATTTCACTAGAATGATTCTATAGAATTTCTACATAAATTCTACTAAATTTTAGTAATTTTTTATTAGAAAGAATTTGAATTCGTGAAATAATATTTTTCAACGTTATATTATTGTGTAATTGAATTTTATATTTTATTTCTATGACAAATTTTCGACTCGGAGTGATCGATTTCTTCATATTTTATAGAATAATTAAAGATGGACCAGTGATAAAATAATTATTTTATATTATAAGAATATTGGACTTTTTCAAGATTATTTTCATCATTTCAATTCAATTATTATTTTTAAGAATTTTTCACTAAAATTTTTCTTTAAATCAATTAATTTTCAAAAAAGTTCTTCTACAATTTTCAAAATTCATTTATTTACAATATTCAATTTTAGAAATTAATTGTTTTTAACTAAAATTTATTTTTATATTAATTTTTATTATAAAATTCTACTAGAATTCAATTATTTAAATACAAAAAAATAATTGAATTATATTAAGAAGAAATTTTTAGAAAATTTGTAAATAACTGAATTGCTGTAAAATTTTTATTATTTTATGAAAATAATCGATATTGAAAATCATTAAATTGAGGAAAATTTTTGAAAATAATTGAAATTTTGCTAAGAATTTTATTAAAATTTTTTAATATAATTTAATTTCGGAGAAAAGTTTTATTATTTTTAAAAATAATTGAAATTTTGACGAGAATTTAAAAATATTTTTGAACATAATTGAATTTCTGGTAAGAATTTTATTACTTTTGACAATAATAGAATTTTGCAATCATTTGTAATTTCTCTAAAATTTTCCAAATTATATCGTACAATTTACTAACTTTTGTTTTTTTTAGTTTATACTTTTTAGTAGTAAAGGGTAATTTTAGTCAGACAATAAATTACTAATCAAAAAATTTCATTAGACGCAATTGTTAAAATTTATAATTTTTTAAGTAGTACCTAAAAGGTAATTATAGCCAGACAAGAAATAACTAACGCAAAATGTGGATTGATTCCAATGTTTTGAAATTTTCAGCAATAGTAAACGCCGATTTTTAGTAAAGCAGAAAATTACTAAACGAAAATTTGCAAAGGAGACAATTCTTCGAAATTCTCTTTAGTAGTAAAGGGCAATTTTAGTCAGACAAAAAATTATTAAAGGAAATTTTGTGTTATGTAATAATTTTTTAAATTATTTTCAGTAGTAAATGAGATTTTTAGTGAGTCAAAAAATTACAGAAAGAAAGTTTGAATAAGACCCTTTTTTGGAAATTTTCCTCAGTAGTAAACGACAATTTAAGTCAGACAGGAAATTAGTAAATAAATATTTACGTAAAATATAATTTTTGTGTATCTTCTTTAGTAGTGAAGAGTATTTTTGTATTAGATCCATTTTTTGGTAATTTTTTCAGTAGTAAACGACAATTTTAGTCAGACATGGGATTAGTAAAGGAATATTTTAGTACAGTAGTAAAGGATATTTTTAGTCAGACAAAAAATAAAAATTTGTGTTAGGTAAAATTTTTGGACATGTTCTTCAGCAGTAGAGAACAATTTAGTCAGACAGAAAATTACAAACAAAATGTTTTTGATCAGATAAAAGTTTCTTCAGTGGTAAACGTCAATTTCAGTCAGACACATTACTAACGTTTACTTCAGAAAAAATTTTCCAAAATTGTTTCATGAGTAAAAACCATGCTTCCAAAAACGAAACACCAGTAAAGTAGAGTTTGCATAAATCAGAATGTTTCAAAGAACTTTTTCACTTCCGTTTTTCGGTTTGAAAACGAGTTTTTCTCCAGAGTTCGAAGAGATTAAATTGTTAACTTAACTGTAAAACAATCTCTGACCACTTAGAAGAGGAAACTGTCATGTCTCAGTAACGAATGTGGTGGAACCTAGTCGTACCTAGTAATTTTCCCTCTCCTCCCTCTCATTCCCCTCTTCAACTTTTAGAAACCATCTCGTCGTCGTCGTCTAGTCATCGTTGTCGTTTCTATCAGTTGGAAATTCTCATTTCTCTTGTCCCCAGGTTGAGAGTAAACTACTGACTTTAGTAACACTAATACACTTATTGCCGGAAATTACGCTAGTTTATCAAAGGCGTGGAAAACTTTTCAAAGGCTTTTGAGTCTTGTTGAAAGAGCTCATCAGTCGTTGGCCGAAAAGGATTTTGATCAGTGGACATCAATGTGTTCACCAGAGTTTCCTGATAATTTTCTCTACTTGACGCGCTAATACTTTGTCCCTCTTATTCCTTCTCTCTCTTCCTCTCTTTCTCTTTCTCTCTCTCTTTCTCTTTCCCTGTAAATGTCAATTTCTAAGCTATTTGAATACTATTTTAAAAAAAAATTAATTTTTTTTAAATTAATTCATTTTTTTCATGGGTGCCACAAAAATTTTATTTTGTTTTTCCCTTACTTTTCCCTAATTTTCCGACAAAATTTTGACTTTTTCCCTGACCCGGAATATTCCGATGCATTCTAAACATTATTCGATACTCAAAAAAATGTTCTATTAGGTAAATTTATTTACGAATTTCTTAAATTGTAAATTTATTCGAAAACATTAATAACTTTTTGTTCTTTTTTAAATAAATATTTAATCATTATTATTTTTCCAATAGAAATTAAAATATTCAAAAATTACAAATTCAATTAAACTTTTTCAAAAAAATTAATTCTACAGAATTGTTAGCTATAAAAGTATAAAAAATTCAAATTTACAAAGACTTTAATTTGAAGTTGTTGATAATAATAGATAGAAATTAATAGATAGAAATTTATAATTAAGAAAACGTTAAAATGAAACACTAACAGTTGCAATTATTAGTTGCGAATTTGCGATTAACAATTAACTATTAATAATCAACAATTAATAATTATAAATAAATTATCATAATTACTAAATAATTACGAAGAAAAAATTAGAAATTACTTATTACTTAGCGTCGTTAAATGTTTGTTTTTAATTATTATTGATCGTCAACAGATTGTTTAGTTTTCATTATTTATTATCAATTTGCGTTGAAATGGGCTTATCATCGATTAACTTAAAATTTGCATGCGCTGAGAGTTCAATATGAACATATATATAGTATACATAATACTCAATTCACTGATGATCTACAAAGTCATAAATTCTCGTTTCGAAAAGAGGCTCGTTCCATCTGCTTCGTATATACATGTATATTGTGTATACGTATTGCATAGATCGATAACTCAGCAAACGAGTCGGTTACCGGAAGTAAGAGGTACTTGGTTTAAAACTTGTAAAACTGCTAAAGTTTCCCTTTAGACAGGTACAACTTAATTCCGACATTTTCCCATAGTAATCGATTCCCTAGACGTTATTTCACACATTATATATATATAGCATGTATATTGAACTTGCCAACTTCGAAAAGTAAAAATGGCTCTTTAAATATTTCACGAGGTCTTTATACCTAATTTTTTTGCCCCTGCGAAGGAGGCCAACTTTAGGGTGAAAAATTACTTTTTTTCTCTTCGGGCCGACGAAATTTCTACAGAGAAGAATTTTTAAATTGTTAGAAAATTTATTTTTAATAACGAAATTCTAAAACAAGTACAATATTAATTGTAAATTATAATTCAATACAAAAATATTTGCGACAAAATTTTGAAAATTTTTTTTTCTTTTTGAACGCAGCTGAAATAATTCTATAGAATTTCACTAGAATAATTCTGTAGAATTTTACATGAATTCTACTAAATTTTACTGACAAAAATATAACCAGTCCGAGTCAAATTAGAAAACATTTTACTTAAAAGTAGAAGTTAAATTTTTTCATAACTATAAAACATGAAGAAATCGATTTATAATAATTAAAAATGGAAAATTGATAAAATCATTATTTTATATTATAAGAATGTTGTACTTCTTCAAAATTATTTTCATCATTTCAATTCAATTATTATTTTTAAGAATTTTTCACTACAATTTTTCGTTAAATCAATTAATTTTCAAAAAAGTTCTTCTATAATTTGCAAAATCTATTTATTTACAATATTCAATTTTACTAATTTCAATTATTCGTAAATTCTTCAATTAAATATATATTAGAAAATAAAAACTTCATATAATATAAAAAAATTCAATTACACTTTTTCAAAAAAATTAATTTCAAAATTCAATTATTTCTAAAAATTCACGCTATGTTGCTTTTAATATTCAATTATGATCTAAAATTTTAACTGAAATTAATTTTTTTGAATCAATTTTTATTAGAAAATTTTACTATAATTCGATTATTTCATTACCAAAATAAATAATTTATTGAAGAATTATGAATGTTTCTTAAAATTCAAAATTCTCATAAAGAATTTAACCAACATATTTTTAAATAAATCATAATTGAAGCTATCACTCGGCAAATTTATAATAATAAAGTTGAAATTATCGATCACTCCGAGTCAGGTTGAAAAAAATATAACAAATTTTATATTTTTTTATTACGTTTCAACGGCACAGCCGTCCTCATCAGAAACTAAAATTTTATTATAAACAATTATTAAATGAAATTACATAAATACATAATTACTGGTAAAAGAAATTTTAATAATTTTTTTTCATTTATGTATTTTTTATTTGTATTGTTTATTTTGTAAAACATTTTTCGTTTTGTTTATGTAATTTTATTTAATAATTGTATATAATAAAATTGTAGTTTCTGATGAGGATGGCTGTGCCGTTGAAAGGTAATAAAAAAATATAAAATTTGTTATATTTTTTTCAACCTGACTCGGAGTGATCGATAATTTCAACTTTATTATTATATTTTTAAATAATTGAATTCTTTCGACGATTATTAATAAAATTTTTGAGAATAATTACATTTTCCGAGAAATTTGATTAAAATTGTATGAAAAATAATTGAAATTCTGCATTGAGTTTTATTATTTATGAAAATAATTGCATTCCTAAGAAGAATTTTACTATTTTTGAACATAAATGAGAACAGATTTATCAGTGATCTTAAAAACACGATTTTATCATTTGATTAAATTTCATTTACTTTCGGCCAGTCTTATGATTTATTTCTTTTGTAATTTTCTTTAGATTATAAGAACACTTTTGTTAAGGACTTTTTTGTCCGTCCAAACTTTAAATAAGTAAATAAATAAATAAATAAATAAACATAATTAAATTTCTGCAAAGGATTTTATTGCTCTTGAAAACAAGTGAAATTCTGCAATAATTTATAATTTTTCAAAAATTAAATTTTTTTTAGTCTTAATTAAAATTTGTCTTTAACAAATTTTTAAAAAATTGAATTCATTTGCTGAATTTTAATAAAACATTTAAATAATAATTACATTTATGGAGGAATTTGATTTAAATTTGATTAAAAATAATTAAAATTCTGCGATGAGTTTTACTATTTAATGAAAATAATTAATTTCCTAAAAAGGATTTAAAATTTAAAAAAAATAATTGAATCCCTGTAAAAATTTTATTATTTATAAAAATAATTGAATTATAAGAAATTTATGGAAAACTTTTTAAATAATTGAATTTCTGTCAAATTTTTATTATTTTATATAAATAATTAAATGTTTGCGTTGAATTTAAAAATTTATTCAAACAATTGAATTCTTTTGGAAATTTTTTTTAATACAATAGATATTAAAAATAATTGAATAGAAAAAATTTTTTGAAATCAATTAAAATTTTACCAATTTTACAATTTTTGAAAATAATTGGATTTCGGATAAAAATTTTATTATTTATAAAGATAATTGAAATTTTGACAAGAATTTAAAAAAAAATTTTGAATATAATTGAATTGCTAAGAAGAATTTGATCAGTTTTGAAAATAATTGAATTTCTGCAAAAAAAAAAAAGAAAAAGAATTTTTAAAAAAATGAAATTATTTTTTTTAGTTTGAAATTGGATAAAATTTGTTAAATATTTTTCAACTATTTGTTGCTTGTGTGTGTGTGTGTGTGTGTGTGTGTAAGCACCTTTGTAGAAAATCTGTGAGGATTTTTTTTCTACATTCATATATGGCTCTCTTTCTCTCGCTCTTTTTTCCTTCGTTCTCTATCACGCCCATTTGAAGTCGAAACGATGCTCGCAAGATGTGAGAGAAGCGCGAGCTGCCATCGACATATACTACTACTCCCTCTAATCGATTATCGAAGTCCGTTAAGCACCCAGCTCCTCGATTTCTTGCTTGCAGCACTTTTCCATGTCTTCAATATAACGGCACGGCCCGGAGGCTTCCATGTTTGCTGCCTCACGTGTCATGCTTTTTCTGCAATTATATTACCTTCACAATTTATTGCCCTCAGACTGCATATTTCATTTTTCCACTTGTCCCCCTCCATGCACACACTTCTCTCTCTCTCTCTCTCTCTCTCTCTCTCTCTCTCTCTCTCTCTCTCTCTCTCTCTCTCTCTCTCTCTCTCTCTCTCTCTCTCTCTCTCTCTCTCTCTCTCTCTCTCTCTCTCTCTCTCTCTCTCTCTCTCTCTCTCTCTCTCTCTCTCTCTCTCTCTCTCTCTCTCTCTCTCTCTCTCTCTCTCTCTCTCTCTCTCTCTCTCTCTCTCTCTCTCTCTCTCTCTCTCTCTCTCTCTCTCTCTCTCTCTCTCTCTCTCTCTCTCTCTCTCTCTCTCTCTCTCTCTCTCTCTCTCTCTCTCTCTCTCTCTCTCTCTCTCTCTCTCTCTCTCTCTCTCTCTCTCTCTCTCTCTCTCTCTCTCTCTCTCTCTCTCTCTCTCTCTCTCTCTCTCTCTCTCTCTCTCTCTCTCTCTCTCTCTCTCTCTCTCTCTCTCTCTCTCTCTCTCTCTCTCTCTCTCTCTCTCTCTCTCTCTCTCTCTCTCTCTCTCTCTTACACACACTATTATTATTTTTTTCTCTCTTTCTTTCTCCAATAACACGGAATATTTCATTCACATTCCTGGAATATTTCATTGGAACATTGGGAGTATTCAAACTTAAAAAAATTTATTTGATTCAACGAAACGATTACTTGTCTATTATCAAATTGATACTAAAGTGGATCAAATTGATGCTAAAACATTTTGGATCAATTTTTGATTTGATCCATATTTTTTATATCAATTGGTTGCAATTAGATTTAACAGCGAGAACCTATTATTCCAAAGTGAGATGACTAATAATCTAAACTTTCTTTTTTTTGGACGCGACTTTTTTTTTGAACTATGAAATGAGATAACATACATTTCATAGATATATCGAAAAGTCACTTTCTGGAAAAAGAGTTTATCGTTTATTGCTGTGAATCATAAAGGCAATTTAATCCTAGGACCCGTGGGAAATCATCTCGCATTGCATATCGCGTTGACACGAGAGTCCTATATACATATAGATATTATATAAATGTATGTATATACAAATTTATATGTATAAATGTATTTGGAAAACTTTCTGAAAACGAACTCATAATTATGTTCTTCCAACGAGCATGTTTGATTTTGTGGCTTTTCATTATAAAGTAAGAATATATTTTCAACTTTTTCGTTTTTATCCCTATAGCAGAGGAATAATCAAGGCGAACTTTCTGTGAATATTAATAGAGAATTTTTTTTCGGGTGTATTTTTTAGTGACTTTTTTTCTCAAGTTTTCTTATAATCATGTAAATTTTCATTTTATGTTTTCCTTATTTATTATTATTATTATTATTATTATTATTATTATTATTATTATTATTATTATTATTATTATTATTATTATACTTATTATTGTAACTATTACACTGATATTTACACTAATATTTTATTACATTACTATTTAATTTTTATTTAACTATTATTCCCCAATAGCGTGGAATATTTTATTCACATTACTGGAATATTCCATTGGGAACATTAGGAATATTCCAGAGCAATACCTCCAGCCTCATTTGAGAATTATTAAAATATCATAACTTTGAAACGTTCTTCTGGAATAATGTAAGAGTAGTTTTAAGAAAACTTTAAGTGTCAGCTTTAGGAAAAGAGCGAACGAAAATATACTTGGATCAGTAATAGAAGACGTATTTAGTCAGACGTAATTTTTCTAAATTCTTAAAATTCTATTCTCAGTAGTAAAATAAAGTTTTAAGCAGACTAGTTTTTTTTGTATATCAATAGGGAAAATAGATTTACTTACTTATTCAATTTTTTAAGTAGTATGAAACTGTTTTGGTCAGCCATAATTATAATTTAGAAATATTCTTTGATTGTATCGTCTCAGTAGTATAAGTCATTTTTAGTCAGACTGCACTTACTAATTATGTAAAAGTTCGAATTCTTTAAACCATTATAATTATTATATTTGTTTTTTATTTTATGATAATTATAAACATATTTTCCTATAATTATAAAAATGTTTGTAAAATTAATTTTATGACAGTAGTAAATGACAGATATAGTCAGACATTTTTTCATCCTTTTTTTGAAGTTCTACTCTGAGTAGTACAAGTAAATTTTAATCAGAAAAAACAGTATAAAAGGTTATATGTTTAATACAAATAGAGTCAGTCCTAATTTTTTTCCTAAATATTTTACATTAGTAGTGAAAGTCAATTTCAGTCAGACAGGGAATTTTGAACCTTTTTTCAAGTTTTGCATCGATAATTGAAATCTACAACGTCAGAAAATGTTTCGATCTGTTTTAATTTTGTTTGTCAAAAATTAACATTTTTTTTTCTAAAAATTTTTTTAAATGTTATTTTTTTATTACTAGTAGTTGAAGTATTAGAAAAATATTTCGAAAAGATTGAAATTTTGAACTTTTTTTCTCCTAGTAGTAAAAATTAATTTCACTTCGACTGATAGTCTTTTTATATCAAAAAAAAAATTTAATCGGTAAACTTGTAAATAAGGAATAATATAATAAAATTCCTGTTAATATTTTTATAAGTAGTAAAAGTCAGTGTCGAGTCAGACTTTATTAAGTTTTTCCAATTAAAGTATCAGGAACGGAAAAAAACGGTTTTTAATCAAACAAAAATTATAATTCTTGTAATTTTGGCAAACAGTAGTATATTCCAATTTTAGTCAGACCGAATTAATAATAGTTTGTTATACTTAATGTTAGTAGTATAATCGACATCTCAAGTCAGACAATTCTTTCAAATTTTTTCCTTTTTAAATTCCTTTCCATTTCACATCATAATTTATTCAAAAAAATTTCTCTTTCAGAAAAATATCTCTTATTTTTAGAAAAGTTTCTCGACTTTTAAAAAACATTTTGAAGGAAAGTTTTTTTTTGATAATAATTGTATTTCAAGAATGTTTCTTTAGCAGTTTTCTTTTCTTTTACTCGAAAACGAAAAGTTTTTCTACCGTCACTTTTCCTTTCGCTCAAGTTTTTTATTTTGTTTTCCTTTTCGGAGAGATTTTTCTCTTCAAAACAAAATTTATCTTGACAAAATATTTCTCTATTAATAAATTATTAAAATCTCATCGCTCTTTTTACTTTTTTTTTCTTTTCTTATTTATCGATTTTTTCTTTCTTCTTTTTTCTCTTTTTCCTGTTTTCTTTTTCTCTTTTCACGTCTATTTTTCCTCGTATCTTTTCTCTCTTTTCCTTTTTTTTTCATTTATTTATTTATTTAAATCACAGTTCTTACTTCTTATTTTATTTAATTTTCTTTTGGTTTTTTATTTATTTAATTTGTTTGTTTATTTAATATCTTTTCCGCTTATTTCAATTTCATTTAAATAAAAAAGGTAAAAAAATGCGCAATCAATATTTAGCAAGATAAAATTTTCTAAATTCGTACATAAGTCGCTTGATAAAATGCAACGTCTTTTATATACATATATAGCCTCAATATAGAGGGAAGCTTAAAGCAATTTGCAATATTTTTGTGTTACCGTCTTAAAGTGAGATGATTTTCACCTGAAAATTTGAAGCAGGTGATAGAGAGGGAGAAAGAGAAAGAGAGAGGAAGTAGTAAATTTTCAGGAAAAAAGGAAATTGCGAAGGTTTGTAATATTGAACACGAGAGGGAGAAAGAAAGAGAAAGAAAATAAACAGACAGAAAAGAGGGACGAAAATAAGAAGAGAGAGAGAGAGAGAGAGAGAGAGAGAAATAAAAGAGAAAGGAAAATAAAGAAAGGGGAAAAAGAGAGAAAGAAAAATAAATTGAGGGAGAGAAGAAAAGAGAGAGAAAAATTAATAAAGAATTAGAAAATAGAAAGGAAAATAAATAAAAATAGAGAAAAGAGAGAAAGAAAAATTAGTAAAGAGAGAGAAAAATAAATAAAGGAAGGAAAGAAGAGAAGGAAAACTAAATAGATGGGAAAAGAATGAGAGAGAGAGAGAGAAATGAAAAAGGAAGAACTCGACAAGGGGAGGGAAGAATAGAAAAGTAAAGTGTGTGAGACGAAGGTTGAAGCGCAAAGCACAAAAGAAGAAGGAAAAGTTTCGTTTTTTGACAGGAAACGGGATTATCGACGTCCTGTCAAGAAGTGGTCTCTTTCTTACACGCGAGAGTAGTTTTCCTTCTTTTCCGATCTCCGACATATATTTTCGTCTCTTTTCATTCGAATGACACATTCTGATGGCTACTGTCACAAGAACCTTCTAATGGACATTAGAAAGTCGCCTCAAGGGTAAATTGGCTGTTTTTTTATTGCCTTCACCAAAAAAAAATCGCCCCACTCGAAATTCCTCTTTTTTTCCAAGCCAAACTCTCTCTTTTTTCCAATACAATATACTTTTTTTTTTTTTTTTTTTGAATTTCACACCTTTTAAAAGAACTTTTTACACTTTTAACGTTTTAACATGAAAAAGAAACTATTGGAATGAAAGTGAATTATTAATTTTATTAATCGCATAAAATAAGCTAAATTACAAATTTTCATCCAAATCTATTTTTTTATTTTTCGAAACGAATTTTCATTTTGATAGAAATAATTTATTTTATTTATTTGGGTACTTTTTTCAATTTTTTCTAAAATGTAATTTTATTCTAAATAAAACAACTTTAATTAAAGTAAATTTAATTTAATTTCACTAAAATTATTTTTATTTTCTAATCTAATTTTTCGATAGTCGGAATATTTATAAATAAATAAAATTTATTTACATAAATTTCTGTGAATTTATTCTCAACTTTATTTGAAATATATTTTTAAACTAAATTTTCATTCAAAAGAAGAATAATTATATCTGACATAGTCAGGATTGGACCACCTTTGAACTTTGTTTATAACTTTTTTTTTAATTTTAGACACTTGAGTTATATTATTGGAAAGATCTACAAAAGAGGAACACTTTTACTCAGTATCGTAAATTTATTAGTCTAAAATTTAAAAAAGTTGTGAACATTTTCAAAAGAAAAAATAATGTAGACAAGTTTGGACCTTATAGTCAAGGTTGGACCATATTTGTGAATTTATAATGTTAATTAAGTTTCGTAATTTAAATTAGAAATATGATTTTGAAAAAAATGTGAAATTATATTATTAGGTTAATATAATTTATTAATTATCGAATTTTGGATTCGTATAGTTGAATCAAGCTGCGTGTTTGACAATCGATAATATCCTAATCGTATTAGGCAGAGATATTACCATAAATTAGATATGAGCAGCGAGCCGACAGGTAGACATCTTGAATTGTCTATTGCAGATATGGGTCGTGAAATTTGATAGTCCTTCAGAGATATAAAAACCAAAATTGAAACCTTATTTCCCTGATTAACTAGTAATATGCAATTTTGTGTTATTTATAATTAACTAATTTTTATAAGTCAAGCCAATTGGTTTACTTTCATTAATTTTATTCGTTAATATTTTTAATTCTATAATTCCATTTAATTTCATAGATCTAATGAATTAATTTTGATAATTTTATTAATTAAAGAAAATAATTTTTTAAATTTTATTCACAAATTTTGTTAATCACAGTTTTTCTGCAGATATCAAATTGAGACAAAAAACTAAAAACAAAAACAAGTTTGACAAGTTGCTTTACAACTTTTTTGATTCGTTTATTGTCTCAATTTGATATCTGGAAAAAAACTCTGTGTTTATTAATTACATACAAAATTTAGTAAATTAAATTAATAAATTTATTAACTAAATTAATTTATTTGAACAATTTAGTAAATCAACCAATAAAATTAATTAATTTTATTTTCTTAACCATCAAAGTAATTAATTAAAAATTCTCAATAAACAAAACAAAAATATAATTTATGAAGAAAAATTAATCTTCAGCAAAATAATTAAAATAATAAATTTGCGATAATTTTCAATGAAATTTTAAAGAGAGTAAGGATAAGAAAGAGTGACCCTGGAAATTTCAGTGTGTTCATATCTTTGGCATTTATCTTTAATATATAATATACGTGAATTTTAACTGGTAATGTATAATAAATTTTCGAATAGAGACGCTGCAAGATGAGGCCCGACTTCCATTCCGACCTCGACCCTGTGGTCTGATTTATTTTCCCCATAGTGTAACCACGTCTCTTCGGTGGGTCCATTATCTTCTCGCTGGCCATTTCTATACGCTACTGGCCCTTTGGGGTTTTACCAGCGGTTGCCATTATTCATTAGATAATCAGCCTTTTGGTAAACTGAAATCAATTACAAAACACTATAATTCAACATATATCACATTTGTTCATTTTTTTAAATTTTTTTTTTGTCCTGCAAACAAAAAATTCACATGTGTAGATCAATTATTCAAAAAATGGAAATTTATTGCATATGAGAAAAAAATTTCTTTCATCGAATTATCATAATATTATAACAAATAAGTTTGTTTTATTATTTTAGTTAGTTATTATTATTTTAATATAATAATTATAATAATAATAATAACTAATAATGTTTTTTAATATTATTGGGGAAAAAAATTGAGAGCGAAATAATTGTATTTGTAAGCGAAGGGAGAAGAGGAAAAAAAAAATTGTAAAGAAGAATGAATCGGTGTCTGACTGAAAATTACTTCATCTACTTAAATAAGTGTATGCTCGAGAGTTGTGAATGATGAAAGAAAATATCAACATGAACGTTATTCCCGGCTTCTGGGGAGTCAAACTTTTAACTCAAGTCTGATACAATAAATATAAAAACAACTCCAATACCTTATATAAAGTTAGATGAGAAAAAAACTTCTTGGCTTCATCTTTGATCATTAATGCGCTCTCTCGACTCACTCTTTCTCTTTCTAACCCCTCTCGAACCTCATTACCAGAAAACTCTTTGAGAGAGGATTTTTTTCGTGATAGAGAAAAATAATAATTTAATATCTACACTTCACAAGAAGCGCTGGGCCTTTCTGGTATTTTTTATTCTTATTGTATTTTTCTTTTATTTATTTTTTTTTTTTTTGGATTTAAAGAACTAGTCCCTGTCCAGGCCCCTAATACATCACAGACAAATTAAAATTAAAAATTATAAAAAATAAATTCAATGTTTATTGAAAGGAAATTTTTTTTATTAATCGTATTTTGTTATTTAAAATTGTAATTAAATTGAGAAATTATGTTAGAAGTAATAGACAACAATTATTAAAATTAATATAAAGTTAATGAGATGTTTAGAGTTTTTTATTATAAAGTAAAAATAGAGTTTAAAAAAACCTCGACTAATTTATATTCTCTTTTTAGTGAAAATAATTCCTCGTTTGTAATTAAATTGTCACTATAGAGTTGTGTTACTATTGTTTTCACACAATAGCGAATCACAATTATCAATTACGTGAAAGATAAAGTCTGTGATGTTTCATTTCTTGCTTGTAAAAAATTCCAGATAAAGGTTTATGGTTCAGACTTTACGACACTGGAATCTGAATCGCTCCCAAGCGTTTCCATTTTCTATATTGTATATACGTACCAATTTTTTTTTTTGTTTGCTCTCGTTAAATTTAAATATATAAATATGATTATATTTATATTATGTTTATATTTTCTATTTTTTAAGAATTATTAATTATTTTGAAATAATTTTTATTATAATTTTTTTATTTTTTTTTTATAATTATTGTCAAATAATTTTTATTAACTATTTTTCATTAATTTTAATTTATTTTCAATTACCTCTAATTATTTTTAATTTATACTTCCTATATACTTTCTTCCACAAAAAAAAAAATTAATATTTCTCTACTTTTTTCTATAATTACTGTTACAAAAAAGGTGAAAGGTCAAATTTATTTTTAAAAAATCCTTTTATATTTAAACAGTTAAAAGAAAATTAAATTAAAAAAGATTAAACAAAATCAATTATATGTAAAGTGAAAAATTTTTTTTTCTCTTTTTCTAATTGTGTTTTAATCAGGTCGCGGTTTCATAAAAGTCATTATTATAATATTTTATTGAAAATTATGCCAATCTTAATTATACTTCTAAGAAGATCGATTCTTATATCTTCTTTTTAATTATTCGCTACAAATTAATTATTAATAAACTGAATCAATTTGTCAGATAAACTGTGAAGAATATAATTACAGCGATGGGTAAAATTAAATAATAACGCGGTTTTTATAAATTTAATGTTCATTTAGTATTATTACCATTGATATTAAATTGATAATTTTTTTTAATATAGACTAATTAAGTTAAATTTACAAGAACTAAAAAAATTTATTTTCGCAATATTTTGCCAACAATTGAACGAAAATTAAAATAAAAAGTTTGAAGTATAAAAAATAAAAAAAAACAATAATTCGTCTGAATACATTCCCTATCTTGGGACAATATTGGCTGTATATTTTTTCAAATAACTAAAATAAAAAAATACAGAAAAAATTTTCAAAAAAAAAACTGTAATAAAAACAGAAAGGATCGCAAGCAACTAAAGTGCAATAAGTAAACATTGACTCTTTACCTCTCGTGTCTTTCATCCTTTATATAAAGTCACTAAGAAAGCAAAAAAAAAAATAAATAAATAAAGAAATAAATTTTTTCCTTTTTAATAAAATATTTTATGAAACTCCTTTAAGAAATTTATTACACAATTTTCTTCATTTCTATATATATATATATATATATATATATATATATATATATATATATATATATATATATATATAAAAGAGAGAGAAAGAAGAGTGTGTACCGCACGCGATATTAAATTCTCCAGTGAAAATTGTTAATTAATGTTGCTCTCGAAATTCAATAAAGTTTGAAAACGAAACGTACAACGTTGAGCGAAGAGGTGTATAATGTGTATAAGCTTTAACAAAGAGAATAGGGAAGGGGGAAAAGACAGTTCCTAAGCCCATAGCACAACGGGATGTTGTAATATGACATCGCAGCGTGAATCCAGACAGAAATTTTCTCTCCCCCTCCCCCCTCTCATTCCTATTTTCTCTCTTACTCTCATTATCTTTCTCTTTCGTTCTCTCTTTTCTACTATCTCTCTTCTTCTTTATCTTTTTCCTCCTTCTCTCTCTCTCTCCTACTATATTTCTCTTTCGTTCTCTCTTTTCTCTCTCTTTCTAGATTTCTTTCTCTCTCGAAAAACAAGCAATGAAATCACGCAAAATTCACCTAAAGAAAGCAGCGGGAGGGTAAGAGAGAGAGAGAGGGAATGTCGCGAAATGTGAAAGCTAGATAAAGAGGTGTATAAAATGGGTGAGGGAGAAAGAGAGAGTAGGGAAAGTAGAAAGCAAGCAATTCACTGCTCACCGGGAGGTAGAACTCAGAGGGTGTAAGTATTTTCATTAACCGTCCAATAGTGCGACCTGCTCTCAATTTTATTTTCCTCTTTTTTTGTGTTCCCTTTCGGGGCGGAAACAGGGGCAGGGGGTTTCTTACTATAGTCACTCTTCTTACAATTTTTCCCTTTCCTCCCTTTCGCCCCCTTCTCTTTTTTTCTCTCTCCTTTTCTCTCTCTCTCTCTCTTCCATTTTTCTTTTTCTCTTTTTCACTTTCTTTTTCCAATTTTTTTTGCTTTTCCTTTTTCACCGTTTTTTCACTTTCTTACTGTAGTCACTCTTCTTAGAAATTTTTTCCTTCCCTCTCTTTACCTCTTTTCTTCTTTTCTCTCTTTCTCCTTCTTTCTTCTTTTCCTCTCTTCTCTCATTTTTCAATTTTCTTTCCTTTTCTCTATTTCTCTTTTTTTCCTTTCTTACTGCAGTCAATTTTCTTTCAATTTTTCTCCTCCCTCTCTTCACCTCTTTCTTTATTTCCTCTCTTTTTCCTTCTCTTTTCTTTTCATGACCTTTTTCAATTTCAGGCTTCGCACTAATCTACTAAAACCTACTATTTACTACTTTTTTTACGTTATGCTACTATTCGGGTACTTTTTTAAGATTTCAGACACTAAAAGCTATTACTTCTGCTTTTTTTAGAATTTCCACTATTTTAAATTCGCTAATACTAGAAATCAAAAAACTATTTTCAAAAATTATAATAAAATTCTTTAAAACGGTTCAATTATTTTCAATATACAATATATTCATAAAATTTCGCAAAAGAATTCAATTATTTGAAAAAAATTGATAAAATTCATCCAAAATTCAATTATTTAAAAAAAAATTGATAAAATTCAATTTTTTTCATAAATAATAAAATTTCCACAGGAATTCAATTAATTTAGAATTACAATTACAAAAAAATCAATTATTTAACAAAATTTTTAAACAATTCTTTACTATAATTCAATTACTTTCACAAATAATAACATTTTTCATGGAAATTCAATTAAAAAAAAAATTTTTGATAAAATTCTATAAGCAAGAATTCAATTATTTTCATAAATTAATAATACTAATCGCAGAATTTTAATTATTTTTAATACTATTTTAAATTAATGAATTAAAAAATTCAATTATTTTCACAAATAATAAAATTTATAGCAGGATTTCAATTATTTTTAATACAATTTTAAAGGAATTGATCAAAAAATGTAATTATTTTTAAAAATTTAATTTCTATTCCTCGAAAAAATCAATTATTTAAAAAAAATAATTTTTTTAAAATTCTTTAGAAGAATTCAATTAATTACAAAAATATTAGAATTTTCCACAGGAATTCAATTATATTCAACTATTTTAATAAAATTGTTCAAAAAAATCAATTACTTTTAAATACAATTTTAATTCAATTTTTTTTTGTAAATAATCCAATTATTCTTTTAGATTTTAATAAAATTTTTCGAAAGAATCCAATTATTTAAAAAAATTCTAATAAAACCGTTCGCAAGAATTTACTTTTATTATTTTCATTAATAATAAAATGCTTTTGAGGAATTCAATTATTTTCAAAAAAAAAAAAATTTAATAAAATGACACACAGACAATTAATATTATTTTCAAAAACTTTTATTAGAATTCTTTGTAAAATTTAATTATTTAAAAAATTTTTCGCAAGAATTTTCGTTGCATAAATATTTAAATTTTTTTTATGAATAATAAAATTCGTTGCAGAAATTCAATTTATTAGCAGGATTTATTAGTCATGTTTACATTTTCGATAGCTATTTTTTACTACTGTTTTTTAGTTTAAAAAATACTTTTTAAAAATTAATTATTGAGTGCGAAGTCTGCAATTTCCTCTCTCTCATTCTTTTTTCTTTCTCCCTCTTTTTTCCATTTTTTACTGTTACTCTTTTTATATTTTTCACATTTTCCCTCCCTTCACCTCTTTTCTGTCTTCTTCCTCTCTTTCTCCTTTCTTCTTTCACTTTTTTCTTTCTCATTTGCTTTCCTTTTCTCTCTTTCTTTTTCTTACTGTCGCTCTTCTTACTTTTTTCCCACTCTTTCATCCCTTTTCTCCCTTTTTTGCTATGTTATTAAATTATAAAATCCCAAAAGGAATATTCGTCTAATATTCCAATTTTTTTCTAATTTCTAATTCTAATGGGGTAGGATTGAGGGAGAAACAAAAAATCGAAGAAAATAAGGGAGAGAAAAAAGGTAGAAAGAAATTAAAGAGAAATAAAAAGAAGGGAAAAAATAAAATAGAAACAAAAAAAGTGGGAGAAGAAAATAAAGTAAAAACAAAAAAAAGGTGGGAGAAAGTAAAAGAGAAACAAAAAATGTGGAAGAAAATAAAAACAAAAGAGGTGGGAGAAAGTAAAAGAGAAACAAAAAAGGTGGGAGAAAATAAATGAGAAACAAAAAAATTGATGGAAGTAAAAGAGAAACGAAAAAAGTGGGAGAAAGCAAAAGAGAAATTACCAACAAGGGAGAACGAATAAAAAATTCCTTTTTTACCCCCCCCCCCATCGCTTTTTTCTGTTTCTCTCTTGACTTTATTTCAATTTTCTTTTTTACATTACTGGATTTTTTTTATTTCCCTTAAAGGAAGTTCATCTCCCTTTGTCACATGACTCGAGAGAAGGAGAGAGAGAGGGACGCTTTTTTCCTATTCGAAACTTTCTTTCGTCTCTATCGTTCACTTCGTTTTTTTTATTGTTGTAATCCCGTTTATTAAATGTACTTAGATACACGAACAGGGTACTTAGTGAACGTAAACCAATAAAAGAGAGAACTTTCTTGACGTTGACGTTGTTTCTCTCCTGTCTCTCTCTCTCATTTTCTCTCTCATTCACTTTATTTTCCAGCGTCGCGAAAACTTCACGCCTTTCTTCCTATTGTGTCTTGCATATTTCCGTCACGAAGTTCCAGTTCTTTTGCTTTTATGTCGTCGACGCATTTCTCATTTTTTCCTTCCTCTTTCCCTCTCTTTCTCCCTGTTTCTCTCTTTTTTTTCCCTCGTATTTCTATTTTTCTCTCACTACCAAGTTCTTCCTATATAGGGATGGAATTGTTCGGTAGGAAGCTTTCACGGGCAGACAAGATTCCTTCCATCGGGCGGAAAAGAAGATTCTTGATATTCGTATTGCAGTGAAAATTAAGTACGTGTGAACACATTTCAGAAAAAGATCTTCTTCTTCTTCTTCTTCTTCTGAAAAATTGTCTTCATTCCGTGTGTTGCACGAGATTAAATATTTTCTTTGTTTATTTTTTATTTTCTTTTTATTTTACTGCTTTTTTTTGTATGTTTCCCTTTCTTTGATGTATTAAAAATGTTTATATTTCCTTTATTCGCTTTGTGGAAAAAAATATTCTGTGACTAGGACGTTTGGAATTATTTTCTATTTTTATTTTGTTAATATGAAACTATAGAAGAAATTTTCAAAATAAAATTCTACTTAAAAATGCCAAAAAAATAGTAAAAGAAAAGTTTGTAAATGAAAAAATTGTATGAAAATTAAAAAATTCTAAAAGAAAAAATTGTAAATATCAAATTTTTAAACAAAGGAATTGTAAAAAAAAATTTCAACTCTTAGAGTTGAAATAAACTCTTTAGAATTTATTGTATTTTTTAATTTTTTAAATTCTAAATAACTAAAAAACGGAATTTATTACAGAATTAATATTAAAAAAAAATTCTTAAATCCAAAAAGTTAATATAGAAAATTTAAAAACAAAAGAAGTACAGTGAAGAAATTTTAGAAGATAGGAAAATTAATTCAACAAAAAAAAAAACTAAAAATAAAAGAGTGGTAAAAGTGGATTCTAAAAAAACTCGACAAAAATAAATTGCAATGCCAAAATATATTGAAAAGTACAAAATTGTAACGAACTTGTAAAAATAAGTACTCGTTAAAGTAAAAATTAAAACAGTAGGTATTGTAAAAAAATCCTACAAAAAAATTGTAAAAATAAAAATTACTAACACAGAAATAATTTCTTAAACTCTTTCTCTAAAATTACTCGTCGAATTTAAATTTTTTATTTCTCGTCTCCATATTAAGCTATTAATATTTAAAGCATCACTTTTTATAATTTTCAATTTGAAGTTACCTTTAATTCTGAAAATTTTCGTTATAAAATAATCACAAAAGTTATTTGCAAATTGACATGACAACTTTACATTTAAATTTTTAAACTATTTTACTTTTGGAAAAATTATAAAAAAACTCTATAATTCAATCTTGATTTTGCCAATTTAATTACTAGCTTTTTATTTTTAAACAAAACGTTGCAATAATAATAGTAAAGAATTTTTAACTCAGTCTTTTTCTCTATATTTACAAAAAACTTATTTATTTTTATTTACGAGAAGATATAAAAATATTAATAATAATCATCAGATTTTCTTCTTTCAACAATAAACAAATAAATAATGATTAAAAATATAAATAATAAAAAATTATAATATTCATAATCAGCCGATTTTCTTCTTCGAACTACAAAATTAAAATATTAATAATGAAAACTTTTATTTTTGTTATTAGTACTTTAGTTATAAAAATAAGAATAATTTTTTATAACTAATGTTTTGCTTTTATTATTATTCTAAATAAATATTTCTGTTGTTATTATTATTGTAAAAAAGAAAGTAGAAAAAAATGAAAATTGAATTGTAAAACGAAAAATAGAACGAAATTAACTCTTTCTTTAGTAAAATTTTTTTATTCACTTTTATATTTTTTTTCCTATTTTTTGTGAACATATTCCATCTCTTTTCATCTTTGTGTATATCCTGAAAAAAAAAACATTCTTTTTATTGTAATAAGATTTGAAGATGCTTTTTTTTGTTGTTGTTGTTTTAATTATATTCATATAATCTGCGACGAGTTTTAACATGAGAAATTTTCTATATAAAGTATATACATTCAGCTTTCGTCAAAGCGACGAGAGGGCAAGAGACAATTTTCTTCTTTTCTTGTCCGTTTACAAGAAAATCCCTTTAAAGAAAACTAGACATAAAAGGTTTACGTGCACCGTGAGGTAAACGAACTAAAGTCTCTCCTCGGTTGTGCGCTTGTGTATAAATCGCGTGCACTGAGATCGCGTACTTTATGCGATAATTAAACGTCGCTGATAAATAGCAGAATTGTAGTTTTTATTTGTAAAAATAGGCCGCGCGCGCTTTTAAAGAAAGAAAACAGGAAAGAATGAGAAAAAAAGAAAGAAAGAGAGAAAGAAAATAAGAGTGAACGAAAAGGAGAGAGTAAAAAAAAAGAAGGAAAGAAAGAGAGAGGAAGAGAAAAAAGAAGAAAACGCAAGAAAGAAAGAATGAAAGAAAGAAGAAAAATAGAAAAAAAGAAAAAAACATGAGAAGGAAAGTTTATAAAATCGTTTCACGAAAATGGTTACTGAGAATAGCCCCATTATACCTTTGAGACAAAGTCCATGATAAAAAAAATGGGGGGAAAATTCTAATGTTAGAAACATTATATGAAACGATTTAATTACGTCCTATACGTTATTTAACGTGCCATTTTTATTATCGTAATCGCTAATTTTATCCTGTGAAATTTTTCCATATTTTCAAATTATTATTCTCGTTGTTTCTAAACTATGGAGAAAGAAGTTATTCTTTTTTATTTTCATGTTTTTTTCCCTTCCATGGCAATTTTCGTAACTGCCACTTTTAATCCTTAATATTTTTAATTTTTAACTTCATTTTTCACTTTAGCAATTGATAATTAAGAATTTAATGGCTTTTTTAATGTCATCGTTAATATTTATTAAATTTAGTCTTTTTGTACTTTTAACTCTATTGATGAACTGGGGAAAAAAAATTCTATTCTCAATAAAATTTCTACATGAATTCTAGCAAATTAAATTATAATTATATAAATTATATAAATATAAATAATATATTTATTTTATTTTTTACCTAAATAATACATATTAATAATAATCAAAATTATCTAATTAATTAATATCTATAAAAAATAATTCATTTATTGAGAAATTCTATTGAAATTTCCTAGTCAGATTATAGTAAATTATTCCACAGAAATCCCAAATCCTACATCTTGTTCTCAAAATTTTATGTAGAATAATTATTATAAAATTTTATTTACCCTTAATTTTGCAAATTAATAATAAACAAATAAATTATTCAGAAATTATATATTATTATTATTATTATTTTAAATTTCTCGTTATATTTCTATCGTTAATTATATAATTGCTTTAAAATATTGGAAATTAGATCAGTTAAATTTAATTTCACCGTTGAAAATTTAATTTTGAAATTCGAAATTAGTTAAAGTTTTTAATATTTAAACGTTTAAATTTTCCATAAAACCGATATCTGTTTTTTAATCAACCCATAATCAAAATCCACTTTACTTAATAATTCAAAAAATTTAAACACATTTAAATTATGTTTTAATGTCATGCACCTTTGACACTTTTAATTTAGTATCAAAATATTAATTTTTCAAATTTTTCCATTTTTTTCAATTTTGAATTGCTTTCTTCAAACTTAATAAAATCAGACTCAAAGTAAAGTGACAATAGTTATAATTTAAAAGAAATCATCAGTTTAATTTATTAATTTTGGAAAATTGAAAATTAAAATATTGCAATTGGAAAATATTCAAAAATTAAGAATTGAAAATAATGCAAATTGAAAATATTGAAAGTCTAATAATAAAACAAGAATAAATAGGATAAAATATTGAAAATGATAAATTTTCGTTTCAAATTCGCAAATAAAATTTGTTCCTCTCGTTTATGTCCATTTAAAAAATAATTGCGTCATCATTTTATTGGCTCTTTCTTCATCAAAAAAAGAAAAAGAACAAAAATGCACCGCGTATATTGGATATATCTTCTGTTTATAGGATCGTTCCTGTCCCCTCATCATTCTAAATGATTTTCCAAGCGTTTTGAAACTATACATCGTATCCTTATATGAAATATTTTCACACAAGAATGTCCCTCCTCGATGGTTAAACGATCAAAAATGTTATGTGGAATATACAACCAAAAGTGTTTGCGTTCTTCATGAAAGATAATTCAGATTCCAGTGCACAGTGATTTACTACTTTATCGCAAATTTTCCTCGCTGAAAAATTCTTTCATAAAACATTTTATCATTTTATATGTTTATTTTTTACTGAAAAAAAAAATTTTTTTATGTCCTCTGATGATAATTTTTTACTTTTGTAATAGAATTTTTTTTCTCATTTCATAAGAAGGGTATTTTTATTTAAAATAATTTTTATTGATTCATTCATTTTTGAAACACAAAACAAATATTTTTTTAAATAAATCAATGAAATGAAAGAAATAAAATAGATAAATTAAATTAAAATTTCGCTGCTTAAAAATATATTTTAATAATAATTTTAATAATAATTTTCCCTAATTTCAAATATTTCCTAAATAATAAAACAAAAATCTTTTCGTATTAATAAACTATTTACAAATGTTTTATATCAAATAAATTTATATATTTGTAATAATAAAAATAATAATTCGAAAATTTAATTACTATTAAAAGATAATATTTTAATTATTTTTGCATATCGAGGTAGCTGTGCATTTTTAATTATCCTGAAATTTGTTGCAAACAATTATAATAATTATAATTATTTATTAAATTGTTTATTAATCCCTGTGTACAAATTATTATCAATTATTAATTGTGTACTTTTAACAACGCTCGAGTGAAGTTTATAACAAATATTTATAACTCAATTCGTACATTAAACTCCTTTAATATTAATTATTAATATTATCAATATGATGTTAATTATGTAATTAATTTTGTATTCAATTTTCAATATGCATTGTTTTTCAATTTAATTTAGTAATTTTAAAAAATATTTAAAAATTTAAATAGAAAAAATAATTTTGTTCATTTGAAAATATTTCCATTTTGAATATTTTTTATTTTTCAACTTTTTTTCTGGACCGACTTTGACCAAAAATAACCCTAAATAAAAAAATTGTTTCGAATTAATAATTACCCTAAATAATATGCAAAGAAGTTAAAAGTTGCGATAAATAATTTTTTTAAATAAATAATTACGTTAAATAAATTGTTTTCTCTAATAATTTCTCATAAATGGAAATAGTTTATAATTAATAATCACTTTAAATAAAAATCGTTCTGAATTAATAATTACGCGAAATAAAAATCATTTGGAATAAATAATTACGTGAAATAAAAATCGTTCCGAATTAATAATTACTCGAAATAAAAATCATTTGGAATAAATAATTACGCGAAATAAAAATCATTATTGGAATAAATAATTACGCTAAATAAAAATCATTTCGAATCGATAATTTTCCCAAATAAAAATTGTTTCGAATTAATAATTACCCTAAACAAAATTCAAAAGGAATTAAAGCAGATAATTTTGCTAATTTAAAGTTTAAGACATGATTAGATGCGAGTGGAAAGGGCAAAGTGTGTATAGTAAATGAGAATGTAGAACATAGGGAAAATGGATGCTGGGCTAACAAACTGGACATTTTGGAGTGAGTTATAGAATAATTATGACTATTAGAGCCGTAGTAACGTCAAGATTAGTAACGTCGGGGTTTCCCTTCCACCCTTTGCGCTCGTATAGTCCGACCAATAGAAGCTGAAGAGAAACGAAATGAAGGGAAGGAGTATCAAGTAAGGGTGAAATGAAAATGTGGAGGTGGGGTTGAAATAATTGTCGAGACGCGTGACTCCCATGACAAGCAGCCCTTTTGCTTCAAGCCAAGACTCTCTCGCAACCACCGCAATGCACCCATAAACCTGACTACACATATATATGCTCCTCCCTTATTCCCCTCTCCCATATGCAACAAGATATACGCCCAAACTTCTGTTATTTTAAACAATTCCTCCCGAAAAATTCCACCCTCGTGCTTATTTTATTTTTTTTCTAATTAAAGAGACAAAAAAAAAAGTTTTAAAAGAAAAAAATTTACCCAATGTCAGGGAATATTCGACTCCAAATTCTGGAATATTCAATTGCAACAATGGGAATATTCCTTTGGAATATTTCATCCACAATTTAAAAATTGTGGAAAAATTCCCGTGAGTTAATTTGGGAATATTTAAATGTCCCACTTTTGGAATATTCCTTGGAATAATATAGGATTATTTCATTAAAATCATGTGGGAATATTCCATTGGAATTTTATAAAAATATTTTTTCTATTACTATTATTGATGATATTCTAACCATTCTTCTCGCTATTGAAATAAAATATAAATTTTTCTCCAGTAGATTAGCGAGGAATAAATTTTATTTTCTAAAATTGAGCTTATTAATAAATCATTTCTAATTAATAGCCTTGTATAAATATTTCCTCTCTCTATGTAATATAACTGCTCTAATTAATAAACGTTTCTAATTAATAATTGCGTCACTTAAAACAAGTTTGAAGTGCATAATAAATTGTGTTTTTTTTTGACAAATATTTTCGAAAATTATAAGTTTTTTCCTAATTATAATAATAACGCAAAATATATATTAAATCGGATTATTACTTTTTTAATTAACAAATTTACAACGAAATATTCCCACAATATTTTTATGAGAAAATTCTTTATTATTCCAAGGAATATTCCAAAGGTCGGACATTTAAAAAAAAATGTAGTTAGAGTATTCCAAAAAAATATTTATTTCACATTTTAAGAATATAAAAATGCCCAACGATTGGAATTTTTTTTTTTTTTTTTTTTGAATAATGTAAAAACATTCGATTAAAAAGTTTTTGGGAATATTCCATTGGAATTTTGGTAAAAATGTTTTTTTGTATTCAATAAATTTATATTAAAATGAAAAACTAAATTTTAAAGAAATTACAAATGATTGCAGAAATTCAATTATTTTCAAAAGTAATAAAATTCTTCGCAGTAATTCGATTTGTTCAAAAAAATTTTTAAATTCTCGTCAAAATTTCAATTATTTTTAAAAATAATAAAATTGTTCTCTGCAATTCAATTATTTTCAAAAATTTTAATAAAATTCTTGTCAAAATTTCAATTATCTTTATAAATAATAAAATTGTTCTCTGCAATTTAATTATTTTCAAAAATTATAATAAAATTCTTGATAAAATTTCAATTACTTTCAAAAAAATTTTTCTACTTAATTATTTTTAATATCTATTATATTAATAAAATTTTCAAAAAAGAATTCAATTGTTTAAAAAAAATTTAATATAATTCTACACAAACATTTAATTATTTCTATAAAATAATAAAAATTTCACAGAAATTCAATTATTTGAAAAGTTTTCTATAAATTTCTTCACAATATAATTCAATTATTTTTCTAAATAATACAATTTTTACAGGGTTTCAATTATTTTTCTAAATAATAAAATTCATTTTAGGGATTCAATTATTCATTCAATTCAATTGAATTTCATCATTCAAATATATAATAAATTATTTTTTTTATTTAAATAATTCAATTCTAGTAGAATTTTCTAATAAAAATTGATTAAAAATTATAATAAAATAAAAATAAAATTAATAAAAATTGATTTAAAAACGAGTTTCAGTTAAAAACAAATGAATTTGAAAATTCTTAAAAAACTATTTCAAAAAGTATTAAAAATAATGGATTTATAGAAAAATTTTAGTTAACACTAAAAAAAATTTAATTTTGGAGAAGTCACAAATTATTGCAGAAATTCGATTATTTCGAAAGTAATGAAATTCTTCGCAGCAATTTAACTGTGTTGAAAAATAATAAAATTCTTCTTAGGATTTCAATTATTTTCATAAATAATAAAAATCATCGCAGAATTTCAATTATTTTTAATACAATTTTAATCGAATTTCTCGAAAAATGTAATTATTTTATTATTATTAAAAATTTTATTAAAAATCGTCTAATGAATTCAATTATTTAAAAATATGTTGGTAAAATTCTTTATGAGAATTTTGAATTTTAAGAAACATTCAATTGTTCAATAAATTATTTATTTTTGTATTTAAATAATTAAATTCTAGTAGAATTTTCTAATAAAAATTTATTAAAAAATGAATTTTATTTAAAATTTTAGATAATAATTGAATACCTATTAAAAGTAATATAGCTTGAATTTTTAGAAATAATTGAATTTTGAAATTTATTTTTTTTTAAAAAGTGTAATTGAATTTTTTTTACATTATTTAAGGTTTTTATTGTCTAATGTATATTTAATTGAAGAATTTACGAATAATTAAAACTCGTAAAATTGAATATTGTAAATAAATGGATTTTGAAAATTGTCGAAGAACTTTTTCGAAAATTAATTAATTTAAACAAAAATTTTAATGAAAAATTCTTAAAAATAATATTTGAATTGAAATGATGAAAATAATTTTGAAGAAGGACAATATTCTTATAATATAAAATAATGATTTTATCAATTTGCCATTTTTTATTATTATAAAACATGAAGAAATTTAATTTATACTTTTAAGTAAAATGTTCTCTAACTTGACTCGGAATGGTTATATTTTTGTCAGTAAGTGGTCAGTATCTTTTTATTTTTGGTCCGTAAAGTCTGTATATTTAAATACTTTCACTGATTCGAGCCCTGTTTTACTAAGTTAAATGTTTTATATATATTTAAATGATGAAAACAATTTTTGCCTAAAATTTGTCGTAGTAATCAAATGTAAAATTTAATTACAGAATAAAATAAAGTTGAAAAATATTATTTCACGAATTTAAATTCTTTCTTTTTAAAATTCACTAAAATTTAGCAGAATTCATGTAAAAATTAGACAATAAAATTGTCTAATTAGAAAATACAGTTTTATTGCTTATTGGAAACTCGATTGGAAATTAAAAAGTAGAAAGAGGGTAAGTAAAGTATTACAGAAGGTAACGAATTGCAGAAGTTAAAGATGGCGATTTATATCAATTATGTCATGGATGGAAACGATTTTGATAATATAGTGTCATGATACGTGAGAGAATTCGGAGAGAGTAAGTAAGAGAAATAAAGAGAGAGAGAGAGAGAGAGAGAGAGAGAGAGAGAGAGAGAGAGAGTACGATAGAGACAATTCATAGGGAGAGTAAGCAGAGAGAGAGAGAGAGAGAATTCGTGTGGAGTGTAAACGAGATAGAGAGAATTTATAAAGAGAGTTAACAAGAGAGAGAGAGAGAGAGAGAGAGAGAGAGAGAGAGAGAGAGAGAGAGAGAGAGAGAGAGAGTTACAGGAGGAAACCCAAGTTAGCAATTGATCAAACTCTCTCAAAGCTCTAAGGACCATCTGGGGTCTGAGATTCAAGGCATCCGAGCTTGAAGCGTCTGAACGCTGTCTACCTCTTTTGCACTTCACCCCCAGGGACCGTTTGTTGAACAGACGACGATGATAGCGGAACGGTGCGAGACATTTTGTAATTTATCAATTTCAGAGTTTAATATCACTCGCCCCTTGAGATGATCCTTCAATGCCGGGGACATATTTTACAAATGTCACTTTAAGACTTCCTTTTACTTCTTTTCCTCTATATATATATCCATATTCGCTCCACTTACATCAATATCTGTCAAATTTTCATATTGTACCTACAGACAATTACGTACATCAGTTCAAGAAAAAAAATTTACATTATTACAGTAGAAACTCGATAAGTTCTTTTATCACACAGTTTTTCAAAGTACAAAACTATGAACAAATTGAAAAAATTTCCACTTTCACTTAGAAATTTTCACTTTAACGCAAAAAATTTTCACCTCCACTCAAAAAATTCCCACTTTCAATAAAAAAATTTTCAATTTCTCCCAAAATAGTTTCACTTTCACCAAAATCAATTCAACCATAATTTTTTCAATATTCAATTGATATTATCTAAGATTTTAAAAGAAATTAATTTTTAATGAATTAAAAAAATTACATTTACATTTTTCGAGTAATTTGATTAAAATTGTATTTAAAAAAAAAATTGAAATTCTCCGATGAATTTTATTAATTTATGAAAATAATTGAATTTTTGCAAAGAAACTTTATTATTTATGAAAATAATTGAATTAATGCGAAGAAATTTACAAAAAATTTCTAAATAATAGAATTACTGTGAAACTTTGATTATTCATATAAAAATAATTAAATGTTTATTTGCGTAGAATTTTATTAAAATTGAAAGTCATTTTTAAATTTGTTTTAAATAATTGAATTCTTTCAATATTCGATTATTATTATCTAAAGTTTTAACTGAAATTCATCTTTTAATGAATTAAAAAAATAAATACAAAAATAAATGATTTATTGAATAATTGAATGTTTCTTAAAATTGAATTCTCATAAAGAATTGTATCATATAAGAATTGTATTGTATTTGTACAAATTTAAATAATTTTCTTTCCACGAATTTTAATAAAATTTATAAGAATAATTACATTTTTCGAGTAATTTGATTAAAATTGTATTAAAAAAAAAAATTGAAATTCTCCGATGAATTTTATTAATTTATGAAAATAATTGAATTTTTGCAAAGAAACTTTATTATTTATCAAAATAATTGAATTAATGCGAAGAAATTTACAAAAAATTTCTAAATAATAGAATTACTGTGAAACTTTGATTATTTATATAAAAATAATTAAATGTTTATTTGCGTAGAATTTTATTAAAATTTGTTTTAAATAATTGAATTCTTTTGGAAACTTTATAAAAATAATAGATATTGAAAATCATGAAGTTGAGAAAAATTTTTGAAAATTGTTAAAATTTACCAAGAGTTTTATTAAAAATTTCAAAAACAATTGAATTTCGAAGAAGAATTTAATTATTTTTCTAAAATAATTGAAATTTTGAGGAGAATTTTTTTTTTTAATTTTTTGAATATATTTGAATTGCTGTGAAGAAATATTCATTACTTTTGAAATATTTTTTATTTTCATCATTAACGTGCTCAAGACCCTTTCGTATAAATTGAATTTGACCAAAGTAATTAATAATTTTATTATTTTGATAAAACGAAAAGTATTGATAACCGATAATTCAAGAAATATTTAATTACTTTTCAAGACATCATTTTTATATTATTTAGAGACATCGAGCAAATGTTGAATTTTTAATTATTAGTTTTTTACTAGAAATTACATTATTCATTATTATTTGCTAATTATATATTAACAAAAATTAACAATTTCATATAAATACAATTATCGACTCGCCTTTGAATTTCTAATGTAAAATGATTTTATTTTTATTTGATAATCAATAATGTTATCGACATAATATTATTTAATTATTATTGATAATTATTATCAAACTGCGGAAAGGTACATTCTCTCATTTTTCTTTGCAAGCTCTTTATGTGGATGGAAATAAATAAATAATTGTACTAAGTTAAATTATTGATAATATTTAATATCATTAGTGGTAAATTTATAAATTTATCACTCAGTGTTATTCAATAATAAATGTTAATTATTATTATTAAAGTCATAATTATATAGATATTAAATATTATTTGAATAAATATTAAATTATTTATTTACATTATTTGTAGTATTATTTATTATAATTTATTATAATTTATTATAATTTATTATATAATTTATTATATAATTTATTAAAATATTATTTATAATATTATTTAAATTATTTCCGTAAATAATTGAGAAATTTATAAACAACTCCTGATAATTTTGTTATCTTTTATCTTTTTTTTTTTTAAATCAAAAAATTCGAAATTTAATATTTATTTATTCGCTAGACCATTATTAACGCAACGTTATCGATAATGGCAGACTGGTTAAATTAGGAAGCCATATTATAGCTGAAATTTATATATATACGTGTACAATGTATAACCCATATAGGCAAAAGGACGTAAAGTCGTGTGTTGGGATAATTCGATATTGAACGCGATTCACGCGTGCACGATATTCAACGCGTTATGGTAGATAAGAGATTCGCGCGCGAAATAGCCAATTACACCTGATCGTCTCACGATCCGATCGTTGTCTACACGTCTGTTTCGTAAAGAACTACGCCCATATCGAGAGATCTTCACAGAGGTATTAAAAAAAAAAATTCCCTTCGACAATGTTTCTCGACACACCATAATCGCGATCAAGACTTGATCAAAACAAAGAAAAAACACAATCTCGTTGCACAAAACAATGAAACTGTACAACTTGTAAAAATCGAAAAAAAGGAGAAAATTTTCGTTGAAAATTAATATTTAGGAGATAATTTGAAATTATATAATGAAATCTAATCGGAATGATTAATAAAAATAATAAATCACAAAATATTCTGAGACAATTACAATGTAATTTTATTAATTTAAAAATTAATATTCGAATGGAATATTAGGCATAAAACTTGTTTAACATAATTTAATATTCATTATTGTAATCAAACTCTAGGAAGAAGAAAAAATCAAAATAAAACTTATAATCTTCGTCGTACTTTTGAGGATTCTTCGCCTCCTTTGAGTATTTAATACACCAATTAAAAAAAACTTGTCCCATAATCTTAAGAAACTTGAAATCTCATCGTTTCACAGTAGTATCTATATACATTTTCAAAGCGAAAAGATTGTATATATATATGAAAAAAAGTATCTTTTAGAAAGATTTCCTCTGAACCACCTGCCGGATTATAAACCTTTTGATAACGTTTCGATCTTTCTTGATAAAAAAATAAAAAATACTTGAATAGAGAAGACTTTTTATTGAAAGATTTCTAGTACACAAGTCGAGAAAAGGAATCAGCTATGTATTGCTTTCAATAAAGAAGCTTGAAAATTCCATCTCGAAACGATCTTTACTTGTAAAGAAAAAAAGTAAGAAAGAAAGAAAGCAAAGTAAAAGTAAAAATAAGAAAAAAATGTAAAAAAAATAACATCGAAGGAGAAGAGAAAATAACTGAAGTTGTATGTAGAGTTTGCGCGAGAAAGCGCTTCGCTTGTCAAGGAGCAACAAACAAATAAAAAGAGTAAATAGAAAAAGATTGTCGAAGACGACCTAAAGGAGAGAGTGAGAGAAAGAGAGTGTCTCTATTTCTCTCTTTCTATACTTGATAGGTGATAGCAAAAGATTCCAAGTGGTAATGGAAGAGGCAATTTCTTCGGCTCGACTTGCTTTGATCCCGAGCGAAAAGCCAATCGAAAACCTTTCCTACTACAACTGTGATGTGCTTCTAGGGGGAAATAGACGCGCCATGGAATAAGAGGCATCTTATATAGCTTATATATATACATATAGTGTATTTTTTTGGTCACAACAATCTTTCGCTCCTTTACGATTGTGTTTCATCCACCGCTGATGGTCTTCGCTTGTATAAACCATCAACACTATCGTCACCAATTTTTATTTATATATAGAAAAATACCTGACATCATTTCGTTCTCTTCGTCAAATATATACTCTCTATACTGCAGAAGATGACATACTATCTTCATCTCTCTCTCTACTTTTCTATTTCTCTCTATTTCTCTAATTCTCTCTCTCTCTTTTTCTCTTCTTCTTTTTTCAAGAAGGCAAAAAGTGTTGATAGTGTCATAAATATCAAATGGCCAAATGCATTAAAAGAAATTGAAAAGAAAAAATTACTTTCTATCGAAAATATTACTGATATACTACCCTTTTTTCCCTTTTTATCCCCTGAAAAAGTTCTATAGAATTTCACTAGAATCATTCTATATTAATTCTAGTTAATATTCTATAGAATTTCACTAGAACGATTCTCTAGAATTTCTACATGAATTCTGCTAAATTTCAATGATTTTTAATTAGAAAAAATATAAATTTCGTAAAGTTCATAATTTGATTAAAAACGAACATAAAGTTCGTAAATTTTACGATATAATTTGGAAAATTTTAGAAAAATTACAAATGATTGCAGAAATTCAATTATTTTCAAAAGTAATAAAATTCTTAGTAGAAATTCAATTATGTTCAAAAATTTTTTTAAATTATCGAAAATTCTCGTCAAAATTTCAATTATATTTAAAAATAATAAAATTCTTCTCCACAATTAAATTATTTTCAAAAAATTTTAATTCTTGTCAAAATTTCAATTATTTTCAAAAATTTTCCTCAATTTGATGATTTTCAATAACTATTATTTTTATAAAATAATAAAAATTTCACAGAATTTCAACTATTTACAAATTTTTTTTTATAAATTTCTTATTGCAAACGAAACAAAATTTTAATTACAACAAATCGAAACAAAGGAAAACAATACGAATCAAAACAAATTTAATAAAATAAAACTGAAAATAGTGAAACATGACAAAAATAAGGAAAACGAATTAATAACATATTGTTTAAAATTAAAAGTCGAATTAAAACAGAGAAAAACAAAATAATGATGATCGAGAGATAAAAATAATGATGATCGAGAGATAAAATAATTATTTTTTATATTATAAAAATATTGTTACTGATGTAACTTCTTCAAAATGAGCTTCATATTAAATATTTATACTGAAATTCATTTTTAAATCAATTTTTATTAGAAAATTCTACGAGAATTTAATAATTTAAATACAAAAGTAAATTATTTATTAAGTAATTAAATGGTTCTTAAAATTTTATTCCTATATAAAATTTGATTACCAAATTTTTAAATAATTGAATTCTTTTTGACGAATTTTAATAAATTTTTTAAGAATAGTTACATTTTTCAAGGAATTCTATTAAAATTGTATTAAAAATAATTCATATTCTGCGATGAGTTTTATTATTTATGAAAATAATTGAATTATTGAGAAAAACTTACAATTTGTAAATAATTGAATTCTAGTGAAATTTTTATTATTTATGAAAATAATTAAATAATGTTTGCGTACAATTTTATTAAAAATCTTTTTTAATAAATTGATTTCTTATGAGTATTTTTTTAAATAGTAGAGATATTGAAAATAATTGAAATTTTTACAAGAATTTTATTAAAATTTTTGAAAATAATTGAATTTTGGAGGAGAATTTTATTATTTATAAAGATGATAGGGATTTTGACATGATTTTTTTAATTTTGAACATAATTGAATTTTGTGATAAGAATTTTATTACTTTTGAAAGTAATTAAACTGCAATCATTTGTATCTTCTTCAAAATTCCATTTTTTTAGTGTTTTTATCTAAAACTCTTCTAAAAATCTATTATTTTTAATAATTAATTAAATATATATTGGCAAACTTGACTAATTTTAGAAGAATTTGAAAATTTTTCTAAAATTTAAGTTCCTAAAAATTTCTAATTAAATTAATTTAAAGTTGAAATTTTATAAAATTTGAAATTGAAATCGTTTGAAGTTCACTTATTTATGAAAATTATAAACTTTTAAATTTAAATCTTTTAAAATTGAATTAATTTTGAAATATTTAAGTGAAATTATATACATTTAATAATTCATAAGTCATTATTTTATGATAGTTGTTCAAGATTTAAGTTATTTAAAAAGAAATTATTTACAAAAATTTGGAAAAATTGAAGGTTTTTTTTTATTAGAATTCGATGATCCCCAAGTTTTAAACGTTCAAATGAACGAAATATTTTTTATTGAAGATATTTTAATAAATTACTAATCACAAAAAAATTTACAAATTGAAATTTTTCGATTAGTAACTCAGTAATTAATTTTTTGGATAGGGACGCAAAATAATTGTAATAAAAATTTAATTTGTCGAAGAAATAAATAAATTTCGTTCATTTGAACGTTCAGAACTTTAGGATCTTAGAATTCGTGGTAATTTCATAGTTTATGAGGCAAACAAAAAAAGAAACAAAAGGAGAACAATAAAACAAAAGTAAAAAATAAAAAAAAAATAATATTGATCACTAAAAATAAAAATAAATCGCAATTCATAAATTAATAATTAACGTTACGCAATACAAGTGAAAATCGTATTAATTTTCCCAGTTGCGTGTATTGCTATAAACTAGTAAATCAAATATCACTATTGCATCGTGGTTTAAAAGGAAACCACTTAAGAGACAAAATGGAAGTTGAATATAACCATGGTAATAATTAGGTGGTAACGGTTATGAGGTTGGCTTATGTTATAGAAGAGGCGAGGGGCAAAGGGGGCATATCAAAAGTAATAGTTGGAATAATATCGATCTCAAAACTTCTATTATCACACTCACACATACAAACAAACACATTTACATACAATTCTCTCCAGCTCTTCCCTGGCTCTCTTCATTGGTCTCCATTTCAAACATATTCTCGCCAATTTCTATTCAATTCTGTCTCATTCGGTTGCTTTTGGAATATAGAGAGAAAACCACATAGGCAAGTTACGAACCCTGAATCCCAACAGCTCTTACTGGTACCTTCCCCCTTCCCTCCCCTCTCACCTCTCTTCACTCCGAAAACAAGTCTCTTATTCCCATCTAGAGCTATGACCCGTCTTAGCAAAGCCTCGCGCTTGGTACTTATTGTTAGGCCAGGACTTACGCGAAAGTTATTCGATCAATAGACCAAGAAACGGAAATTAATGACGTCAAAGCGCACAATCTTGAGGAGGAAACTTTACTAATTATATATATGTGTGTGTACTTGTACCGAAAATGTTACACTTTCCCGGTTATAAATTTCCAGCGCAATTGTCTCTCAAATGTCCTTTCTGCATGCAAACAATAATATTCTCGTATTTCGTAATCTTAGGTCCTTTAAATTGTAAGATCAATATAAAATAATGATGTAAATAATAATTTTAACTTTTTAAAAAAAAAGTTATTGATTGAGAGTTCATTTTTGCTTGGTCTCATTGTTTCTTTTTATTTAATCAAAGTTAAATGAATAATTTGATAAAAACAAATACTTTTTTCTTCAATTTTAATCTCGATAAAATTTACAAAAATTCTAAAAGGCCAATGTAACGAGAAGTATACATAAGCAAAAAAAAAGCGATATGAAAAGAAGAACGCTTCAATTCACTATCGTTTACTATCTTCGGTGTGGTGCAGATTTTACATTTGAGATCCACCTTTTTACGAGTCTCAACTGAGAAATCCTGTTTTCCAAAGTAAGGGAATGAAATCGGTGGAAGTTTCCGAAACTGAAATGATCCCCGCGGGTAACCCATCCCTCCCCTCTTTCTCTCAGTAAAACCCCCTCGCCTACTTTTTGGCAGGATATGGTTTGCTCGTAAGGGAAGAAATCGATTAAGTTCGATTACGAGAGAAATTCAATTCATTCTTACTGGTGACGTCGCGGTAATGAAACGTTCTGGAAAAAGAGTTTTGGACTCGAGTTTCAAAATGGTCCAAGCCACTCAAGTTTCACACAAAAATGGCTGATGTCATTTTAGATTGGCTCAAATTGTGCATGTTCCTCCTCTCTTTCTCTCTCCTTCTCTTTTGCTATTTTCCATTCTTACAAATTTCTTTTTTCTCTTTCTTTCTTACATTCTTTTATTACTTCCTTCTCTCTTGATATCTTCCTTTAATTCCTTCCTTCTTTCTTTGATATCTTCCTTTTTTTCTGACTTTTGTAATACCCCCTTGCATTCGCCTTGCTCCCATCAACTTTTGCGAGGGCTCTTCATGACCCTTGGACTACAAATTCCCCTATACGTAAAAATGAAGCCATCGCGGAAACGCTAAATCCCCTTCTTTTGTTTATCAATTATTTTTCAAAAATATTTTTAATTAAAAAAATTTTAAATAATTTTTTAGAAAGTTAAAAAGGTTTACTATAGTTCTTCGTAAATCACTTCGTTATTTATTTATTTCATGGATTTTTAATTATTAACTAGCAACAATTCGCGCGGCTAACTTCTTACTGCCTTTTTTAAATAAAATTAGCAATTTTAAAAATAATAGAATTTGAAAACTTTCTAATTCAAATTTTTGTTGAAAAAACTAAAAAAAAATCAAGTTTTGAGAAATTACAAATAATTGCAGAAATTCAACTATTTAAAAAAAATGAATAAAATTCTTCTTATAAAATTCAACTATGTACAAAATTTGATAAAAATTTTTTGTAAAAATCCCAATTATCTTTATAAGCAATAAAATTCTTCTCCAAAGTTTAATTATTTTCCTAAATGTCAAAAAAATTCTTGTCCTAATATCAATTATTTTCAAAAATAAAATGCATTTTTCTAATTTCAATGATTTTCAATATCTACTATATTAATAAAATTTCCCAAAAGAATTCAATTATTTAAAAAAAATTTTTTTAAAATTGTATGCAAACATTTAATTATTTTTATAAATAATAAAAATTTCACAGGAATTCAATTATTATTTTTATAAATAATAAATTTTTTTAAGAATTTAATTATTTTCATAAAAAATAATTTAAAATTCTAGAAAATAATAATTGAATTAAAATGATGAAAATAATTTTGATGAAGTTAAAGTAAAAATATTCTTATAATAATATAAAATAATGATTTTATTACTTGGTCATCTTTAATTATTAGAAAACATGAAGAAATCGATCACTCCGAGTCTTCGACTCGTAGCAATCGATATCTTCATATTTTATAACAAATACTTTTTATAAGTTGTTTAATTTAAAAAAGGTGTGAATTTAAAATTTTTGAATGTCTTAATTCCTGTCGAAAATCCTGTTCCAAAAATAAGATTAAAACAAATAGGAATTTTGCAAATATTTTTCTTCTTTTTTTTCTATAACAAAATAATAATTTTTTTAAAAAAAATTGTGATTCATAAACAAACATAATGCAGAATAAATTGCATTATTATTAACTTTTTTATAATTTTTCTTTTCAAATATTTTCAATTTTAAAATTAATATATTGAAAATCATCGAATTGTTGCAAAGAATTTTATCAAAAAATTTGATGATAATAGAATTCATTCAAAGAATTTTATTATTTAAAAAAATAACTGAATTCTCACAAAGAATTTTATTAAAATTTTTTAAAATCCTAATTAAATTCTTTTGAAGAATTTCTTTGAATTTTTTTTTTAAACTAATGGAGTTTCTTTAATAATTTAAATTGAAAATTTTGAAAGCATTTGAATTTTATGAAGAAGAATTTTATTAAAAGTGAATTGAAAATAATTGAATTCTTGGGGAGAATTTTACTAATATTTATAAAAATTGTTTCGAAGAATTTATTAAAATTTTTGTACATAATTGAAATTTATGGAAATATTTAAAAATATTTGAATTCATTTGAGGAATTCAATTAAAAATTGTTTTAAAAATCATTGGATTTTTGTAAAGATTTTACTATTGAAAAAAATAATTGAATATTGTTCAGAAAAATTTTACTATTTATAAAAAATAATTAAAATGTTTTGCGAGAATTTGTAAAAATTTTAAGAAATAATTAAATTGTTATGAAGAATTTTATAGAAATATTTTAAAATAATGAAATTTTTTTGAGAAATTCAATAAAGTTGTTTCGAAAATAATGTAATTTCTTTAAAGAATTTTATTAAAATTATGCATATTCAGAATCATTGAATTCATCACAAGAATTTTATTACTTTTTTGAAAATAATTGAATTCTTTCAATTTTTTTTTACGAATATATTTAAAAATTGCATTGAAAGTAATTTAATTTTTATATAGAATTTTTTAAAAATATTTTGAGAATAATTGAATTATTTTTAGAGAATTTTAAATTCTTGTTGAAATTGCATTTTATGGAAATTTTTGAAAATAATTAAATTCTTTCATGTAATTTTATTTAAATTTGATTAAAAATAATTTAATTCTTGTGAAGAATTTTACTATTTATAAAAATAATTGAATTTTTTCGAAAGGATTTATTAAAATTTTAGAAAATATGAACAGTAATAATTAATTTTGTACTTAATAAGTGAATTTTTTAAATTTTGATTATGAAATTATTTTAAAAATTTATATTTGAAGATTAAAAATATTTGTAATTTGCATAACAATAATAAATTGAATATCCACGTTCCGCGCGTAAAATTTTTTAGTAATAATATAATATACAATTTATGTGAAGATAACAAAAACAAAAATATAAATAGAAGACAACTTCAGAGTGTGAGGGACAGAAAAAGTGAATGAATGAAAGAACGAAAGAACATTCAAATTAATATAGTTAATATTTTAATCTAGTTAAAAGGGTCAATTAATTAAATTCCCTAAATAAGAAAGTCCTAACTTAATTAATAATCAAATTAATTTTTTGTTTCAGGTGAGTACCAGTTTCATGATTATTGATTGCAATTTCAAATTTGAGTAAGTACCAAAAAAAAGAATATATTTGTTTCTAATTACTTTAAATCTATCTAATTTCCCTGCGTCTACACTCTACAATATTATTCACTTTTGAACTAAACTTTTTTTTAACATAACGCTAAATTAACTGAATTCGCCTCTCCTTGGTTTATTTATTTCTCCTTTAATTTATTTCCCCAATTCTTTATATATTTATTTATTTATTTCCCTTTTTTTAGTCTTTAGCAAAAAATTATTTTCTAGAGTTGCAATTATTTTTTGAAAAAATATACTACTAAGTTTAGTTTTTAAAGTTAAAGTAAATTTAATTTTAACATTTTAGTTACTTTTACAGTTCAAAACTAAAGTTTTACAGTTTTAGTTTTACAGTTAGTTTAGTTTTTAAGTTTAGTTTTTAAAGTTAAAGTAAATTTAATTTTAACATTTTAGTTACTTTTACAGTTCAAAACTAAAGTTTTACAGTTTTAGTTTTACAGTTTAGAACTAAAGTCCAAATTACAATCACTAGTTTCAATCTAATTTTTCTTTCTATCTCTCTATAAAAATTTTTATTTCTCTCATAAAAACACGAAAGCGAATTAAAGAATGCAATGTTTTAATTACATTTTGTCTGCGGCAATTGATAAAAGTGTGAGATGAATAAAAGTATTATTATATATATATAGTTACGAAGCAAAAGAGATATTTCCCTCCCTCCCTCCCTCCACCCATCTCCTTTCCTCTCTTTCTCTCACTCTCTTAGAACGAAACGTGACTACTTAGCTTCATAAAGCTTATTTTAATTACAGTTATTTTTAGCTATAATACCGTTGAGATTTTCTTCCCGACACTCCCCCCTCCCATCTCTCTCTCTATGTGTGTATGTGTGTCATTGTTCCATTTCTTGTGTGACTTGAATTTTCAAATCCTTCTTCTTTCCCCCCGTCCGCCACCCAATTCGGGTTATACCTGCTGCTGCATGGGTCTAAAGCGAAATCGGGAAGTTAACAATTTATTTCGCGAGTAAAGTCTTGCACGATTTCGCATCGTCAGTAAAGTCACGCCCGATCTTTTCTTTCTCTCGGGAAATTCACGTTGGTAGTTTTAACGCGCTCGAATAGAGATTCTCAAGTCTTGAACTTAAGTTACAACAATTTTTTTTTTTAAAAAGAAGAAAAAATAAAAAAATTACCTCTGTCGCGTCTCGTTTTACTCTATTTTTTCAGCTCAATTACTATACAAGGTATTAAATTTATTCGTGTAGGAAAATTTGTATTTTTCTTTGACAAATCACTATTTTTTTACTTTGGTAAATAATTTTTTAATTTTTAATTTTTAGAATATTTCTATATAGTTGTAGTGTAAAAGTACTACCTGTTGGTTGAAGGAAAAAGGTTTGGTTGATGATTTTTTTACTGATTTTATAATTATTACAATATAGGATTTATATTTGTCTGACTATTCCTCTTTTTACTACTGAACATTTCATTAATATCAAATTTTATGTCAGAGTAAATCGTTATTTTACAACTCTTTAAAAATTCGTTACATTTTGTTTGACTCAATTAAAATTTTACTACTGATATGAAATTTCATTTATAATTCAAGGAAGTCTGACTAAAACGGTATTATACTACTGAAATCATAAAATAACAAAGTTTGTCTAAAACTGGCTTTTACTACTGAAATGAAAATTCAGTAGTCTGACTAAATTGGTCTTTTACTACTGAAAGGAAAATTACGAAAAGATTAAATTCTTTTTAATTCGAAAATTGTCTGACTAAAAGCGACGTTTACTACTGAGAAAAATTTCTAAAATCAAAATGAAACGCAGGTCTGACCACACTTGTCCTTTACTACTACAAAAGTGAATTAATACAACAGTGATAACATACTTTTTTGCTACAAATGAACGAAATATCCAAACTTTTGTGAAAATTTATAGAAATTCTTTTTAATAAAAGAAATGTCTAAAATGTCTGACTATATTCAATCCTAACTACTGGCACTAAGATAACATGTTTCGAAGAAATATAATTTGTTTAATGATTTATTTTTCCACTAATTAAAAAATTAGGAAATTAAAGAAAGATTTCGTCTGACTAAATTTTTCTTACACTACTGGAATTTCTAGGAATTCGAAAACCATTTCGTCTGACTGAATACAACAATTACTACTAAGAAAACTTAATAAATTCAATGAAATCTAAACAAAAAATAATTTTTACTATTGACAGCAGTAAATAAAAAACGAATTTGTTTCTGATAATAAAGGTAAATTTTTATCGCTGTTAAAATGATGTCTGACCAAAATTGACTTTTACTACTAGCAAAAATTAAAAAAAGAGACACAAATTCTATCTATTTTATTATATTACTAAAATGTCAGCGAAAAAATTGATGTATGTTAAAAAAGGTTTGTCTGACTATAGACGAACTTTACTACTGATATTAAGTTTGTTTTTAATTTCTAAAAATTCGTAAATTTTTTTATTAGGTACTTAAAAATTAATATATTATTTATTATACTAATTAAATTGAAAAATATTAACTATTCTACTAACTGAATAAAACGAGATTAATAATTCTACTTATAAAATTATAATGAAGTCTGACCAAAATTGCTTTTTACTACTGTCAAAAAATGAAGAAACAATCAATATCTTCTCATTATTTTTTTTATTATTTCTTTTTATTATTTTTATTCATTTAGTAAAAAATTATTACTGTCAAAAATATTGTCTGACTAAAGATGTATTTTTCTACTTATTCCATTCTTTCAAAATTAAGAAAAAGTTGTTTTCAATTTGTTTCTTGATTCATTACTAAAATTTTTTTATTTAAGTATATTTTAATTTACTTTTTTTATAAATATTCTTTGCATTTGCTACTCGAATAAAATTTTGCAATTATCTAACGAAGTCTGACTAAAATTGTCTTTTACTACTTTATAGAAATCGAATAAAAATTAGAATTTTTTAAATGAATTTAGAAAATGAATCAAAAAAAATTAACATTGAGAAAAGAGTAATGAGATTCCAAAATGTCTGACTATAAACTATTTTTACTACTGAATACTAATTTTTGTTTTAACTGTCATGAAACTCCGTCTGACAAATAATCTGTTGTACTACTGATTGAAAGATTTAAAAAATAGATTCAAATTCACTTGTCCGGTAATTTGAAAAACAAATCCGTCTGACTAATAATGTATTTTACTACTGACTGAAAAATTTCAAAGGTAGATTCCCTTGTCCAGTAATTTCAAAAACGAATCCGTCTGACTAATAATGTATTTTACTACTGGCTCAAAAATATAGAATAAAACATTTTTTTGATAATTTAAAAAAAAATCGTCTGACTAATAATGTATTTCACTACTGACTGAAAAATTTTAAAAATATATTTAAATGTTTGCCACATTAGTAAATTGTTATTATACTATCAGAAATTTTAAAAAATTATAAAATACAACCTAACTGAAGTGGGCATTGACTTCTGATATATAAATTACAATAATTCAATGTCTGACCAAACTTGTCCTTTACTACTGTTAAAATTTGAAAAATGAACATAAATTCTATTTTTCCATTTATAAATTTAGGAAAAAATTGAGAAGAAAAATTAATGAATGTTGAAATACGTTTGTCTGACTACAGACGTCCTTTACTACTAATTAAGTAAATAATAAAATTCAAAAAATACGAATTAGTCAAGTAAGTTTAAAAAAGAGGAAAAATTTAACAAAGTACAGTGAAGCCTCTTTTTAATAAAATGAAATTTTTCCGAATAAACATACACATATAAATATACATGAAGAACAATACTTTGTCTGACCCAAGAAAGAATTCACTACTGATATAAAATTACAGTCAATTAAAGAAACATAGCTAAAAATTTTTATAAAAAAAAGTATTAGAAAAAAATATTTTTTTCTTTCTTTTTCTCTCTCTCTCTCCCATTTTTTCTCTTGTACTCCTGATAAAAAAGCACTGCATCAACTAACTACTCTGCATTCTGTCCTGTTCGTTTAACCTTTGTACTCTGTCTCTTTTCGCGCGTACGTTTATCTTTTTTTTCTATTCTCTCTCTCTCTCTCTCGCTCTTTCTCGCGTAGACCTTCCGCTGGCACCTTTTGTCACATGAGGGAACAAAACTCGTGTAAATTAGCACACCCACCAATACTCCCAGTCTAGCACCACCACCCCTATCACCCTCTGCGTACACGTCGACCATCACCCTCCCCCTATCCCTCCCACTCAGCTTTTTCTCTTCTTCCCTATATTTTTTTTTTTTTTTTTTTTTTTATCATCTAGAGTTGTATGCACGCTTGAGAGTACATGCGGGGTGTGAATTTTACCCTCCGATTTGACCCTACACGTTTTTTTCTCTCTTCTTTCTGCCATGTATACAGACGGGAACAAGTTGTCATCATGCTCTCGAGTCTCCGTATATGGTGTATTTAATAAATTGAGCAAAAAAATGTATATGTGATTTTTGCACGAGTGATATTTAATACACTGGGGGAATGAAAAAATATTTTTTAAACAAGAAAATATTGTTTTGAATATAAAAAATTATTTTTTTAGCAAGAAAAAATTGTTTTTACTGTCAAAAGTTTTTTTTTAAAAAGAAAAAATTATTTTGTACTAAAAATAACGCGCGCATATATATTTAATTAATTATTAAAAATAGTGGATTCTTAGACGAATTTTACTCAAAAACACTAAAAAAAATTAAATTTCGCGAAAAAATTATTAATGATTGCATAAATTCAATTATTTTCAAAAAATCAAAAGTAATAAAATTCTTTTCCAAAATGCAATTATTTTTAAAATTTTGAACAAAATTCTTGTCAAAATTAAATATTTTTAAAAATTTTTAATAAAATTTTTGTCAAAATTTTAATTATTTTCAAAAATTTTACTCAATTTCATACAAATTCTATTATTTACAAATTTTTTTTATAAATTTTGCAATAATTTTATTATTTTCAATAAATAATAAAATTTTTTACGGGAATTGAATTATTTTCATAAATAATAAAATTCTTTTTAGAAAATCAATTATTTTTATAAATAAAACTCATCGCAGAATATCAATTATTTTAAATGCAATTTTAATCGAATTCCTTGGAAAATTTAACAATTTTAAAAAAATTTATTAAAATTCGTCAAAAGAATTCAATTATTTAAAAATTTGGTAATACAATTTTTTATAAGAACTAAATTTTAAGAAACATTGAATTATTCAATAAATATATTTACTTCTGTATTTAAATAATTGAATTCTCGTAGAATTTTCTGATAAAAATTGATTTCAAAGTGAATTTCATTTAAAATTTAATATGAAAATAATTTTGAAGAAGTTACAGTAACAATATTCTTATAATGTACAATAATTATTTTATCTCTTAATCATCTTCAATTATTATAAAAAATGAAGAAATCTTTCTGAATAATTGAAATTTCGTAAAATTGAATTGTGAACAAATATATTTGTAAATTCTCAATGAACTTTTTTAAAAATTATTAAAGATAAGTAATTTAAAGAAAAATCTTATTTGAAAATTCTAGAAAATAATAATTGAATTAAAATGATGAAAATAATTTTTAAAAAATTACAGTAAAAATATTTCACTTGAAAAATAAATAAACTAATAACTAAATGCAAAAAGTAAGAATGAAATAAAGAACAAAATATAGAAAGAAAGTGGGAGAACTAAGTTAAGAATGAAAAAATAAGGAATAAAAAAGATACAGAATGAGAAAAAAGAGAATAAAAAAGCAAGAATGAAAAACAGAAAAATAGAAAAAAGAAAGAGAGAATGAAAAAGTAGGAGTAAAAAATATGGAATAAAAAATAAATAGAATGGAAAATGAAAAGACAGAAAGAGAGAATAAAGGAAGAAAGAATAAATATATAGAATGACAAAAAAATAAAACGAAAAAGAAGGAGAAAATGAAAAAAGAAAGAGAGAATGAAAAAGGAAAAAGAAAATTAAAAAAAGAGAGAATGAAAAAATAAAAAATGGAAATAAATAGAAAGACAAGGAAAAGAAAGAGAGAATGAAGAAAGAAATAATAAAAATGTAGAATGACAAAAAAACGAAAAAGAAAGAGAAAATGAAAATAGAAAGAGAGAATGAAAAAAGAAAAAGATAATTAAAAAAAGAGAGAATGAAAAAAAAGAATGAAATAAATAGAAAGATAAGAAAAAGAAAGAGAGAATGAAGAAAGAAATACAAAAAATACAGAATGACAAAAAAAAAGAAAACGAAAAAGAAAGCGAAAATTGAAAATAAAGAGAGAATAAAAAATAAAAAAAGGAATAAAACAGGGAAAAAGAGAGAGTTAGAGACAGAACCGTCTATTTCTCTACATATATATAGGAACGCATGACGCGTGGATCTAGTCGGCACGTCTGACTCGAACTGTCTGCTACCACTTTCGCCCTCTTCAATCTACGTTGTGTGGAGAGATAAGGGCGGCAGTGGAAGGCTGCTTTCCCTGAGGCTGACTAATCCACGTTCAATTGTTTCAAGTGGTTTCAATTATGCTAATGAGCCGACGCGTCGCCACGTACTCTCATTCAAAAAGCTCCATATATATATTTAAAGCACTGACTTTTCTAATGTGAATGCAGACAAAATTATATACGAAAAAATAGTCAACAATATATTATGCAAATTGTTGATTTATACTTTTGCACTGGCCGAAGAGAGAAAAAAAAAGACGAGAATGAAGGGACGAAAAATCGTGAACAAACAACGACTCTAAAAAGAAAATAAAAATTCAAACTAAATGAAGGGACTGTGAGAGAGTTGCGTTGAGTGTGTTAATTTTTACTGAAGAGATTGTTAATTGAAATGTATGGAGGAGTTGATTTTTCTTTGATTTGCAATTTTGACAATTCCCCATCTTTTCAAAAGAGCGACAGTTGCGTTTACAAAAAAAAAAAGGCTTCATGAACTCAAGTTGCTTCTAAATTTCGTGTTACTTTCAAAATTGTTTTTAAATTTCTGCTATTTTCAAATGTTTGTTACATTCAGAATTTAGGAACTTCTGAAGTTTTGTTACTTTCAAAGTTTTATTCATTTCAGTGTTTTGGCACTTCTGAAGTTTTGTTACTTTCAAAGTTTTGGCACTTCTAAGGTTTTGTTACTTTCAAAGTTTTGTTACTTGTAACTTCAATTACTTTTAAACATTAGTTTCTTTTAAACTTCACATTTTTTAAAATAAATTAAAGAATTTATTCTTTAATTTATTTTAAATAATGTGAAGTTTAAAAGTAACAAAAGTAACTTGATATATTTTATTTTTATATTCTTATATTATATTATATTATATTTTATATTTTTATATTTTTGATTTTATTTCTTTTACAATATTTGAAAAATTTTCTCGAAAAAATTTACTATTATTTTGATTAGTGAACAGCAAAAAAAAAAACAAAAAAATTCTCGTCACGTCACATATTATTAACATCAACGCAAAAGCATAACACTTTCGTGATTACTTGATTATTTTTCTTTTAACTTATTATTCCATCTCTCCGGCATATGTTATCAGTTGCCGAGTGTGGCGGCTTTCATTGCGCATTGAAAAGAGCCACTTAAAGAAACGATTCTCCGTAAGTGGATAATGAGAAATCGTTAAACTGGTTCCGCTCACAAGAAAAAAATTCCCTCTCCATATTACAAAAATTCAACTCAGTCTACGCGAATATTATATTAATATCAGTATATATATGCCATATTACTTGCGGTATAAATTTCTCCGCAGAGAGAGAGAGAGAGAGAGGGAGAGAGAAAACAAAAGAAAAAGAGAGAAAAACTAAGTAAAGAGAGAAAATACAGTCGCCAACTTTTACTTCCCTTTGCATGTCATCTCATTGCATGTCTTTCTACTACAATTTCTGAAAATTGGTCACAATGTTATATTACAGAAAAATCTCGAGCTTTACAAAATTACAGTTTCGTTTCTTTTTTTTTTTTCTTTAAATTACGATCGTTCGCCATGCATAGTTGACTTGTGAAAACAAAATGTATACAAATTGTATATTTTTACATTTTTCTTATTTCATTTTTCATATACACGAGTTTAAAATATAATTTGAAGGAGTTTATTTCAGTTTTTTCTTTTATTGTCAATGTTGTTACATTTTTTTTAACACTTGTTTTTTAGTATATTAATATTTTACATCCCGTGTGTAAATATTGAGAGAGTGAGGGAAAAAATTGCCTTTTATGTAATTGAATAAAATGAAATATATAATGAATGGTTGTGGTAGATTTGACGAAACGAAAAATTGACAGGGAATAATTTATTTTTATATACGTTGAAAAATCACTGGTTACAAAAGGAATTTTTTTTTCTTTTACTAATCGTTAAAATAACTGTCATTTAGGGTAAATTAATATCTGGAATTTTCGTAGTTAATATTTACTGAGTCCGAGATTAATTTAACGTTCAATTATGTTTTTTGTGATTATTTTTCTTTAAAAGGAAGTTTTTTTATTTTTTATAAACTATTATCATTTTTATTATTTATTATTTTTTATAATTATAATGTTTATAAATTAGTTGTTTGCATTTTTGTTTCCTAACTGTCTGAATAATTTTTCTTTTTAAATATTGTCAATTTTAAAATTAATGTACTGAAAATATTTTAATTCTTGCAAAGAATGTGATCAAAAAATTTGAGAAAAATTGAATTCTCGTGAAGAATTTTATTAAAATTTTTAAAAATCCTAATTAAATTGTTTTGAAGAATTTCTTTGAATTTTTTTTTTATATTGGAGTTTCTTAAATAATTTTAATTGAAACTTTTGAGAGTAATTAAACTTTATGAACAATTTCTTTAGTGTTTTAAAATAATCGTGTTTCTTAATAATTGCAATTAAACACATTTAATTATTGAACTTTATTAACATTTTTAGAAAATAATGGAATTCTTCACAAAATTATATTATAATTTTCTAAAATAATTAAATTCATTCAAGGAATTTTATTAAAATATAGAAAATAATTAAATTCTTTAGAACAATAAATACTAGAAGGTTTTGATAATAATTGAATTCTTTCAAAAAAAGCTTCTTTAATTTATTGAATATAATCGATTTTGTTAATAATTTTAATAACAATTTTACTATTAAAATTTTATTAAAATTAATAATAGACAATTACACATTTTTAAATATTATTATAGTTTTTTTAAATAATTAAATTATTTTGAAGAATTTATTAAAGTTTTTATTAAAATAATGTAGATTTGGAATAAATTTAATTGAAAATTGTAAAAAGAATTGAATTAAACAAAGATTTTTTTTTAACTTTTTAAAATAATTGTGTCTGTTAATAATTTTAATTAAATATTTTATTTTTGAAGTTTATTGAAATTGTATTGAAAATATAGTTGAAGTCCTGAGCAGAATTTTATTATTTATAAAAAATAATTTAATTTTTGTGATGAATTTTACTACTTCTAAATAATTGATTTGTTTCGAAGGTTTTATTAAGATTTTAGAAAATTTGGATTCTTTCGAAAAACTTTATTAAAAATTTTTAAAAAATTGAATTATTTCGAAGAATTTATTAAAATTTTAGAAAACAATTGAATTCTTTTGAAAAAGTTTATAATTAAATAAAATAAAAATTGAATTTTTTCGTGAAATTTTATTGAAAATAATTGAATTTAGGTAAAGATTTTACTATAAGAAAATAATTGAATTCTTTTGTAAAATTTAATTAAAGTTTAAATAATTGAATTCTTACGAAGAATTAAATTAAAATTTTTTAAAATATAAACAATAATAATTAATTATAATAAAGTGTAAAATTTTTTAAATTTTGATTATGAAATTATTCAAAAATTTATATTTTGAAAATAAATTTTGTGATTTGCATAATAATAAGAAATGCAAAAATAGTATCAAATGTGTCATAAAATGTTCGTAATAGTTGCAAATAGTCGCACATTATTTATTTTCAAAATAATTCGCATATTTTGTGTTTAACTAAAAAGGGTTGATAAAGAATTAAATGAAATTGAGCTACAGAAAAATATTTTTTTCTAATTAAAAAGGTAGTAGAATTAAATGAAATTGAGCTACAGAAAAATAAATGTTTTCAATTAAAAAGGGAGTTTTTTTTGTCCCAAAAATGATTTTTTTATCTGATTGCATAGATTTGTTTCGTTTGCAATAATTAATGATTTCTTTTCATTGATAGAGAAGAGGAAAAATTCCTAGTGCAGCGTTTGGTGAAATTTTTTCCTTTTTTTTCGGATTTAAAAAAGGAAAAAAAAATAATTGCGATTTTTTAATTGAATTTTAATGAAATTTAGTTTTGTAGTGGTGATTAATGGAATTTTGTTTAAATTTTCGAAGCACCCGGTAGATTAAACGTCATCAGTCAGACACGCACACGTCGGTGCAAAACAATTGCATGCACCACCGCGTTTCGTCTCGTTCGCACGGACCAGCTCTCTTTCACACCCTCCTGGATATTCTCCACGTCTCGTGTATATATGCACACGTATGCTTCTGCACTGCACTCTCTTCTCCTTTTCCTACTCTCTCTCTCTCTCTCTCACTCTGGATTTTCTCTCCCTCTCGTTGTCCCTCTATATGCACCAACGTGCCACGACGCTTATGCACCCCTTTTGAATGAATGGGTATGCAGTATTCGTAGACGACTTCAGAGATCAGTGACCTCGCGATGCTGGTACCAATTAAAATTTATTTTTTTTCATCCCTCAATCTTTTTCCCATATTCGTCATGTGACCTCAATTTTTCAATTTTTTTTCTCCATTTTCTTTGGGAAATGAAAAATATATGGTCTAACTTTCATTTATATGTTTCGAATGTCATTAATGCAAAGTTTTCATATTTTAAGAGTCGGGGTGAAGTTGATTTTTTTTTTTTTTGGGCGGGGAAAAATATTCAATTAACTGTTTTTAAATTTTTTCCTGCCCTCGAGAGGAAGGATATTTTTAATCTTGTGACCTCATTTTTGACGTACGGTTCTTCTAAAAATCGTGTGATTTTCGACAAATGACGTTTTTTATTTTTCATAATTTTTGTTTAATGTTTTTTAGATTCTTTAATGGAGAATTTTTTCCACATTTAATTGCAACTGGAATTGTGATTTTAACTACTTTTTGGACTAATTTTTTTTATTATAAAAAATTGATTTAATATGTATTTAGAATTTTGTATTTTATGTATTTAATTATATCGAGAAGATAATCTAAATATTCCATAGAATTTTTTTTATAGTAATTTTATTGAGAGAAATTCAACGGTCATAAAATAAAATTTGGCGGAAAATATTTTGACTCTTATGAAAATTTTTTTTTTTTTTTAAAAGTGATTGATTTTGAAATTCTTGCTTTTACTAATAAAAATATGTTTTTGAATCAATAAACAAATTGACAAATAAATAAAATTGATTTTTAGTAAATTTTGAAACATTTTTTTGAAAAATAAATTTGATTTTAAGCCTGAAAATGATAAAAAATACAATTGTTATTTAATTTTTTTTTTATTAAAAATTCTTTTCTCTAACTAAATTCAGAAGAAAATAATCTAAATATTCCTTGAAATTTTTTTTATAGTAATTTTTTGAAATGAATTCAACGGTCATAGAATAAAATTGCTCAGTCATATTTTGATTCTTATGACATTTTTTTTTCTTAAAAAGTGATTGATTTTGAAATCCATGCGTAATTTTATTAAAAATATGTTTTTGAATCAATAAAAAAATTGCCAAATAAAAAATTGATTTTTACAATTTTTAAACATTTTTATGAAAAATAAATTTGATTTTGAGCCTGAAAATGATAAAAAATATAATTGTTATTCAATTTTTTTATTAAAAATTATTTTTTCTAATTAAATTCAGAGCTTAATTTTTATATGCAATAATAAAAAATATAAAAATATTATAATCTGAAATTAGTTAGAAAAAAAATGCATTTTCTATTTCAAAAATTGAATAATAATGATATTTTTTTTTAGTATTTTCAGCATAAAATCAAATTTATTTTTTAAAAAAGGCTTTAAAAAATTTTAATAATAAATTTCTGTATTCGACAATTTGTTTAAGGATTCAAAAACATTTTCTACAAAATTACGCATGGATTTCAAAATCTATCAATTTTTAAGAAAAACAGTATTTTTTTGGGTTTAGTTGTTTTTAAAGTAATTTTAATTATAGTACCTATTTACTATTTAATAATTATTTATTGAGAATTTTTTTATTTAGTATACTAGTATTGTTTGTTTGGTAAGTAGTATTTTCTATTCAATATTTTTCATTTACTATTAGGTTTTTTTTTATTGAATATTTAGTGTTTTTTGTTTAGTATTATTTAATTATTATTTTGTATTTTTAATATTTTTATTTAGTATTTAGTATTTTTATTTAGTAATTAGAATTTATTTTTTATTTTCACCGAATAAAAATGTTTTCAAATTTAGACGATTCCTCTTCTTTTGCAATTTGTTTAGTATTTTTTATTTATTACTCTTGGTTTTAGTATTTATTTATTATTTTTATTTAGTATTAAGTATTTTTTACTTTGTGTTATTATTATATTTAGAATTTAAAACTTTTTATTTATTACTTAGTTTTTTTTAGTATTTTTTAATTTAAAGTTAAGAATTTTTTATATGGTATTTAATATTTTCTATTTTGTATTTGTATTCAATAATTAGAATTTATTATTTATTTATTTACAATTTTTTCAATGATAGTATTAAGTTTCTTTTTCATTATCCAAAATAAAATTTTTTTAAATTTCAAAAAAATTTTGCTCCTTTGTCACTTACCTAAAAGGTTAAAAAAACCGAAAACAAATAAAATAGAACAGAAAAAAATAATTATTCTTAATTTGACAAATAATAATTAATCGATAATATAATTACTTTTCAAAATCGCTATTCGAATTGTTAGTCACTAGTAAAACGAATTAAATAGTTTTGGAAACTGGCTTTAATTTCGAAATAATTTACCTCTTCGTAATTACATACTCCCGATTTGATTAACTAGTTTTTAGTTAAGGACCAAATTTGAACTGCCAGGCAATCTAACAACGCCATTCGGTGTATGTACTCCAAAGAGAGAGGGAGAGAAAGAGAGAAAGAGAGAGAGAGAGAGAGAGGTGGATATTAGTTTTGGCGTTGTTCGTTGTACCGAAAGAGCGAGAGATGGCTAGATAACTAAATAGAGATGAGAGAGAGAGAGAGAGAGAGAGAAAGTATCTACAACATATAGATGCAATATATAGAATACCAGACGACCGTTTCGGTTTAAATCGTGGTCCGAGATTTGTTTTCCCGTGGAAAATTATGCGAAACTAGTTTTCTCCGGATATAGTTTCCAATTTTCCGTCAAGTCCAATATATATATATATACCTACAGAATTGAGAAATTCAAGTTACTCGATTGTTACTATTTATATATGTATACACATACATGTCGTGTACATGAAGAAAAATTGTTACATTGAACAGAGGGAGAATTCGTTTGGACAGATCGCACTTTTAATCACAAAAGAAATGTGAAAACGAAACTGTACAAAAAAGATAAAAACAAAAAAAAAAAGTCGAGGACGATATACACACACATTTCTAGAAAACACAGTTAGAAAATCGTTATACTCGTTCATTTTCGGAATCGAGTTGAAATTTCATTAATCGCCTTGAAATTGATCGCGCCAATCGAGATAACAATGCCAATTTGATAGCTCGAAAACTTTCAGCATTTACAGTATAGCAGATCGCCGGGTTGTTTTAAAAACTCTTTCCGAAAAACAGGGCAATATAATTATTTCTATTTCCAGAAAAAAATAAAAAAAAAAAAATTCATTTGATTGTAAAGTATACGCGGTGGTATTGTTTTTGGAATTAATGGCAATATTGAATTAGATGGTAATTGAGAAGAAAAAGGATTGAAACAATTGTAATTTAGGGAGTTAATTAATTAATACTGTTGTTACTTTTAGAATTTAATTATTTTCTTGTTTAGTTATTTTTGTTATTTACTTTTGTGTTTGAATTAATTTTTAAATTCGGTTACTTTGGAACATCAGTTACCTTTGGATTTTAGGTTACTTTTGCTTCTTATTTTCCATTTGTACTTCAGTTACTTTATACGTCATTTATTTTTATACTTTCGTTACTTTTTGGTAATTTTTCATTTTTTTACTTTTTAGTGAAGTAACTTTTCATTTTTAGTTACTTGTATATTTTAGTTAATTTTCTACTTTAGTTGCTTGTTACTCCAGTTATATTTGTATTTTAGTTTCTTGTACTTCAGTTGCTCTTGAATTTTACTTCTCCTACTATTTTTTGATTATTTTTGTATTTCTGTTACTTTTGGGTTTTTTAACTTCCGTACTTCAGTTACTTTATTTATTATTCAGTTACCTTCTTACTTTTGTTATTTTTGTACTTTAGTTACTTTATAAGAAAGTAACTTTTGTATTTGAGTTGCACTTATATTTCTGTTACTTTTGTACTCCAGGTGCTTTTTACTTCAGTTAATTTTTAAACAGTTGTAGCAACAAAAGTAAAAAAAATGCAGTAGTAACAAAAATACTAAAGTAACTTTCTAAAATAAATTTTTTTTTCATTTTATCCCATTGACAAAATTTTTGATAAATTATGACAATAAATAGTCGCGATTTTACCAGTGAAATTTTTTCGTTCTTCTTCTTCTTCTTTTTTTAAAATTTTTTATTTTATGAAATTTTGTGTATACCATTTCCGTGCGAAAATAAATAATAAAGTGTAAAGTTGAGTGAACTGGAGCTCAATTTTCGTTGTAATGACACGTGAAAAAAATTATTGTGGATCGCACCAAAGAAAGATCCTCGAAGGGGTGTGTTTATGCCGGTTTGAAAAATGATGTTCGACATCCGTCAGTGCCAATGGCAAATGGAAGATTACACATAATTATACCTTCCATCGAATCAGTTATACAACGTTGCAATTTAAATTACGAATATTGCTAACTACAGTCTGCATTCGAGTTGTATGAAAGAATCATATAATTTTTCCTTTTTTTTTTGTCTCTCACAATATTTATAGTATTCACAAATATAATATTAATATTTCAAGTATTACTAATTAATGTTAATTATGTATTATTTCAATTATACTAATTATTATTTAATTTTATTTTTTCAATTCATTTACTTTCTTGTATTTTTAACCTGCATTCGTCAATTTTTGTTATTGCTGTAATTTTTTACTTAAAAATTTTTTTTTTAATATCTTAGAAAAAAATCTATATTTTTGTTAGAAATTTAATTGTTAATTAACAATTTTTCTATTAGTGAGAAAATGTTCCTAAATTAATCATTAAACAGCAATAATTTTTTTTCCAAAATTAAGTATGTCTTATTATTATTATTGTACCCAAAACGTGTAATTATCAAATTAAAATTAAATACGATCGCTTATTTAGCGTAATTAATTTTCTATAATTAATTGCATTAAAGTGTAATTATTATGATTAATTGCGTAACAATATTGGATGATTATTAAGATTAATTACATAACAATGTAATTATTATAATCAGACGATAATTGAAAAGCAAAAGGCAATTTTGTAAATGGAGAAAATTATGTACGCAAAGCTCGAGTGGTTCCGACGCATCTCGACAGTGATGTATTGACTACAAAATAAAAGGATAAATAACATCAAAAAAAAATTATGATAATCCATGTTGGACTATAAAAATCCCTAATGATGTTAATTAATTGACCTTATTCTTCTATAATCGAAATATAATTCAATTATAAATATTGTCATTAATAATAATTATTATTATTATTAATAATATTATTGTTACTGCTGATTATTATTTTATTATTGTTTTTGTGGTTTTATGAAATTTTATTATTCTTATTATTATTTATCACCATTGTTATGTTTGTTTTTTAATTTAAATTTTTCCTTCTTTTTTTCAGGTAAGTGATCACACTTGGACATTTAAGCAGAGGGAACAGCTTCTCTTTATCCTCTCCCTCTTTTCTTGTTACCCTCCCCCTTCCCCTTTCTCCTTTTCACAGTCTCGTCCAATATCTCTTCTCCTTTCATCGTGGCCCTCCAGACTCCGATCTGGAGCCCCTCAAGAGTCTGGCCGTACCGGTGAGTTTACCTTTCAATTAATCGGCCGCCATTCTGAAAGCTGGCTAACTGCCTACTACCTAACCATTATCCACTAGAAGAGTAATTGCAACCACAACTTACTCAAAGTTAAGCATTTAACTATATGTGTTGATAAGAGGTTCCATGTCCAAACTTCTCTCACTGAGTGATTATACATATATACAGGGTGATCGGTAAATCGCAGGTAATATTTTGTCCCCGGGTTCAGAATGTTGTGTAGAAGCGGACTATTTTTTTTGTTTTGTAAAATTTTGAGAAATTTTTGAATAAATTGAAAATTAAAATTGCGTGAACTGACAATGAGTGACAATTGTTGGGTCGCCATTTTAGTCGTGCGACCAACTTGTCTGATTGTAAAAAAAGTGGAGAAGAAAAAACAAAAGCATGTATTCAAACGGAAACGTGCTATTGGTTGGTTCTAACGGAAAGTAATTTCAAAAAAAGTTTGTTTACCAAAACTTGAAATGTCAAACGCGAATTCTAAATTTTTTTTTTTTTAAGTAATATTTGTGAAAGTAAAAAATAAAGTTGGTGTAATTTAATAAAGAATTGAAAGGTGTCGCAAGATTATTTAAGAGGTAAGTGTAAAAGATTACAAAAAAGTGTCATCATTTTCAGGTTAATTTGATGATATTTATTAAACAATATTGATTAATTAATTAATAATTATCAATTTAAAATTAATTATTTTTTAAATATAAATTTTATTCTATTGTAATTAAAAATTTATTGTTAAATAAAATGAAAAATATAAAATATTTAATCAATTCTATTTTTAATTGCCCGTCAGCAGCTGACATCTTGTAGAGCTGTTTAAAATTACAAATTTATTTTCTCATTCTTAAAATTTCTTTCAATTTTTTAAAACCACACTAGCAATTAATTAATTCTTGATAACCATTTTTTTCAGTTTACGAAAAGAGAAAAAAAATTGATCCTGAAATCAATCCTCTGATTGATTTCAGGATCAATTTTTTTTTCGACTGTCAAAATGAATTTCCCTTAAATAATAACTAAACAAATGCAGAAAGAACTCCTCGATTGGTTTATTGGCAATCACATCGGGTTTGTAAATTGCAATTCTGCGTTCAACTCTCGGTAAGATTAATTTTTTTTTATTTTTCTTTTAAAAAAATGCTTAAATAAATTGTAAATAAGGAAAATACATATTTATTTAGTAATTACCTACATAAAATTTTTTATTTTATTAATGAACTGTAATTTATGAAAGTAAATAAAATTTTTTTTAATATCCATAACCTTCAGAAGAAAGTAAACTTTCATTTTTTTAATATAATTATAAATAGAAAATATTTAATTGTAAATTTGTGAGTAAAATTGAACATTTATTCTTAATAAATTAAAGAAAGAAACTACACAATTTAATAATCTTTGTCAAAGGTAAGTACAAAGACAAATTTTTGTAATTGTTAAAATTAAGTAAAATTAAATAAGGTTAAGTTATAAATTAACCATTTTTATTATTAAATGAATAAGTGATTCTGCTGAATAGATTTTTATAGCTTTTATTATTTAAAAACAACAATTTAATTTATCAATTTCTAAATGTCATTTTTTCAAAATGGTCTTGACAGGTGCTGCCCTCTCGCCGTGTTTTTAAATAGTTTCTATTCTTTCTAATTTTAATGCATTTTTTAAGTATCACAAAAATATTCTTCAACTTTTTTGAAAAGTGATGCAATATTTATTTTAAATATAAAAAAAGAAATTAATTTTTCAGTGACAATTAATTTTATTATTGAAATATCTTTTCGATGAATTGATTCAAAAGTTGTTTTTCTTTATTTATGAAAAAAGTGAAACTTAAAGACAAGAAACATTTGCATTTTCTGCTCGAAATTGTCGTAAAATATTTTCAGTCGAAAAATCTTCTTGGAAATTTAATTAACCTATAAAAATCCAATAAATTTCAAAATATCTTTTCGATGAATTGATTTAAAAATTGGTTTTATTTTTTTATAAGAAAAGTGAAACATGAAGACAAGAAACTTCTGCATTTTCTGCTCGAAGTTGTCGTAAAATATTTTCAGTCGAAAAATATTATCGAAAATTTAATTAACCTATTAAAATCCAATAAATTTTAAAAAAATCTTATCGATGAATTGATTCAAAAATTGTTTTTCTTTATTTTTGAGAAAATTAAAACTTAAAGACAAGAAACTTCTGCATTTTCTGCACGAAATTGTCGTCAAATATTTTCAGTCGAAAAATCTTTTTGGAAATTTAATTACCTTATAAAAATTCAATAAATTTCAAAAAATCTTTTCAAATAATTGATTCAAAAATTGCTTTTATTACATTCTCATCAAAAATGAGAAAATCTTGGATTTGTGCGATTTTGAGAAATTTTTAATTTTGATAAATCTTTACGTTTCATGACCCCCTGATTCCAAAAAAATGGTTTTTAGCGAAGTGTCTGTCTGTCTGTAGAAAATTTTGTCTCGACGATAACTCGAATAAATTTTAATGAATCGACTTGCAATTTGGAGTGCTTTTTTATTCCATTAAAATGAAGCCTAAGTTTGTTAAACAGCTCATTTCGTCAAAAAACGACAGAAATACAAAACTTTTAAATTTTTAAAATTTCGTATTTTTTACAATTTTCAAAAAAAAATTTTTTCCAATTTTTTTCTTAAAATTTTTACAAAAACAAACAACTTTTCCTTTTGACACTTTTTTGTACAACAAAAAAAACAAAAAAGTTATGAAATTTTTTTAAATTTTCAAATTTTCAAAATTTTGGATTTTTTACAATTTTCAAAAAATACTTTTTTAAATTTTTTTCCTCAAATTTTGCGCTAAAACAAACAACTTTTCCTTTAGACACTTTTTTGTACACCAAAAAACAAAATAGTTATGAATTTTTTTTACACTAAAAGTGCAAAAAATTGAGATTTATAGTGAGTGAAGCATTAGCCGAAACATTAAAAAACATTAAAAACATGTCAAAACTTTCATTTTTTTCTTTAAGATGACAAGTTTAGGTAAATATACAAAATTAGGAACAAAAAAGAACTCAAAATATCCGAAAATTTTGCTGTTTTTGAATTTTTTTCGTAATTTTTGTTTTTTACATTCTCATCAAAAATGAGAAAGTCTTGGATTTGTGCGATTTTGAGAAATTTCTAATTTTGATAAATCTTCACGTTTCATGACCCCCTGATTCCAAAAAAATGGTTTTTAGCGAAGTGTCTGTGTGTCTGTCTGTCTGTAGAAAATTTTATCTCGACGATAACTCGAATAAATTTTAATGAATCGACTTGCAATTTGAAGTGCTTTTTAAGTCCATTAAAATGAAGTTTGAGTTTTTTGGATAGCTCATTTCGTCAAAAAACGACAGAAATACAAAACTTTTAAATTTTCAAAATTTCGTATTTTTTACAATTTTCAAAAAAATTTTTTTTCCAATTTTTTTCTTAAAATTTTTACAAAAACAAACAAATTTTCCATTGGACACTTTTTTGTACAACAAAAAACAAAAAAGTTATGAAATTTTTATCAATTTTCAAATTTTCGTATTTTTTACAATTTTCAAAAAAATACTTTTTTTAATTTTTTCCTCAAATTTTGCGCTAAAACAAACAACTTTTCCTTTAGACATTTTTTTGTACAACAAAAAACAAAACAAAACAAAACTTTTAAATTTTCAAAATTTCGTATTTTTTACAATTTTCAAAAAAAAAAATTTTCCAATTTTTTTCTTAAAATTTTTACAAAAACAAACAAATTTTCCATTAGACACTTTTTTGTACAACAAAAAACAAAAAAGTTATGAAATTTTTTTAAATTTTCAAATTTTCAAAATTTTGGATTTTGTACAATTTTTAAAAAAATACTTTTTTTAATTTTTTCCTCAAATTTTGCGCTGAAACAAACAACTTTTCCTTAAGACACTTTTTTGTACAACAAAAAAGAAAAAAGTTATGGATTTTTTTTAAATTTTCAAAGGACCCCGCACAAAATACATTGAAAAAAAGTTTAGGTCAAATTTGTTTAAACTCTGTAGTTTTGTAGCTGATAATCTCCTGAACAAAAAATGCTAATGGCAAAACTCCCAAAAATCAATAGTATTATGGCTCAAAGCTTGATCATGGCTCGAGGCTTAATTATGGCTCAAGGCTTGATTATGGCTCAAGGTCATAATATAATAAAATAGCAAAGCTTGCTCAAGGCTTGGGAAGGCTGGGTAATGGCTCAAGGCTCGATTATGGCTTAAAGCTTGATTATGGATCAAGGCTTGATTATGCCTCAAGGCTTGACCATGGCTCGAGACTTGATTATAGCTCAAAGCTTAATTATGGCTCAAGGTCATAATATAATAAAATAGCAAAGCTTGCTCAAGGCTTGGTAATGGCTCAAGGCTCGATTATGGCTCAAAGCTTGATTATGGATCAAGGCTTGATTATGGATAAAAGCTTGATTATGGATCAATGCTTGATTATTGATCAAGGCTTGATTATGGCTCAAGGCTTGATTATGGCTCAAGGCTTGATTATGGCTCAAGGCTTGATTATGGCTCAAGGCTTGATTATGGCTCAAAGTCATAATATAATAAAACAGCAAAGCTTGCTCAAGGCTTGGGAAAGCTTGGTAATGGCTCAAGGCTCGATTATAACTCAAAGCTTGATTATGGATCAAGGCTTGATTATGGATGAAAGCTTGATTATGGATCAAAGCTTGATTATGGATAAAAGCTTGATTATGGATCAAAGCTTGATTATGGATCAAGGCTTGATTATGGATCAAAGCTTGATTATGGATCAAGGCTTGATTATGGCTCAAGGCTTGATTATGGCTCAAGGCTTAATTATGGCTCAAAGTCATAATATAATAAAACAGCAAAGCTTGCTCAAGGCTTGGGAAGGCTTGGTAATGGTTCAAGGCTCGATTATGGCTCAAGGCTTGATCTTGATCATACATGGAAAAAATTTAGACACGTCAGCTGTACATGGTGTGTCAAAATTACTTGTACATTCATTTTGAACGCCATCTGTGCTAGTTTTGCGCAACAGGCGTACACTTTGTACAGCGTTTGTGCCAAACTTTACGTCTGCTCTCTCGAAAATGCACCGCAGATGTACATATTGAAATTCTCTTCTGCTGTCACTGACTTTTCGCATCTGACATAACAAAATTTTTTCCAAAATTTTTTTTTAGCTATAGCTAAAAGCTTGATTATGGCTTAAGGCTTGATAATGGCTTAAAGCCATTACCAAGCATTGATTCATAATCAAGCTTTTAGGTATGATCAAGCCTCGAAGTATAACTAAGCCTTGAGCCATGATCACGCCTTCTGCAATGATCAAGCCTTCAGCCATAATCAACCTTGAGCCATTACTAATTCTTGATCTATAATCAAGCATTTAGGTATGATCAAGCCTTGGGCCATCATCAAGCCTTGAGCCATAATCAAGCCTTTATCCCTAATCAAGCTTTGAGTCATAATCGAGCCTTGAGCCATTACCAAGCCTTCCCAAGCCTTGAGCAAGCTTTGCTATTTTTGACCGATTTTTTATGGCTCAACAGCATGTAGCTAAAATACTATTGATTTTTAGGAGTTTTGCCATTAGCATTTTTTGTTCAGGAGATTATCAGCTATAAAACTACAGAGTTTAAACAAATTTGACCGAAACTTTTTTTCAATGTATTTTGTGCGGGGTCCTTTTTAAAATAGTTATGAATTTTTTTTAAATTTTCAAAATTTTGCATTTTTTACAATTTTTAAAAAAATACTTTTTTTAATTTTTTTCCTCAAATTTTGCGCTAAAACAAACAACTTTTTTTTAGACACTTTTTTGTACAACAAAAAACAAAATAGTTATAAATTTTTTTTACAAAAAAAGTGCAAAAAATTGAGATTTATAGTGAGTGAAGCATTAGCCGAAACATTAAAAAACATTAAAAACATGTCAAGACTTTCTTCTTTTTCTTTTAGATGCCAAGTTTAGGTAAATATGAGCGGCTGGATCGTAGAAGGGCACGTAAATTTTTCTCGGTCGAAATCTAAGTCCCCTGAACACTCAAAATTCAACTTCTGATTTTAAATATTTTAAATACACATCCTTATAGAAAATTTCATTCCGCATCTTTTTTTCTTATGAAATTTTTTTCTATCTATTTCCGTTTTCAAAATATTTGGGAAAAACTGTTTTTTCGAAAACTGTAAATTTAATGACATTTTTCACTTCAACTCGCGATATTTAAGACAATTTTAAAAATTTTTTAATGAAACAAAAAAGAAAATACGTCTTAAGGTATTCTACGAATGATAAAAAAAGAAAAAAGTGGTTTTGATTATAAACAAAATTGTTATTAATTTTTTTTCTTTATTAATGTAAAAATCACGAACTACAATCTTCACAGCTCTCGTTTAACGGCCGAATTTTGAGTAACAGAGAAGTTTCAGTGAGAAAGTTGTTCATTATGATCCAAAAAAGTTTTCTGGAAAATCATAAGGCTAATAAATAATTAGTGTCGAAATGGTGTATGTTTAAAGTTGCTAGCGACCAAACGTATAGCACGCGTCACTCGCCATACGTGCTTGGGAGTGTTATTTCATAGGTTATGGCCAGTGGCGCGTACTACACGTTTGGCTGCTAGCAACTTTAAACATTCACCATTTTGACACTAATTATTTATTTGCCTGATGATTTTCCAGAAAACTTTTTTGGATCATAATGAACAACTTTCTCACTGAAAGTTCTCTGTTATTCAAAATTCGCCCGTTAAACAAGAGCCGTGAAGATTGTAGTTCGTGATTTTTACATTAATAAAGAAAAAAATTAATAACAATTTTGTTTATAAACAAAACCACTTTTTTCTTTTTTTATCATTCGTAGAATACCTTAAGACGTATTTTCTTTTTTGTTTCATTGAAAAATTTTTAAAATTGTCTTAAATATCGCGAGTTGAAGTGAAAAATGTCATTAAATTTACAGTTTTCGAAAAAAACAGTTTTTCCCAAATATTTCGAAAACGGAAATAGATAGAAAAAAATTTCATAAGAAAAAAAGATGCGAAATGAAATTTTCTATAAGGATGTGTATTTAAAATATTTAAAATCAGAAGTTGAATTTTGAGTGTTCAGGGGACTTAGATTTCGGCCGAGAAAAATTTACGTGCCCTTCTACGATCCAGCCGCTCATATACAAAATTAGGAACAAAAAAGAACTCAAAATATCCGAAAATTTTGCTGTTTTTGAATTTTTTCGTAATATTTGTTTTTTACATTCTCATCAAAAATGAGAAAGTCTTGGATTTGTGCGATTTTGAGAAGTTTCTAATTTTGATAAATCTTCACGTTTCATGACCCCCTGATTCCAAAAAAATGGTTTTTAGCGAAGTGTCTGTGTGTCTGTCTGTCTGTAGAAAATTTTATCTCGACGATAACTCGAATAAATTTTAATGAATCGACTTGCAATTTGAAGTGCTTTTTTAGTCCATTAAAATGAAGTTTGAGTTTGTTGGACAGCTCATTTCGTCAAAAAACGACAGAAATACAAAACTTTTAAATTTTCAAAATTTCGTATTTTTTACAATTTTCAAAAAAATTTTTTTTCCAATTTTTTTCTTAAAATTTTTACAAAAACAAACAAATTTTCCATTAGACACTTTTTTGTACAACAAAAAACAAAAAAGTTATGAAATTTTTTTAATTTTTTAAATTTTCAAAATTTTGGATTTATTACAATTTTCAAAAAAATACTTTTTTTAATTTTTTCCTTAAATTTTGCGCTAAAACAAACAACTTTTTCTTTAGACACTTTTTTGTACAACAAAAAACAAAACAAAACTTTTAAATTTTCAAAATTTCGTATTTTTTACAATTTTCAAAAAAAAATTTTTTCCAATTTTTTTCTTAAAATTTTTACAAAAACAAACAACTTTTCCTTCAGACACTTTTTTGTACAACAAAAAACAAAATAGTTATGAATTTTTTTTAAATTTTCAAATTTTTAAAATTTTGCATTTTTTACAATTTTCAAAAAAATACTTTTTTTAATTTTTTTTTTTAAATTTTGCGCTAAAACAAACAACTTTTCCTCTAGACACTTTTTTGTACAACAAAAAACAAAAAAGTTATGAATTTTTTTTAAATTTTCAAATTTTCAAAATTTTGGATTTCTTACAATTTTCAAAAAAATACTTTTTTTAATTTTTTTCCTCAAATTTTGCGTTAAAACAAACAACTTTTCCTTTAGACATTTTTTTGTACAACAAAAAACAAAACAAAACAAAACTTTTAAATTTTCAAAATTTCGTATTTTTTACAATTTTCAAAAAAAATTTTTTTCCAATTTTTTTCTTAAAATTCTTACAAAAACAAACAAATTTTCCATTAGACACTTTTTGTACAACAAAAAACAAAAAAGTTATGAAATTTTTTTAAATTTTTAAATTTTCAAACTTTTGGATTTATTACAATTTTCAAAAAAATACTTTTTTTAATTTTTTCCTCAAATTTTGCGCTAAAACAAACAACTTTTCCTTTAGACACTTTTTTGTACAACAAAAAACAAAAAAGTTATAAATTTTTTTTAAATTTTCAAATTTTCAAAATTTTGGATTTCTTACAATTTTCAAAAAAATACTTTTTTTAATTTTTTTCCTTAAATTTTGCGCTAAAACAAACAACTTTTCCTTTAGACACTTTTTTGTACAACAAAAAACAAAAAAGTTATGAATTTTTTTTTAAATTTCAAATTTTCAAAATTTTGGATTCCTTACAATTTTTAAAAAAATACTTTTTTTAATTTTTTTCCTTAAATTTTGCGCTAAAACAAACAACTTTTCCTGTAGACACTTTTTAGTACAACAAAAAACAAAAAAGTTATGATTTTTTTTTAAAGTTTTTGGGCCAGGTTTAGCGGTTAAACGGTTTATCGAGAACTAAAAATTTTATTTTTAATTAAAAATATTTTTTTTTTTATTCTCAACATTATTTAGAAGTATTGCTTAACATATTGCGCAGAAAATTTTTTTTTAAAGTTATTAAAAATTTAATTTTTTTACATTTCGAAATTAAACAAATTTTTTCTTGAGTTCTACACGGAGAGAAAGAAAAGTAAGCGGCTCTACCTGTCGGTAGAGCGGTTGCGTTAAATGCGAAACAGCCGTTCTCGAGGGGAGAACGGTTCTCCTTTTTGGGGAAAGCGGGTACACTTTTTGGAAAGTAAGCGGCTCTATTTGTGTGGAGAAGAGAACCGATACTCCTCAAAAAGTAGAACCGTTCGACGTTTGCGGCGCTACTGCTGTGCTTTATAAAGGGAAAACAGCGCTCTCTTGCCAAATCAAACGGCTCACTTTTTTTTCTCTCCGTGTAGTTGATCGATATAAAATTTGAAATATGATTGTTTCGTCTTGAATTGCAGTATTTGAATATATTTTTTGTTTTTAATAATTTTTACATTCTCATCAGATGAGAAAGTATTAGTTTTAGTTGAAAATGGACTTTTGCTAATTTTATGAAATCTTTACGTTTTGGGTTTCCTTGAGTCCGAAAAACATAGTCTAAGAAAAGTATCTGTCTCTATGTCTGTCTTCGTGTCTGTCTGTAGTCACAATGGTGTCCCTATGATAACTCTTGAATATCAACTTATAACTGATAACTTATTGCATCAACTTGCAAGTTTGCATGCACAAAGTTAGTGTTAAAATACAGATCGAGTTCGTTAGACAGCCATTTTCGTCGAAAACTACACAACTATATAGTAGTTTCAAAATTTTGAAAATTCAATTTTTTCAAATTTCAATATTTTTATTACTTTTGATTAGAAAAATACAAACATTTTTTCCCTAAAACAATTTTTCATAGAAACTTAATTTTTTTTAAGTTTTTGGGTCAGGCCAGCTCAACGGGGTTAAAAAGATTTTATTTATTTTTCTAAAATGTTATAACTAAAATATATTCATAAAAGATATAACATTTTAGAAAATCAATGAAATTTTTTTAATACAGTTGGGCTGGTGTGACCCCTTTTTACATTTCAATTTTTGGTTCTATCTTGTTGGAAAAGTTTTTTTACATTCTCATCACATTAGAAAGTATTAGATTTAGTGGAAAATTTACTTTTGCTAATTTTTTGAAATCTTTGCGTTTTGATGTGCCATGAATCTAAAAAACATCAGAGAAAAGTCAGGGAATTTTGTTAGTCAAGGAAAAATCAGGGAAATTTTAAAAATTCTTCAATAGTCGAAGAATTTTGATCGAAAAAAACCACAAATTAAAAAACTTTGGTTCTTAAAATTAAAATATCAATTCAGTTTTTAATTTAGACGTTTTTGTAATACAGTTCATTATAATGGTCCCGTCACATTTTTTATAATATTGAACCTACTTACGGACATTTCAGTGTAGAATATTAAATAATTCAAAAATTTGTTAGTCAGGGAAAGTAAAAAATTAGTTAGGGAAAAATCAGGGAAAAGTCAGGGAATTTTAAAAATAAAATTTTGCGGCCACCCTGAACATGGTCCGGCGATTACGTCTGTCTGTCTGTACGTCCGTAGACAAAAACTTTGTTTTTGTTACCTACGATACTGACGACATTGTAGAAAAAAATGTAAGAGTAATATAGGAACGTTCGTTTATTTAAAGAAAGCTAAGATACCAGAGTAACTTTTCTAGGAGATAAACACTTAATTAAAACAAAAATGTCTGAGTAAATCAGCAAAGAATGAAAAGTTAGCCATTACGCTCTGGTCTACACTACACAAAAAGCTTGATACTAATACTTTAAGAATATTATAGCTGCTTCTGCAAATCATGTTTTTACTAAGAAAGTTAGTATAATTAAAAATAACTTCCCAATTTTAATCATCAAGACCAAAAATATACATTTAAATTCACTTAATATCGCAATCATCAGCAAACAAAAACATGTGATGAGAATGTAATCCTTAAAGTCGTAGTAACTTTAAAAAAAAAAATTGTTTTATGAAACATATAATAGGAAACATGAACACAAATAATTGTTTTTCTTTATTTTTGAAAAAAGTAAAACTTAAAGACAAAAACCTTCTGCATTTTCTGCTCGAAATTGTCATAAAATATTTTCAGTTGAAAAAAGAAAAAAAAAAGAAGTTTCTTGTCTTTAAGTATTACTTTTCTCATAAAAAAATAAAAGCATTTTTTGAAAGAATTCTTCGAAAAGCTCTTTTAAAATTTATTGGATTTTAATAGGTTAATTAAATTTCCAAGAAGATTTTTTGACTGAAAATATTTTACGACAATTTCGAACAGAAAATGCAGAAGTTTCTTGTCTTTAAGTTTTACTTTTCTCATAAAAAAATAAAAGCAATTTTTGTATCACTTCATCGAAAAGATTTTTTAAAATTTATTGAATTTTTATAAGGTAATTAAAATTCCAAGAAGATTTTTTGACTGAAAATATTTTACGACAATTCCAAACAAAAAATGCAAATGTTTCTTGTCTTTAGGTTTTACTTTTCTCATAAATAAAGAAAAACAACTTTTGAATCAATTCTGTGCAAAGATATTTTGAAATTTATTGAATTTTTCTAAGCTAATTAAATTTCCAAGAAGATTTTTCGACTGAAAATATTTTACGACAATTCCAAACAGAAAATGCAAATGTTCCTTGTCTTTAAGTTTCACTTTTCTCATAAATAAAGAAAAACAACTTTTGAATCAATTCTATGCAAAGATATTTTGAAATTTATTTCATTTTTATAGGTTAATTAAATTTCCAAGAGGATTTTTCGACTGAAAATATTTGACGACAATTTCGAGCAGAAAATGCAGAAGTTCCTTTTCTTTAAGTTTCACTTTTCTCATAAATAAAGAAAAACAACTTTTGAATCAATTCTGTGCAAAGATATTTTGAAATTTATTTTATTTTTATTAGTTAATTAAATTTCCAAGAATATTTTTCGACTGAAAATGTTTTACGACAATTCCGAGCAGAAAATGCAGAAGTTTCTTGTCTTTAAGTTTCACTTTTCTTATAAATAAAGAATAACAACTTTTGAATCAATTCTATGCAAAGATATTTTGAAATTTATTGAATTTTTATAAGGTAATTAAATTTCCAAGAAGATTTTTCGACTGAAAATATTTTACGACAATTTCGAGCAGAAAATGCAAATGTTTCTTGTCTTTAAGTTTCACTTTTTTTATAAAAAAATAAAATCAATTTTTGAATCAATTCATCGAAAAGATTTTTTTAAAATTTATTGGATTTTTATAGGTTAATTAAATTTCGAAGAAGATTTTTCGACTGAAAATATTTGACGACAATTTCGAGCAGAAAATGCAGAAGTTCCTTTTCTTTAAGTTTCACTTTTCTCATAAATAAAGAAAAACAACTTTTGTATCAATTCATCGAAAAGATATATTGAAAATTATTAGATTTTTATAGCTTAATTAAATTTCGAAGAAGATTTTTCGACTGAAAATATTTTACGACAATTTCGAGCAGAAAATGCAAATGTTTCTTGTCTTAAATCTTCACTTTTCTCATAAATAAAGAAAAAAAACTTTTGAATCAATTCTGTGCACAGATATTTTGAAATTTATTTCATTTTTATAGGTTAATTAAATTTCCAAGAGGATTTTTCGACTGAAAATATTTGACGACAATTTCGAGCAGAAAATGCAGAAGTTCCTTTTCTTTAAGTTTCACTTTTCTCATAAATAAAAAAAAACAACTTTTGCATCAATTCATCGAAAAGATATATTGAAATTTATTGGATTTTTATAGGTTAATTAAATTTCGAAGAAGATTTTTCGACTGAAAATATTTTACGACAATTCCAAACAGAAAATGCAAATGTTTCTTGTCTTTAAGTTTCACTTTTCTCATAAATAAAGAAAAACAACTTTTGAATCAATTCTGTGCAAAGATATTTTGAAATTTATTTTATTTTTATAGGATAATTAAATTTCCAAGAAGATTTTTCGACTGAAAATATTTGACGACAATTCCGAGCAGAAAATGCAAATGTTTCTTGTCTTTAAGTTTCACTTTTCTCATAAATAAAGAAAAACAACTTTTGAATCAATTCTGTGCAAAGATTTTTTAAAATTTATTGGATTTTAAAAGGTTAATTAAATTTCCAAGAAGATTTTTCGACTGAAAATATTTGACGACAATTCCGAGCAGAAAATGCAGAAGTTTCTTGTCATTAAGTTTTACTTTTCTCAAAAATAAAGAAAAACAATTTTTGAATCAATTCATCGAAAAGATTTTTTTAAAATTTATTGGATTTTAATAGGTTTATTAAATTTCAAAAAAGATTTTTCGACTAAAAATATTTTACGACAATTCCAAACAGAAAATGCAAATGTTTCTTGTCTTTAAGTTTCACTTTTCTCATAAATAAAGAAAAACAACTTTTGTATCAATTCATCGAAAAGATATATTGAAATTTATTGGATTTTTATAGGTTAATTAAATTTCCAAGAAGATTTTTCGACTGAAAATATTTTACGACAATTTCGAGCAGAAAATGCAGAAGTTCCTTTTCTTTAAGTTTCACTTTTCTCATAAATAAAGAAAAACAACTTTTGAATAAATTCATCGAAAAGAATTTTTTAAAATTTATTGGATATTAATAGGTTTATTAAATTTCCAAAAAGATTTTTCGACTGAAAATATTTTACGACAATACCAAACAGAAAATGCAAATGTTTCTTGTCTTTAAGTTTCACTTTTCTCATAAATAAAGAAAAACAACTTTTGAATCAATTCTATGCAAAGATATTTTGAAATTTATTGAATTTTTATAAGGTAATTAAATTTCCAAGAAGATTTTTCTACTGAAAATATTTTACGACAATTTCGAGCAGAAAATGCAGAAGTTTCTTGTCTTTAAGTTTCACTTTTTTCATAAAAAAATAAAAGCAATTTTTGAATCAATTCTTTGAAAAGATTTTTTTAAAATTTATTGGATTTTTATAGGTTAATTAAATTTCGAAGAAGATTTTTCGACTGAAAATGTTTTACGACAATTTCGAGCAGAAAAAGCAAATGCTTCTTGTCTCTAATTTTCACTTTTCTCATAAATAAAGAAAAACAACTTTTGCATCAATTCATCGAAAAGATATATTGAAATTTATGGGATTTTAATAGGTTAATTAAATTTCCAAGAAGATTTTTCGACTGAAAATATTTTACGACAATTCCAAACAGAAAATGCAAATGTTTCTTGTCTTTAAGTTTCACTTTTCTCATAAATAAAGAAAAACAACTTTTGAATCAATTCATCGAAAAGATATTTTAAAATTTATTAGATTTTTATAGGTTAATTAAATTTCGAAGAAGATTTTTCGACTGAAAATATTTTACGACAATTTCGAGCAGAAAATGCAAATGCTTCTTGTCTCTAATTTTCACTTTTCTCATAAATAAAGAAAAACAACTTTTGCATCAATTCATCGAAAAGATATATTGAAATTTATTGGATTTTTATAGGTTAATTAAATTTCCAAGAAGATTTTTCGACTAAAAATGTTTTACGACAATTTCGAGCAGAAAATGCAGAAGTTTCTTGTCTTTAAGTTTTACTTTTCTCAAAAATAAAGAAAAACAATTTTTGAATCAATTCATCGAAAAGATTTTTTTAAAATTTATTGGATTTTTATAGGTTAATTAAATTTCGAAGAAGATTTTTCGACTGAAAATATTTGACGACAATTTCGAGCAGAAAATGCAGAAGTTCCTTTTCTTTAAGTTTCACTTTTCTCATAAATAAAGAAAAACAACTTTTAAATCAATTCATCGAAAAGATATTTTAAAATTTATTAGATTTTTATAGGTTAATTAAATTTCGAAGAAGATTTTTCGACTGAAAATATTTTACGACAATTTCGAGCAGAAAATGCAAATGTTTCTTGTCTTTAAGTTTCACTTTTTTTATAAAAAAATAAAATCAACTTTTGAATCAATTCATCGAAAAGATATTTTAAAATTTATTAGATTTTTATAGGTTAATTAAATTTCGAAGAAGATTTTTCGACTGAAAATATTTTACGACAATTCCGAGCAGAAAATGCAAATGTTTCTTGTCTTTAAGTTTCACTTTTCTCATAAATAAAGAAAAACAACTTTTGAATCAATTCTGTGCAAAGATTTTTTAAAATTTATTGGATTTTAAAAGGTTAATTAAATTTCCAAGAAGATTTTTCGACTGAAAATATTTGACGACAATTCCGAGCAGAAAATGCAGAAGTTTCTTGTCATTAAGTTTTACTTTTCTCAAAAATAAAGAAAAACAATTTTTGAATGAATTCATCGAAAAGATTTTTTTAAAATTTATTGGATTTTAATAGATTAATAAAATTTCCAAGAAGATTTTTTGACTGAAAATATTTGTCGACAATTCCGAGCAGAAAATGCAAATGTTTCTTGTCTTTAAGTTTCACTTTTTTTATAAAAAAATAAAATCAATTTTTGAATCAATTCTTTGAAAAGATTTTTTGAAATTTATTGGATTTTAATAGGTTAATTAAATTTCCAAGAAGATTTTTCGACTAAAAATATTTGACGGCAATTCCAAGCAGAAAATGCAGAAGTTTCTTGTCTTTAAGTTTTACTTTTCTCAAAAATAAAGAAAAACAATTTTTGAATCAATTCTGTGCAAAGATTTTTTAAAATTTATTGGATTTTAATAGGTTAATTAAATTTCCAAGAAGATTTTTCGACTGAAAATATTTTACGACAATTCCAAACAGAAAATGCAAATGTTTCTTGTCTTTAAGTTTCACTTTTCTTATAAATAAAGAATAACAACTTTTGAATCAATTCTATGCAAAGATATTTTGAAATTTATTGAATTTTTATAAGGTAATTAAATTTCCAAGAAGATTTTTCGACTGAAATTATTTTACGACAATACTAAACAGAAAATGCAAATGTTTCTTGTCTTTAAGTTTCACTTTTCTCATAAATAAAGAAAAACAACTTTTGCATCAATTCATCGAAAAGATTTTTTTAAAATTTATTGGATTTTTATAGGTTAATTAAATTTCGAAGAAGATTTTTCGACTGAAAATATTTGACGACAATTTCGAGCAGAAAATGCAGAAGTTCCTTTTCTTTAAGTTTCACTTTTCTCATAAATAAAGAAAAACAACTTTTGAATCAATTCTGTGCAAAGATATTTTGAAATTTATTGGATTTTAAAAGGTTAATTAAATTTCCAAGAAGATTTTTCGACTGAAAATGTTTTACGACAATTCCGAGCAGAAAATGCAGAAGTTTCTTGTCTTTAAGTTTTACTTTTCTCAAAAATAAAGAAAAACAATTTTTGAATCAATTCTTTGAAAAGATTTTTTGAAATTTATTGGATTTTTATAGGTTAATTAAATTTCCAAGAAGATTTTTCGACTGAAAATATTTGACGACAATTCCGAGCAGAAAATGCAGAAGTTTCTTGTCTTTAAGTTTCACTTTTCTCATAAAAAAATAAAAGCAATTTTTGAATCAATTCTTTGAAAAGATTTTTTTAAAATTTATTGGATTTTTATAGGTTAATTAAATTTCGAAGTAGATTTTTCGACTGAAAATGTTTTACGACAATTCCGAGCAGAAAATGCAGAAGTTTCTTGTCTTTATGTTTCACTTTTCTTATAAATAAAGAATAACAACTTTTGAATCAATTCTATGCAAAGATATTTTGAAATTTATTGGATTTTAAAAGGTTAATTAAATTTCCAAAAAGATTTTTCGACTGAAAATATTTTACGACAATTTCGAGCAGAAAATGCAAATGTTTCTTGTCTTTAAGTTTCACTTTTCTCATAAATAAAGAAAAACAACTTTTGAATCAATTCATCGAAAAGATATTTTAAAACTTATTGGATTTTTATAGGTTAATTAAATTTCCAAGAAGATTTTTCGACTGAAAATGTTTTACGACAATTCCGAGCAGAAAATGCAGAAGTTTCTTGTCTTTAAGTTTTACTTTTCTCAAAAATAAAGAAAAACAATTTTTGAATCAATTCATCGAAAAGATTTTTTTAAAATTTATTGGATTTTTATAGGTTAATTAAATTTCGAAGAAGATTTTTCGACTGAAAATATTTTACGACGATTCCAAACAGAAAATGCAAATGTTTCTTGTCTTTAAGTTTCACTTTTCTCATAAATAAAGAAAAACAACTTTTGAATCAATTCTGTGCAAAGATATTTTGAAATTTATTATATTTTTATAGGTTAATTAAATTTCCAAAAAGATTTTTCGACTGAAAATATTTTACGACAATTTCGAGCAGAAAATGCAAATGTTTCTTGTCTTTAAGTTTCACTTTTCTCATAAATAAAGAAAAACAACTTTTGAATCAATTCATCGAAAAGATATTTTAAAATTTATTGGATTTTTATAGGTTAATTAAATTTCGAAGAAGATTTTTCGACTGAAAATATTTGACGACAATTTCGAGCAGAAAATGCAGAAGTTCCTTTTCTTTAAGTTTCACTTTTCTCATAAATAAAGAAAAACAACTTTTGAATCAATTCTGTGCAAAGATATTTTGAAATTTATTTTATTTTTTTTAGTTAATTAAATTTCCAAGAATATTTTTCGACTGAAAATGTTTTACGACAATTCCGAGCAGAAAATGCAGAAGTTTCTTGTCTTTAAGTTTCACTTTTCTTATAAATAAAGAATAACAACTTTTGAATCAATTCTATGCAAAGATATTTTGAAATTTATTGAATTTTTATAAGGTAATTAAATTTCCAAGAAGATTTTTCGACTGAAAATATTTTACGACAATTTCGAGCAGAAAATGCAGAAGTTTCTTGTCTTTAAGTTTCACTTTTCTTATAAATAAAGAATAACAACTTTTGAATCAATTCTATGCAAAGATATTTTGAAATTTATTGAATTTTTATAAGGTAATTAAATTTCCAAGAAGATTTTTCGACTGAAAATATTTTACGACAATTCCAAACAGAAAATGCAAATGTTTCTTGTCTTTAAGTTTCACTTTTCTCATAAATAAAGAAAAACAACTTTTGAATCAATTCATCGAAAAGATATTTTAAAATTTATTAGATTTTTATAGGTTAATTAAATTTCGAAGAAGATTTTTCGACTGAAAATATTTTACGACAATTTCGAGCAGAAAATGCAAATGTTTCTTGTCTTTAAGTTTCACTTTTTTTATAAAAAAATAAAATCAATTTTTGAATCAATTCATCGAAAAGATTTTTTTAAAATTTATTGGATTTTTATAGGTTAATTAAATTTCGAAGAAGATTTTTCGACTGAAAATATTTGACGACAATTCTAAACAGAAAATGCAAATGTTTCTTGTCTTTAAGTTTCACTTTTCTCATAAATAAAGAAAAACAAATTTTGCATCAATTCATCGAAAAGATATATTGAAATTTATTGGATTTTTATAGGTTAATTAAATTTCCAAGAAGATTTTTCGACTGAAAATGTTTTACGACAATTCCGAGCAGAAAATGCAGAAGTTTCTTGTCTTTAAGTTTTACTTTTCTCAAAAATAAAGAAAAACAATTTTTGAATCAATTCATAGAAAAGATTTTTTTAAAATTTATTGTATTTTAATAGATTAATAAAATTTCCAAGAAGATTTTTCGACTGAAAATTTTTGTCAACAATTCCGAGCAGAAAATGCAAATGTTTCTTGTCTTAAAGTTTCACTTTTCTTATAAAAAAATAAAACCAATTTTTGAATCAATTCTTTGAAAAGATTTTTTGAAATTTATTGGATTTTTATAGGTTAATTAAATTTCCAAGAAGATTTTTCGACTGAAAATATTTGACGACAATTCCGAGCAGAAAATGCAGAAGTTTCTTGTCTTTAAGTTTCACTTTTCTCATAAAAAAATAAAAGCAATTTTTGAATCAATTCTTTGAAAAGATTTTTTTAAAATTTATTGGATTTTTATAGGTTAATTAAATTTCGAAGTAGATTTTTCGACTGAAAATGTTTTACGACAATTCCGAGCAGAAAATGCAGAAGTTTCTTGTCTTTATGTTTCACTTTTCTTATAAATAAAGAATAACAACTTTTGAATCAATTCTATGCAAAGATATTTTGAAATTTATTGGATTTTAAAAGGTTAATTAAATTTCCAAAAAGATTTTTCGACTGAAAATATTTTACGACAATTTCGAGCAGAAAATGCAAATGTTTCTTGTCTTTAAGTTTCACTTTTCTCATAAATAAAGAAAAACAACTTTTGAATCAATTCATCGAAAAGATATTTTAAAATTTATTGGATTTTTATAGGTTAATTAAATTTCCAAGAAGATTTTTCGACTGAAAATGTTTTACGACAATTCCGAGCAGAAAATGCAGAAGTTTCTTGTCTTTAAGTTTTACTTTTCTCAAAAATAAAGAAAAACAATTTTTGAATCAATTCATCGAAAAGATTTTTTTAAAATTTATTGGATTTTTATAGGTTAATTAAATTTCGAAGAAGATTTTTCGACTGAAAATATTTTACGACGATTCCAAACAGAAAATGCAAATGTTTCTTGTCTTTAAGTTTCACTTTTCTCATAAATAAAGAAAAACAACTTTTGAATCAATTCTGTGCAAAGATATTTTGAAATTTATTATATTTTTATAGGTTAATTAAATTTCCAAGAAGATTTTTCGACTGAAAATATTTTACGACAATTTCGAGCAGAAAATGCAGAAGTTTCTTGTCTTTAAGTTTTACTTTTCTCAAAAATAAAGAAAAACAATTTTTGAATCAATTTATCGAAAAGATTTTTTTAAAATTTATTGGATTTTAATAGGTTTATTAAATTTCAAAAAAGATTTTTCGATTGAAAATATTTTACGACAATTCCAAACAGAAAATGCAAATGTTCCTTGTCTTTAAGTTTCACTTTTCTCATAAATAAAGAAAAACAACTTTTGAATCAATTCTGTGCAAAGATATTTTGAAATTTATTTTATTTTTATAGGTTAATTAAATTTCTAAGAATATTTTTCGACTGAAAATGTTTTACGACAATTCCGTGCAGAAAATGCAGAAGTTTCTTGTCTTTAAGTTTCACTTTTCTTATAAATAAAGAATAACAACTTTTGAATCAATTCTATGCAAAGATATTTTGAAATTTATTGAATTTTTATAAGGTAATTAAATTTCCAAGAAGATTTTTCGACTGAAAATATTTTACGACAATTTCGAGCAGAAAATGCAGAAGTTTCTTGTCTTTAAGTTTTACTTTTTTCATAAAAAAATAAAAGCAATTTTTGAATCAATTCTTTGAAAAGATTTTTTTAAAATTTATTGGATTTTTATAGGTTAATTAAATTTCGAAGTAGATTTTTCGACTGAAAATGTTTTACGACAATTCCGAGCAGAAAATGCAGAAGTTTCTTGTCTTTATGTTTCACTTTTCTTATAAATAAAGAATAACAACTTTTGAATCAATTCTATGCAAAGATATTTTGAAATTTATTGAATTTTTATAAGGTAATTAAATTTCCAAGAAGATTTTTTGACTGAAAATATTTGACGACAATTCCGAAGAGAAAATGCAGAAGTTTCTTGTCTTTAAGTTTCCTTCCTTGGGAAGGCTTGGTAATGGCTCAAGGCTTGATTATGGATCAAGACTTGATCGTGACTCAAAGCTTAATTATGGATCGAGGTTTTGCAATGGCTTAAGGCTTGATTACGGGTCAAGGCTTGATTATGACACAAATCTTGATCATGGATCAAGGCTTGATAATGACTCAAAGCTGATTATGGGACAAGGCTTGATCATAATTTAAAGCTTGATTATGGTTCAAGGATTGGTTATGGCTCAAGTCTTGATTTTAGTTCAAGGCTTGGTTGTAGATCATGGTTTAATTTTGACTCAAATCTTGATTATGGATCGAAGCTTGATTATAACTAAATGATTGACTATGACTCAAGGCCTTGAACCATAATCAAGCCTTAATCCATAACAAAGCCTTGATCCATAACCAAACTTTTTGCTATGATCAAGCCTTGAGCCATAATCGATCCTTGATCCATTACCAATCCTCGATCCATAATCAAGCTTTGAGTCACGATCAAGTCTTGCACCATAACCAAGGCTTGAGCCAAAATCAAGTCTTGATCCATAATCAAGCCATGAGCCATAATCGAGCCTTAAGCCATTATCAAGCCTTCCCAAGCCTTGAGCAAGCTTTGCTATTTTTGACCTATATTTTATGGCTCAACAGCATGTAGCTAAAATACTTTTGATTTCTAGGAGTTTTGCCATTAACATTTTTTGTTCAGAAGATTATCAGCTACAAAACTATAGAGTTTAAACAAATTTGACCAAAACATTTTTCAATGTATTTTGTGCGGGGTCCTTTGGAAAATGTCAGGGAAAATAAAAATTGTATTTATAGATAATCACAAATATGTACATAATAGCCATTTTAATAGAACTTGACAACGGTTTTTTTAATATTAAAAATTTTATTTAACCCTCCTGCGCATAAAGCCGAGTATACTCGTCCAAACTAAACCGTTACCGTATGCATGAGGACGAGTATACTCGTCCAAACATATTTGTTAATAACTTTTGTTTAAATAAATATTAAGACATCGGACAAGTTGCAAATTTCTTTCAATGAACAAACGAAGCTATTTGAATTATTTAGCACACTATATATTATTTATTTAACAATAAATATTGCATATAAAATGTTTAAACAAATTGAAAAATTTCTGTTTTATAAATTAATGTTTGTTTATCGGATTTTCCAAACATTGTCCATCAAAGGGTTTTTGGGTGCGCTGATTACGAATTCAACCTCAAAATTCAAAAATTCAAAATGGCGAATACAATATGTCGGACAATTATATTTTTTAAAAGTGGACTTTTAAAAAAATTTATAGAATTTTACCAAAACTTATTATCAAAGGGTTTTAGAGGTCGCTGTTTACAAACATGGAGTCAAAATGACAAAATTCAAAATGGCAGATCCAATATGGCTGATGACAATTTTGAAAAAGTTTTCTAATCGTCCCGTCTATTGCTATCTAGGTGTTTTTGAGGTCGATAATTACGAATCTGAAGTCAAAAATTCAAAAAATCAAAAATGTCGGACCCAATATGGCGGACGACAATTTTTTAAAAGTTTTGTAATCGTCCCGTCTATCTCTATCTAGGGGTTTTTGAGGTCGCTGATTATGAATCCGAGGTCAGAATTCCAAAATTGAAAATGGCGAATCCAATATGGCGGATGATAATTAAAAAAAATTAATCCGACCGTCTATCGCTATCTAGGAGTTTTCGGGGTCACTGATTACGAATCCGATATCAGATTTTGAAAATTTAAAATGGTGGTTCCAATATGGCGGACATTTCCTAAAATTCATCGGATTCACTTGAAACTTGTTTCTCAGGAGTTTTCGAGGTCGCTGACTACGAATCCGATATCAGATTTTGAAAATTCAAAATGGCGGATCTAATATGGCGAACATGAAAATTAAAAATCGACTGAATTGACTTGAAACTTGTTACTCAGGGGTTTTCGGGGTTGCTGATTACGAATCCGATATCAGATTTTAAAAATTAAAAATTGTGGTTCTAATATGGCTGACAACATTTCCTAAAATTCATCGGATTCACTTGAAACTTTTTACTCGGGGGTTTTCAGGGTCGCTGATTACGAAACCGATTGCAGATTTTAAAAATTCAAAATGGCGGATCCAATATAGAGGACGAAATTTGCTAAAATTCATCGTATTTACTTAAAACTTTTTACTTGGGGGTTTTGGAAGTCGCTGATTACGAATCCGATTTCAGATTTTGAAAATGCATAATAGCGGATTTAATATTCAAGTGAATCCGATGAATTTTTTAAAATGTCCGCCATATTGGATCCGCCATTTTGAATTTTCAAAATCTGATATTGGATTCGTAATCAGCATCCCCGAAAACCCCCGAGTATTAATTTGTGGACAAATATGTGTGTTTTTGTAGCCAAAAATCTGCTTGCGTCTATACACGTCATCGACAGTTTGAGCCCACCTGCACCATGACGTGCATACACGTCATCGACTGCCAAGGGGTTAAGGAAAATATTTATTATTATTTTTGTATGCGACTATTCTAATTAATTACATTTAATTAATTATAATTTACATTTAATAAAACATTAAATTTAACAATCATTCCGAGTCAGTAAATGTTTAAATAAAAATACTATTATTTATTACTTTTTTGAACAATGAACTTTAAATAAAATAAACAAAAACAGTTTGAAATTTTTTAAAAAAAATTTTGAATGCTTATTGTTGTTCCATTTTCAAACTACACATAATAAATTGCTAATATTGGATCTGACATTTTTAATTGAGGAATTTTGACTTTATATTCGTAATGAGCGACCTCAAAAACCCCTAGATAGCGATAGACGGAACGATTAGAATTTTTTTTTCAAAATTGTCAAAATTTTCTGCCATATTGGGTCCGCCATTTTGAATTATGAAATTCTGACCTCGGATTCGTAATCAGCGACCCCGAAAACCCCTAGATACCGATCGCCGTGCAAATCCTACATCCTGAAAAATGTATGCATTTGCAAGCGACTTTGTGGGTAGAAACGTATGCGCAGGAGGGTTAATAACAATAGAGATTTCAATATCAATTTAATGTGCAATAAAATATTTCAATTACCGCAGCCACAAAATTAGAATTATTAATTAGATAAATATTTTTTGAAAATATTATTTAACAAAATTAAACTTTAAGAAAAAACGAAAAATCTATTTTGACACCCCTTTATCGCAATAAATGTTCAAAATGACCTCCTCCTACTTGGATACATAAAAGAGCTCTGTTTACTAGTGAAAGAATACTTCTTTGCACCATTTGTGGTGTAATGGCTTGCATTGCATTTAAGAATCGCTGTCTCAATGTTTCTAAATTGTTGATTGGTTGTCTGTAGACTAGAGACTTTACATGTCCCATAAAAAGAAATCTAAGAGGTTCAGATCGAGAGACCTTTGCGGCCATGAAATAATTCCGCCCTTTCCAATGAACAAATATTATTTTTAGCTGTTTCAAATTTCTAAAGAGGGATCAGAAAAAAAGTCAATATTCTATCTAGAAAACGTACACTTTTCGTTAGAAACGAGGTTAAAATTGACCAATCATAAATTAGATTGAATTATTCAAAACAAAAATTCACTAGGCTAAACATAAATTATTTTATTTTACGAGTGTTCAAGCTTTCTTTTCACAAATTTAAAAAAATAAAAATTGATTGCATTTAATTTATTTTAAATAAAATTAATGATTTAGTTTTCCGTTTCTACATTTTTCTACTTAGACTGAATCATTCTGAACCAGAATTCACTAGGCTTTCGATATTTTCAATTAGTTTAAATTGTCACTATCTCAGAAAAAAGAGTGGAAGGTAGAAAAGTCAAGAATAACCTAAAACTATGAAATTGATAATTTTCATTATTTTTCAAATATCAAATGTCACTCGAACTGTAAGGAATTTTGATATTTTCGATTAGATTAAATTGTCACTAGGTCAGAAAAAAGAGGGGAAGGTAGAAAAGTCAAGAATAACTTGAAACTATGAAATTGATAATTTTCATTATTTTTCAAATATCAAAGGTCACTCGAACTGTAAGGAATTTTGATATTTTCGATTAGTTTAAATTGTCACTAGCTCAAAAAAAGAGGGGAAAGTATAAAAATCAAGAATAACCTAAAACTATGAAATTGATAATTTTGATAATTTTTTAAATATCAAAGGTCACTCGAACTGTAAGGAATTTTGATATTTTCGATTAGTTTAAATTGTCACTAGCTCAGAAAAAAGAGAGGAAGGTAGAAAAGTCAAGAATTACCTAAAACTATGAAATTGATAATTTTGATAATTTTTTAAATATCAAAGGTCACTCGTACTGTAAGGAATTTTGATATTTTCGATTAGATTAAATTGTCACTAGCTCAAAAAAAAGAGGGTAAGGTAGAAAAGTCAAGAATAACCTGAAACTATGAAATTGATAATTTTGATAATTTTTTAAATATCAAAGGTCACTCGTACTGTAAGGAATTTTGATATTTTCGATTAGATTAAATTGTCACTAGCTCAGAAAAAGAGGGGAAGGTAGAAAAGTCAAGAATAACCTAAAACTATAAAATTGATAATTTTGATAATTTTTTAAATATCAAACTTTACTGGAACTGTAAGGAATTTTAATATTTTCGATTAGTTTAAATTGTCACTAGCTGAAAAAAAAGAGGGGAAGGTAGAAAAGTCAAGAATAACCTAAAACTATGAAATTGATAATTTTCATTATTTTTTAAATATCAAAGGTCACTCGAACTGTAAGGAATTTTGATATTTTTGATTAGTTTTAATTGTCACTAGCTCAGAAAAAAGAAGGGAAGGTAGAAAAATCAAGAATAACCTGAAACTATGAAATTGATAATTTTGATAATTTTTTAAATATCAAAGATCACTTGAACTGTAAGGAATTTTAATATTTTCGATTAGATTAAATTGTCACTAGCTGAAAAAAAGAGGGGAAGGTAGAAAAGTCAAGAATAACCTAAAACTATGAAATTGATAATTTTGATAATTTTTTAAATATTAAAGGTCACTCGTACTGTAAGGAATTTTGATATTTTCGATTAGATTAAATTGTCACTAGCTCAGAAAAAAGAGGGGAAGGTAGAAAAGTCAAAAATAAATTAAAACTATGAAATTGATAATTTTGATAATTTTTTAAATATCAAAGGTCACTCGAACTGTAAGGAATTTTGATTTTCTCGATTAGTTTAAAATGTCATTAGTTCAGAAATAAGAGGGGAAGGTAGAAAAGTCAAGAATAACTTAAAACTAGGAAATTGATAATTTTGATAATTTTTTAAATATCAAAGGTCACTCGAACTGTAAGGAATTTTGATATTCTCGATTAGTTTAAAATGTCATTAGTTCAGAAATAAGAGGGGAAGGTAGAAAAGTCAAGAATAACTTAAAACTAGGAAATTGATAATTTTGATAATTTTTTAAATATCAAAGGTCACTCGAACTGTAAGGAATTTTGATATTTTCGATTAGTTTAATTTGTCACTAGCTCAAAAAAAGAGGGGAAGGTAGAAAAGTCAAGAATAACCTAAAACTATGAAATTGATAATTTTGATAATTTTTTAAATATCAAAGGTCACTCGAACTGTAAGGAATTTTGATATTCTCGATTAGTTTAAAATGTCATTAGTTCAGAAATAAGAGGGGAAGGTAGAAAAGTCAAGAATAACCTAAAACTATGAAATTGATAATTTTGATAATTTTTTAAATATTAAAGGTCACTCGTACTGTAAGGAATTTTGATATTTTCGATTAGATTAAATTGTCACTAGCTCAGAAAAAAGAGGGGAAGGTAGAAAAGTCAAGAATAAATTAAAACTATGAAATTGATAATTTTGATAATTTTTTAAATATCAAAGGTCACTCGAACTGTAAGGAATTTTGATATTTTCGATTAGTTTAATTTGTCACTAGCTCAAAAAAAGAGGGGAAGGTAGAAAAGTCAAGAATTACCTAAAACTATGAAATTGATAATTTTGATAATTTTTTAAATATCAAAGGTCACTCGTACTGTAAGGAATTTTGATATTTTCGATTAGATTAAATTATCACTAGCTCAAAAAAAAGAGGGGAAGGTAGAAAAGTCAAGAATAACCTAAAAATATAAAATTGATAATTTTCATTATTTTTTAAATATCAAAGGTCACTCGAACTGTAAGGAATTTTGATATTTTCGATTAGATTAAATTGTCACTAGGTCAGAAAAAAGAGGGGAAGGTAGAAAAGTCAAGAATAACCTAAAACTATGAAATTGATAATTTTCATTATTTTTTAAATATCAAAGGTCACTCGAACTGTAAGGAATTTTGATATTTTCGATTAGTTTAAATTGTCACTAGCTCAAAAAAAGAGGGGAAGGTATAAAAATCAAGAATAACCTAAAACTATGAAATTGTTAATTTTGATAATTTTTTAAATATCAAAGGTCACTCGAACTGTAAGGAATTTTGATATTTTCGATTAGTTTAAATTGTCACTAGCTCAGAAAAAAGAGGGGAAGGTAGAAAAGTCAAGAATTACCTAAAACTATGAAATTGATAATTTTGATAATTTTTTAAATATCAAAGGTCACTCGAACTGTAAGGAATTTTGATATTTTCGATTAGATTAAATTGTCACTAGCTCAAAAAAAAGAGGGGAAGGTAGAAAAGTCAAGAATAACCTAAAAATATAAAATTGATAATTTTCATTATTTTTTAAATATCAAAGGTCACTCGAACTGTAAGGAATTTTGATATTTTCGATTAGATTAAATTGTCACTAGGTCAGAAAAAAGAGGGGAAGGTAGAAAAGTCAAGAATAACCTAAAACTATGAAATTGATAATTTTCATTATTTTTTAAATATCAAAGGTCACTCGAACTGTAAGGAATTTTGATATTTTCGATTAGTTTAAATTGTCACTAGCTCAAAAAAGAGGGGAAGGTTTCAAAATCAAGAATAACCTAAAACTATAAAATTGTTAATTTTGATAATTTTTTAAATATCAAAGGTCACTCGAACTGTAAGGAATTTTGATATTTTCGATTAGTTTAAATTGTCACTAGCTCAGAAAAAAGAGGGGAAGGTAGAAAAGTCAAGAATTACCTAAAACTATGAAATTGATAATTTTGATAATTTTTTAAATATCAAAGGTCACTCGTACTGTAAGGAATTTTGATATTTTCGATTAGATTAAATTATCACTAGCTCAAAAAAAAGAGGGGAAGGTAGAAAAGTCAAGAATAACCTAAAACTATGAAATTGATAATTTTGATAATTTTTTAAATATCAAAGGTCACTCGTACTGTAAGGAATTTTGATATTTTTGATAAGTTTAAATTGTCACTAGCTCAGAAAAAGAGGGGAAGGTAGAAAAGTCAAGAATTACCTAAAACTATGAAATTGATAATTTTGATAATTTTTTAAATATCAAAGGTCACTCGAACTGTAAGGAATTTTGATATTTTCGATTAGATTAAATTGTCACTAGCTAAAAAAAAGAGGGGAAGGTAGAAAAGTCAAGAATAACCTAAAAATATGAAATTGATAATTTTCATTATTTTTTAAATATCAAAGGTCACTCGAACTGTAAGGAATTTTGATATTCTCGATTAGTTTAAAATGTCATTAGTTCAGAAATAAGAGGGGAAGGTAGAAAAGTCAAGAATAACTTAAAACTAGGAAATTGATAATTTTGATAATTTTTTAAATATCAAAGGTCACTCGTACTGTAAGGAATTTTGATATTTTCGATTAGATTAAATTGTCACTAGCTCAGAAAAAAAGGGGGGAAGGTAGCAAAGTAAAGAATAAGTTAAAACTATGAAATTGATAATTTTGATAATTTTTTAAATATCAAAGATCACTTGAACTGTAAGGAATTTTAATATTTTCGATTAGTTTAAATTGTCACTAGCTCAGAAAATAGAGGAGAAGGTAGAAAAGTCAAGAATAACCTAAAACTATGAAATTGATAATTTTCATTATTTTTCAAATATCAAAGGTCACTCGAACTGTAAGGAATTTTGATATTTTCGATTAGTTTAATTTGTCACTAGCTCAAAAAAAGAGGGGAAGGTAGAAAAGTCAAGAATAACCTAAAACTATGAAATTGATAATTTTGATAATTTTTTAAATATCAAAGGTCACTCGAACTGTAAGGAATTTTGATATTCTCGATTAGTTTAAAATGTCATTAGTTCAGAAATAAGAGGGGAAGGTAGAAAAGTCAAGAATAACCTAAAACTATGAAATTGATAATTTTGATAATTTTTTAAATATCAAAGGTCACTCGTACTGTAAGGAATTTTGATATTTTCGATTAGATTAAATTGTCACTAGGTCAAAAAAAAGAGGGGAAGGTAGAAAAGTCAAGAATAACCTAAAAATATGAAATTGATAATTTTAATAATTTTTTAAATATCAAAGGTCACTCGTACTGTAAGGAATTTTGATATTTTCGTTTAGTTTAAATTGTCACTAGCTCAGAAAAAAGAGGGGAAGGTAGAAAAATCAAGAATTACCTGAAACTATGAAATTAATAATTTTGATAATTTTTTAAATATTAAAGATCACTCGAACTGTAAGGAATTTTGATATTTTCGATTAGATTAAATTGTCACTAGCTGAAAAAAAGAGGGGAAGGTAGAAAAGTCAAGAATTACCTAAAACTATGAAATTGATAATTTTGATAAATTTTTAAATATCAAAGGTCACTCGTACTGTAAGGAATTTTGATATTTTCGATTAGTTTAAATTGTCACTAGCTCAGAAAAAAGAGGGGAAGGTAGAAAAGTCAAGAATAACCTAAAACTATGAAATTGATAATTTTGATAATTTTTTAAATATCAAAGGTCACTCGAACTGTAAGGAATTTTGATATTCTCGATTAGTTTAAAATGTCATTAGTTCAGAAATAAGAGGGGAAGGTAGAAAAGTCAAGAATAACCTAAAACTATGAAATTGATAATTTTGATAATTTTTTAAATATTAAAGGTCACTCGTACTGTAAGGAATTTTGATATTTTCGATTAGATTAAATTGTCACTAGCTCAGAAAAAAGAGGGGAAGGTAGAAAAGTCAAGAATAAATTAAAACTATGAAATTGATAATTTTGATAATTTTTTAAATATCAAAGGTCACTCGAACTGTAAGGAATTTTGATATTCTCGATTAGTTTAAAATGTCATTAGTTCAGAAATAAGAGGGGAAGGTAGAAAAGTCAAGAATAACTTAAAACTAGGAAATTGATAATTTTGATAATTTTTTAAATATCAAAGGTCACTCGTACTGTAAGGAATTTTGATATTTTTGATTAGATTAAATTGTCACTAGCTCAGAAAAAAAAGGGGAAGGTAGCAAAGTAAAGAATAAGTTAAAACTATGAAATTGATAATTTTGATAATTTTTTAAATATCAAAGATCACTTGAACTGTAAGGAATTTTAATATTTTCGATTAGTTTAAATTGTCACTAGCTCAGAAAAAAGAGGAGAAGGTAGAAAAGTCAAGAATAACCTAAAACTATGAAATTGATAATTTTCATTATTTTTCAAATATCAAAGGTCACTCGAACTGTAAGGAATTTTGATATTCTCGATTAGTTTAAAATGTCATTAGTTCAGAAATAAGAGGGGAAGGTAGAAAAGTCAAGAATAACTTAAAACTAGGAAATTGATAATTTTGATAATTTTTTAAATATCAAAGGTCACTCGAACAGTAAGGAATTTTGATATTTTCGATTAGTTTAATTTGTCACTAGCTCAAAAAAAGAGGGGAAGGTAGAAAAGTCAAGAATTACCTAAAACTATGAAATTGATAATTTTGATAATTTTTTAAATATCAAAGGTCACTCGTACTGTAAGGAATTTTGATATTTTCGATTAGATTAAATTATCACTAGCTCAAAAAAAAGAGGGGAAGGTAGAAAAGTCAAGAATAACCTAAAAATATAAAATTGATAATTTTCATTATTTTTTAAATATCAAAGGTCACTCGAACTGTAAGGAATTTTGATATTTTCGATTAGATTAAATTGTCACTAGGTCAGAAAAAAGAGGGGAAGGTAGAAAAGTCAAGAATAACCTAAAACTATGAAATTGATAATTTTCATTATTTTTTAAATATCAAAGGTCACTCGAACTGTAAGGAATTTTGATATTTTCGATTAGTTTAAATTGTCACTAGCTCAAAAAAAGAGGGGAAGGTATAAAAATCAAGAATAACCTAAAACTATGAAATTGTTAATTTTGATAATTTTTTAAATATCAAAGGTCACTCGAACTGTAAGGAATTTTGATATTTTCGATTAGTTTAAATTGTCACTAGCTCAGAAAAAAGAGGGGAAGGTAGAAAAGTCAAGAATTACCTAAAACTATGAAATTGATAATTTTGATAATTTTTTAAATATCAAAGGTCACTCGAACTGTAAGGAATTTTGATATTTTCGATTAGATTAAATTGTCACTAGCTCAAAAAAAAGAGGGGAAGGTAGAAAAGTCAAGAATAACCTAAAAATATAAAATTGATAATTTTCATTATTTTTTAAATATCAAAGGTCACTCGAACTGTAAGGAATTTTGATATTTTCGATTAGATTAAATTGTCACTAGGTCAGAAAAAAGAGGGGAAGGTAGAAAAGTCAAGAATAACCTAAAACTATGAAATTGATAATTTTCATTATTTTTTAAATATCAAAGGTCACTCGAACTGTAAGGAATTTTGATATTTTCGATTAGTTTAAATTGTCACTAGCTCAAAAAAGAGGGGAAGGTTTCAAAATCAAGAATAACCTAAAACTATGAAATTGTTAATTTTGATAATTTTTTAAATATCAAAGGTCACTCGAACTGTAAGGAATTTTGATATTTTCGATTAGTTTAAATTGTCACTAGCTCAGAAAAAAGAGGGGAAGGTAGAAAAGTCAAGAATTACCTAAAACTATGAAATTGATAATTTTGATAATTTTTTAAATATCAAAGGTCACTCGTACTGTAAGGAATTTTGATATTTTCGATTAGATTAAATTATCACTAGCTCAAAAAAAAGAGGGGAAGGTAGAAAAGTCAAGAATAACCTAAAACTATGAAATTGATAATTTTGATAATTTTTTAAATATCAAAGGTCACTCGTACTGTAAGGAATTTTGATATTTTTGATAAGTTTAAATTGTCACTAGCTCAGAAAAAGAGGGGAAGGTAGAAAAGTCAAGAATTACCTAAAACTATGAAATTGATAATTTTGATAATTTTTTAAATATCAAAGGTCACTCGAACTGTAAGGAATTTTGATATTTTCGATTAGATTAAATTGTCACTAGCTAAAAAAAAAGAGGGGAAGGTAGAAAAGTCAAGAATAACCTAAAAATATGAAATTGATAATTTTCATTATTTTTTAAATATCAAAGGTCACTCGAACTGTAAGGAATTTTGATATTCTCGATTAGTTTAAAATGTCATTAGTTCAGAAATAAGAGGGGAAGGTAGAAAAGTCAAGAATAACTTAAAACTATGAAATTGATAATTTTGATAATTTTTTAAATATCAAAGGTCACTCGTACTGTAAGGAATTTTGATATTTTCGATTAGATTAAATTGTCACTAGGTCAAAAAAAGAGGGGAAGGTAGAAAAGTCAAGAATAACCTAAAAATATGAAATTGATAATTTTAATAATTTTTTAAATATCAAAGGTCACTCGTACTGTAAGGAATTTTGATATTTTCGTTTAGTTTAAATTGTCACTAGCTCAGAAAAAAGAGGGGAAGGTAGAAAAATCAAGAATTACCTGAAACTATGAAATTAATAATTTTGATAATTTTTTAAATATTAAAGATCACTCGAACTGTAAGGAATTTTGATATTTTCGATTAGATTAAATTGTCACTAGCTGAAAAAAAGAGGGGAAGGTAGAAAAGTCAAGAATTACCTAAAACTATGAAATTGATAATTTTGATAAATTTTTAAATATCAAAGGTCACTCGTACTGTAAGGAATTTTGATATTTTCGATTAGTTTAAATTGTCACTAGCTCAGAAAAAAGAGGGGAAGGTAGAAAAGTCAAGAATAACCTAAAACTATGAAATTGATAATTTTGATAATTTTTTAAATATCAAAGATCACTCGAACTGTAAGGAATTTTGATATTTTCGATTAGATTAAATTGTCACTAGGTCAAAAAAAAGAGGGGAAGGTAGAAAAGTCAAGAATAACCTAAAACTATGAAATTATTAATTTTGATAATTTTTTAAATATCAAAGGTCACTCGAACTGTAAGGAATTTTGATATTTTCGATTAGTTTAAATTGTCACTAGCTCAGAAAAAAGAGGGGAAGGTAGAAAAGTCAAGAATTACCTAAAACTATGAAATTGATAATTTTGATAATTTTTTAAATATCAAAGGTCACTCGTACTGTAAGGAATTTTGATATTTTCGATTAGATTAAATTATCACTAGCTCAAAAAAGAGAGGGGAAGGTAGAAAAGTCAAGAATTACCTAAAACTATGAAATTGATAATTTTCATTATTTTTTAAATATCAAAGGTCACTCGAACTGTAAGGAATTTTGATATTTTCGATTAGTTTAAATTGTCACTAGCTCAGAAAAAAGAGGGGAAGGTAGAAAAGTCAAGAATTACCTAAAACTATGAAATTATTAATTTTGATAATTTTTTAAATATCAAAGGTCACTCGAACTGTAAGGAATTTTGATATTTTCGATTAGTTTAAATTGTCACTAGCTCAGAAAAAAAAGGGGAAGGTAGAAAAGTCAAGAATTACCTAAAACTATGAAATTGATAATTTTGATAATTTTTTAAATATCAAAGGTCACTCGTACTGTAAGGAATTTTGATATTTTCGATTAGATTAAATTGTCACTAGCTCAAAAAAAAGAGGGGAAGGTAGAAAAGTCAAGAATAACCTAAAAATATAAAATTGATAATTTTCATTATTTTTTAAATATCAAAGGTCACTCGAACTGTAAGGAATTTTGATATTTTCGATTAGTTTAAATTGTCACTAGCTCAGAAAAAAGAGGGGAAGGTAGAAAAGTCAAGAATTACCTAAAACTATGAAATTGATAATTTTGATAATTTTTTAAATATCAAAGGTCACTCGAACTGTAAGGAATTTTGATATTTTCGATTAGTTTAAATTGTCACTAGCTCAAAAAAGAGGGGAAGGTATAAAAATCAAGAATAACCTAAAACTATGAAATTGTTAATTTTGATAATTTTTTAAATATCAAAGGTCACTCGAACTGTAAGGAATTTTGATATTTTCGATTAGTTTAAATTGTCACTAGCTCAGAAAAAAGAGGGGAAGGTAGAAAAGTCAAGAATTACCTAAAACTATGAAATTGATAATTTTGATAATTTTTTAAATATCAAAGGTCACTCGTACTGTAAGGAATTTTGATATTTTCGATTAGATTAAATTATCACTAGCTCAAAAAAGAGAGGGGAAGGTAAAAAAGTCAAGAATAACCTAAAAATATAAAATTGATAATTTTCATTATTTTTTAAATATCAAAGGTCACTCGAACTGTAAGGAATTTTGATATTTTCGATTAGATTAAATTGTCACTAGGTCAGAAAAAAGAGGGGAAGGTAGAAAAGTCAAGAATAACCTAAAACTATGAAATTGATAATTTTGATAATTTTTTAAATATCAAAGGTCACTCGAACTGTAAGGAATTTTGATATTTTTGATTAGTTTAAATTGTCACTAGCTCAGAAAAAGAGGGGAAGGTAGAAAAGTCAAGAATTACCTAAAACTATGAAATTGATAATTTTGATAATTTTTTAAATATCAAAGGTCACTCGAACTGTAAGGAATTTTGATATTTTCGATTAGTTTAAATTGTCACTAGCTCAGAAAAAAGAGGGGAAGGTAGAAAAGTCAAGAATAACCTAAAAATATAAAATTGATAATTTTCATTATTTTTTAAATATCAAAGGTCACTCGAACTGTAAGGAATTTTGATATTTTCGATTAGATTAAATTGTCACTAGGTCAGAAAAAAGAGGGGAAGGTAGAAAAGTCAAGAATAACCTAAAACTATGAAATTGATAATTTTCATTATTTTTTAAATATCAAAGGTCACTCGAACTGTAAGGAATTTTGATATTTTCGATTAGTTTAAATTGTCACTAGCTCAAAAAAAGAGGGGAAGGTATAAAAATCAAGAATAACCTAAAACTATGAAATTGTTAATTTTGATAATTTTTTAAATATCAAAGGTCACTCGAACTGTAAGGAATTTTAATATTTTCGATTAGTTTAAATTGTCACTAGCTCAGAAAAAAGAGGGGAAGGTAGAAAAGTCAAGAATTACCTAAAACTATGAAATTGATAATTTTGATAATTTTTTAAATATCAAAGGTCACTCGTACTGTAAGGAATTTTGATATTTTCGATTAGATTAAATTGTTACTAGCTAAAAAAAAAGAGGGGAAGGTAGAAAAGTAAAGAATAACCTAAAAATATGAAATTGATAATTTTCATTATTTTTTAAATATCAAAGGTCACTCGAACTGTAAGGAATTTTGATATTTTTGATTAGTTTAAATTGTCACTAGCTCAGAAAAAGAGGGGAAGGTAGAAAAGTCAAGAATTACCTAAAACTATGAAATTAATAATTTTGATAATTTTTTAAATATCAAAGGTCACTCGTACTGTAAGGAATTTTGATATTTTCGATTAGATTAAATTGTCACTAGCTCAAAAAAAAGAGGGAAAGGTAGAAAAGTCAAGAATAACCTAAAAATATAAAATTGATAATTTTCATTATTTTTTAAATATCAAAGGTCACTCGAACTGTAAGGAATTTTGATATTTTCGATTAGATTAAATTGTCACTAGGTCAGAAAAAAGAGGGGAAGGTAGAAAAGTCAAGAATAACCTAAAACTATGAAATTGATAATTTTCATTATTTTTTAAATATCAAAGGTCACTCGAACTGTAAGGAATTTTGATATTTTCGATTAGTATAAATTGTCACTAGCTTAAAAAAAGAGGGGAAGGTATAAAAATCAAGAATAACCTAAAACTATGAAATTGTTAATTTTGATAATTTTTTAAATATCAAAGGTCACTCGAACTGTAAGGAATTTTGATATTTTCGATTAGTTTAAATTGTCACTAGCTCAGAAAAAAGAGGGGAAGGTAGAAAAGTCAAGAATTACCTAAAACTATGAAATTGATAATTTTGATAATTTTTTAAATATCAAAGGTCACTCGTACTGTAAGGAATTTTGATATTTTCGATTAGATTTAATTGTCACTAGCTAAAAAAAAAGAGGGGAAGGTAGAAAAGTCAAGAATAACCTAAAAATATGAAATTGATAATTTTCATTATTTTTTAAATATCAAAGGTCACTCGAACTGTAAGGAATTTTGATATTTTCGATTAGATTAAATTGTCACTAGGTCAGAAAAAAGAGGGGAAGGTAGAAAAGTCAAGAATAACCTAAAACTATGAAATTGATAATTTTCATTATTTTTTAAATATCAAAGGTCACTCGAACTGTAAGGAATTTTGATATTTTCGATTAGTTTAAATTGTCACTAGCTTAAAAAAAGAGGGGAAGGTATAAAAATCAAGAATTACCTAAAACTATGAAATTGATAATTTTGATAATTTTTTAAATATCAAAGGTCACTCGTACTGTAAGGAATTTTGATATTTTCGATTAGATTAAATTGTCACTAGCTCAAAAAAAAGAGGGAAAGGTAGAAAAGTCAAGAATAACCTAAAAATATAAAATTGATAATTTTCATTATTTTTTAAATATCAAAGGTCACTCGAACTGTAAGGAATTTTGATATTTTTGATTAGATTAAATTGTCACTAGGTCAGAAAAAAGAGGGGAAGGTAGAAAAGTCAAGAATAACCTAAAACTATGAAATTGATAATTTTCATTATTTTTTAAATATCAAAGGTCACTCGAACTGTAAGGAATTTTGATATTTTTGATTAGTTTAATTTGTCACTAGCTCAAAAAAAGAGGGGAAGGTAGAAAAGTCAAGAATAACCTAAAACTATGAAATTGATAATTTTCATTATTTTTCAAATATCAAGGTCACTCGAACTGTAAGGAATTTTGATATTTTCGATTAGATTAAATTGTCACTAGGTCAGAAAAAAGAGGGGAAGGTAGAAAAGTCAAGAATAACCTAAAACTATGAAATTGATAATTTTCATTATTTTTCAAATATCAAAGGTCACTCGAACTGTAAGGAATTTTGATATTTTCGATTAGATTAAATTGTCACTAGCTCAGAAAAAAGAGGGGAAGGTAGAAAAGTAAAGAATAACCTAAAACTATGAAATTGATAATTTTTTAAATATCAAAAATTAAATGCAAAATTTAATAAAAAGAAACAGAAAAAAAATTTTCAACCGATCCTGTAGTCGAAAGCAGAATTTAAATTTTCAAGTCCGTTATGGTCGCCACTGAGTCATCTCACGTTATTTGGAGTGAACCTTTGCAGTGATGAAATATTTATGTAAAATTCATTTTTTTTAAATTTATGAATAGACTGAAATTAAAAGGAATTTAAAATTCTTGTTTTTATCAATTGAAAACGGAAATAATTGTTTCTAAAGAAAGAAGAAATAAATTTGCAATTATAAAAAGCGCCACGAGATGGCAGCTGTTGATGGGCAATTAGAAAAATGTTTATTCAAAAGTAAACTATTAAAATTTATTTGTCAACATAATAGGATGGGAAAATAATAGAAAAAACTAATATTATTAATTATAAATTAATTGTCCATTAATGAATAATTTAAAAATAATTTACAAAAATTACTTTAAATTATTTATTAAAAAATGATTATTTTTGTCACTGAAAAATTATTTGCAAAATTTAATAAAAAGAAACGAAGGAAAAATAATTCAACCGATCCTGGAGTCGAACGCAGACTTTAAATTTTCAAGTCCGTCATGGTCGCCACTGAGCCATCACAAGTGATGTTAACCTCTACAGTGATGAAATATTTATGTGAAATTTATTTTGACAGACCAAAAAAAAATTGATCCTGAAATTAATCAACGGATTAATTCCAGGATCAATTTTTTTTAGTTTGTGTATAGACAGAAATTAGAAGGAATTTAAAATTCTTGTTTTCATCATTTTTAAATAAACAGAAATAATTGTTCCTAAAGAAAGAAGAAATAAATTTGCAATTATAAAAAGCGCCGCGAGATGGCAGCTATTGATGGACCATTAGAAAAATATTTGTTTATGAGTATGATATTGTGATTAATTTTTCAACATAGTTAATTATAGAAAATTAATTGATAATAGAGAATTTGAAAAATTAATGAATAATTAAATCGATTAACAATAATTATTAAATATGAAAAGAATTAATTAATTTTTTTTTGTTTAATTAATTCATTTTTATATTTATTTATTTATTCTAATTCATTAATTAAAATAATTTATTTATTTGTTTAAATAATTAATTGTTTAATTATTTATTCTAATTAAATAATTAAATTAATTAATGAATTGTTTGTTGAAATAATTAATTGTTTAATTATTTATACAAATTGATTAATTAAATCAATTATTTATTTTAAATAAATAATTAAATTAATAATTATTAAAGAAAAGAAAAATTTGTAATGATAAAAAGCGCCACGAGATGGCAACTGTTGATGGGCAATTAAAAAAATACTTATTCAAAAGTAAATCAAACTATTGAAATTCATTTTTCAACAAAATAAAATGAGAAAATAATAGAAATAACTAATATTATTTATTATTAATTAATTGTTCATTAATGAATTATTTAAAATTAATTAACAAAAATAACTTTAAATTATTTGTTAAAAATTGATTATTTTTATCACTGAAAAATTAAATGCAAAATTTAATAAAAAGAAACAGAAAAAAAAAATTTCAACCGACCCGGGAGTCGAACGCAAACATTAAATTTACATGTCTGTAATGGTTGCCACTGAGCCATCTCAAGTGATGTCAACCTTTGCAGTGATGAAATATTTATGTGAAATTCGTTTCGACGGTCGAAAAAAAATTGATCCTGAAATCAATCTTTTCATTGATTTTAGGATCAATTTTTTTTAATTATTTTATTAATAGACTGAAATTAAAAGGAATTTAAAATTCTTGTTTTCATCAATTCCAAAACAGAAATAATTGTTCGTAAAGAAAACAAAATAAATTTGCAATGATAAAAATCGCCACAAGATGGCAGCTGCTGACGGACCATTAAAAAAATTTTCAAACTAAATAAGGCTTTGGAAATTTATTTCTCAATAAAAAAAAAAGAAATAACTCATTTTTTTAATATTAAATTTTTATTTATAGTAATTCGTAAAATTATTTTAAGAAAGTAATTAATTTTTAATTGATAATTTTTTATTAATAAATTATCAATATTTCATAAAAATTATGATTATTATTTAATTAAATAAATTTACATTTAAATTAATTAATACTAATTTACAAAATAAATTATCACCGCACTTTAAACACTAACACTTTTTTTAAAAAAACTAATTATTATTATTTTTTAAACTTATTCACTGACAATTACTAAGTCGTAAATTTAAAAGCCGGCACCGCGGACACAAATAAACAAAGAACCTAACCTCATTTTGTCAAACACTTGTACCAGAGAATGAAAGAAAAAATTAATATGATAGTAATAAAGAGCGCCACGAGATGGCAGCTGCTGACGGGCAATTAAAAACATGTTTACTTAAAAGTCAGCTGTGCGGACATTTATTTCCCAACAAAAAGAATTGTGCAATTAATATAAATTAGTATGTATAATTTAATTGAAATCTTAATTAAATTAAATTATTTCTTTTTTTTATTAAAATTATTTAATAAACAACAATTTTTTCTGTATTTTATTCATAAAGTTAAAAAAAATAAAAAAAAGACAGAATAAGATAAATGACTATTTTTAAAAAATAATTTATCAATTTCTTGTATTTAATTTAATTAAATTATAATTATTTATTGTTTAAAAAATAATTAGTTGATTTATTTTTATAAAAAAAATATTAATTAACTTATTTTAAAACTATTATTATTCTTTCAATAAATTTAATTGTAACTAACCTACATTTTTGTAATTATTTTGCACTTACCTTTTGAATAATCCTTCAATTAGTTTTCGCAGATTTACACTCGCCTTTTATTTTTTACACATATTTTCTTGTTCAATCCTGCAAAAGTTTTTTTATTTTTTCAAATAAATTATTTTCCGTTGGAACCAACCGATAGCACAATTCAGTTTGAATATAGGCTTTTGTTTTTTTAACTCCACTTTTTTTACAATCAGACAAGTTGGTCGCACGACTAAAATGGCGACCCAACAATTGTCACTCATTGTCAGTTCACGCAATTTTAATTTTCAATTTATTCAAAAATTTCTCAAAATTTTACAAAACAAAAAAAATAGTCCGCTTCTACACAACATTCTGAACCCGGGGACAAAATATTACCTGCGATTTACCGATCACCCTGTATATATATGTTCACTCATAACTACCATTTAAAAAAAAGAAGAGAGAAAGACAAAAAAATAAATACTATTAATTATAATTCCTTAATTATTTTTTCTTATCAGTTCTGTAATAATTATCTAGTCAGTTTTTCTGTTTATGGGGATAATGTACAGTCTGTATGAAAATATCTTTGTATGATTTATTTAGTAGGGAAATATAGTCAGGGTTAGACCAAATTTTGAACTGTATTTAGTACTAGCCAAATTTACTTTTTATGAATTGTGAATTAAATTAATTTTGATGACCCAGATATTAATTGGAATTATTCTAGCAATAGTTTGGGACCAGTAAACAATTTTTGTACTATCAATTGTTAGTAAACCGAAGATAAAGTTCGCTAAAAAAAATAATTTTTCATCTTCTGCTGATTATCGGCTGAGGTTACTTTTTATGAATTGTGAATTAAATTAATTGTGAGGACCTAGATAATTTTTGAAATTGTTTTAGCAACAGTTTGGGACCAGCAAACAATTTTTTTTACTAACAATTGTTGTTGTCATTCAATAAATACAGTTCGCACAAAAATTATTTTTCCATCTTTTGGTGATTATCGGCTGTGGTTACTTTTTATGAAATGTGAATTAAATTGATTTTGACGACCCAGATATTAATTGGAATTGATCTAGAAATAGTTTGGGATCAGTTAAATATTTGTTGACTAACAATTGATAGTAAACCGAAGATAAAGTTCTCTAAAAAAATCATTTTTTATCTTCTGCTGATTATCGGCTGTGGTTACTTTTTATGAATTGTGAATTAAATTAATTTTGATGACCCTGATTTTAATTGGATTTGTTCTAGCAATAGTTTGGGACCAGTAAAGCAAGCTACTAAATAATGTACACCTGTTGACATTAATTTTTCAAATAGTTACCATTTGTACATTTAGTAATGTACAGCAGTGTACAATAATTTTTTAAAAATTAAATTAACTATTATCGAGATTATCTTTTTCGATATTAGTTATTAATTAATTATTATTAATTAAATATCAATATAATTCTTACATTATAATGTATCAATTAATAACAATTATAATATAATAATTATTAATAATAATTTCTCAGACATTTTTAAATATCATTAATTTTTTTTTTAAATCTGAACTTAAATACCTCGCCGATAATTTTCCATTAATAATTTCCAAATGATTAATTTTCTTTAACAATCAATCAATTATTATTATTTAAGATAAGTAATTAAATTTAGATTACTAATTATATTTCTCGCCAGCATCTGCATCAATTTTCGCGGACCGATTGCGATTAACTTTCATAAAGAAGCAATTCAACTTGAAGATATTCGGTTAATTGTGCGGGAATCTCATTATATTTTAAGAGAAAAAAAAGGAGAAAAAGAAAAAAACTGGCACAGCGAGAACATTAAAAGAATTTCTCAAGCCCTCCTCGATTATCCTTATCGAATAAGATTTGAAACTTTCCCGTGAAATGAACTTTATCGCATTCTTTTTTTTTACCTCACAAGAGAATAAATAGCGCGAACGCGCGCCCTCTTTGCAAAAAACAGAAAAAAAAAGATTTCTAATATATCCTACTTTTTCTCTCTCTCTCTCTCTCTCTCTCTCTCTCTCTCTCTCTCTCTCGTCTTCTCCTTTCCAACATTCGATTTAGCATCAAAAGACAGTTTCATTTGGCGCATAAGGAATAATGAATTGTGCTAACAAGATGCGAGAAATTTGCATTTTTAATTACGCCCAATTATCCTACCTTTCCTCTCCTCCCCCCACTTTTCGTTTCTTCTCTCTAAGGTGCACGGAGAGCTTGACTTGAGAAGAGCTTGTACTCTCGATCTTTGATGACTTCGAAATCAAAGTGTTAGAGAGTGGAGAGGGGATGAGTGTGAGGAGGGGATAAGGATTAACCTCACGGCACGACGATGGCTTATTAAAGCTGCTTCCTCTTCCCCCCCTCTTTCTCCCTTTCCTTTTTCCCTCTCCTCTTAAATTCCCGTTCATAATAAAATTCCACGATAATTAAAACCGGTCAATTACGGAGGGTAATTATACCGCCTTGGAAATAGAGTCGCGAAGGGATAAACGCACGATATGATCCTCTTTTTGCGGTTCCTCTTCTTTACCAATAATAATAATATTAAGAATAAAAATAAGAATTAAGTAATTAAAATGGTTCTTTTTTAATTAATAATATTAATTTTAATAATAATAATAGTAAAATTAAAAAGGTTTATTTTATTTAATTTTCATCCTTACTATCCATCCTCCATCTGACGATGAAGGATGTAAAGTAGGGATTAAAATTTTAAACAGCAATAAAAAATATAATAATAATAATCACAGTCAATATTTTTAATCGAGGAGAAGTAGATTGAGAAAGAGTTGAAGAGAATATTTTACTTTCGTTGCTTTTCTGAAAAATCGGTGGAGAAAAAATGAAGAAAACTTCTAGTTTTAAATTATTTTTTTTTGGGAAATTTCTATTGAATAATAAATTCAGTTAGTCTCCTGGAAGAGGTTGAAAAGATAGTATAATTATTAGAATCTAAATATTAGACTACAATTTTCATCTTGGATATTTTACGTTACTCGTTTTTGATTGTCTCATTAACATTTGAATTTCGCGCCATCATATTTTTGTCAATCTCCGCCTAGGGGGCAGAAAAACTCTCTCATAAACGAGATGAAGTGGACGGAATATAAGTATCAGTGGCTCGTTAAGCTGTTCATTTTTTGGTTATAGTAAATTTTTACTTATTGTTGTAAATAATTTTTAAGAATAATTTTTTTATCATTCGATCCATAAAATAATTAAATTAATTATTAATTAGAAATTCATTAAAAATTAGAAATTATTTAAATTAGTTATTAATTAAAAACTATTTAAATTAGTTGTTAATTACAAAATATTTAAATTAATTATTGACTAGAAATTAATTAAATCAACTATAAAATTAGAAAATAATTAAATTAACGAGAAACTAATTAAATTAACTATCTCTTTAAATTTGAGATAGTAAAAATTTTTATTAATTTGCATTAGAAACTGACATTTTGCTTTTAAATTTATTATATATAATTTTTATAAACATTTCGTTACTAATTAATTTACAATTAATAATTAAAGTGATCAGTTCATTATTAATAATTAATTTGACTAGTTTTTAATTAGTAAATAATTTCATAAGTTTCCAATTAATTCTCTAAATTTTGAATTGGTAAAAATGTTTACTAATACGAATTACAAATTGAATTTTTGCTTCTGAATTAGGAAATTTCCAAAAATAGTAATTTCTACTAATTTATTAGTAAACTTGACTAATTTACTAATAAAAAAAATATCAGTTAATTATAATTTAAAATTTTTGTCTAATTAATAATTTTACTAATTTACTACAAAATAGTAATTTTTACTAATTTATAGTAAAATTTACTAATTCAGAAGCAAAAATTCAGTTACTAATTCAAATTAGTTAACATTTGTACTATAATTTGAATTTAAAGAGATTAATTTGAAACTGAAGTTCATTATTAATTTAAAATTGTAGTCAAATTAATTATTAATTATGCAATAATTATTTTAATTATTTAAAGTAAAGAAAATATTTATGGAAATTGATTAAAAAAATTGTAAAAGAAAATATTTATGGAAATTGATTTAAAAATATTGTAAAAGAAAATATTCATGGAAATTGATTTAAAAATATTGTAAAAGAAAATATATATGGAAATTGATTTAAAAAAATTGTAAAAGAAAATATTTATGGAAATTGATTTAAAAAAATTGTAAAAGAAAATATTTATGGAAATTAATTAAAAAAAACTTATAGAAGAAAATATTTATGGAAATTGATTAAAAAAATTGTAAAAGAAAATATTTATGGAAATAGTATAAAAGTAAATTACGAAAAAAAAATATTTACAGAAAAAATGTAATAAATTAAGAAAAGCGCGAGCGTTGCATAAAAAATTGAAATATCTGCAGACAATGGAGTTATTAGTGAAGGTTTGCTGACTAATCTCGTTTTTTTTGGGGGGGGGGGAAATTGAGGGGGGGTAGGAAAAGGTTGTAACAAACAATAACGGCTTTTGGCGATTAGTCTTTCATATCATTCGACGACCCCTCTGTATTTTATCCCAAACAATCGCTTCTATCTTTTTGGCCTCTTTGCTCTTCTTCCACTTTCTCTCTCTCTCTCTCTCTCTCTCTCTTCGTTTTTCTCTTTCTCTTTGAATTTTTTTTTCCTTTTTTTTCTCATTCTATTTGGAAGGCACGCGTGCGGAAACTAAGTTTTATCGCACATATTTTTTGGGGAAGGAAAATGCGAGAGAGAAAAAAAGCGTTTTGAAACAAAAGAAAATCACCACCACACCTAGCGACGAATTGAGAGAAAGTGGTGGTGGTGGTGGTGGTGACAGGAACGAAGGTGTGCCCGGGAGGCCACCTATTATCATAATTTCATTCAGTGGCGAAAAATCAGTCGCTTGTCCCGCGATTACGGGACAAAGTCTTTCATCACAATAGAGACCGTTCATCCATTGTCTCACTTTGCCCGCAATCCCCTTTCCCTACCCCCTGGCTTGCCATCTATTAGAAATATCTGCCACAGACTTCACGTTACATATTTAAACCAAAAAAAAAACTAACTGCTTTTTTTCGTTTCAAGTTTTTTTTCTCGAATTTATAATCTACGTTTTTTCAGATATTGTTTTTTTTTCTCTATTGTTTATTGAAAACTGTATTCACTTGATTTTTAAATGTACTACTCTATTTAGTAATTAATTTCTTTATTCTTTATTAATAATTCGGTATTAATTTATTTCTCTATTGCTAATTAATTTTTTGTTATTAATTAATTTCTTTAATGATAGTTAATTTTTTGGCATTCATTTATTTCTTTATTGCTAATTGATTTTTTTGCATTCATTTTTCCTTATCATTAAATAATAATTTTTCTATTATTAATTAATTTTGCTATTATTAACAAATTTTTTTTTCTTAATTAATTGATATTGATAAATTAGTATTATTTACGATCAATTCAAGTAAGTTTTCATTTTAAGCAACAAATTTTGAATCAGCTAAAAATAAAATAAAATTCTATTGTATAAAACAGTCAATATTAACCAGTTTTGTTTTATTTACTGAATTTAATTTTTTTTTTCACATAAAATTTTTTCATTGTAGAAATTTAGTCAATAGAAAATTTCATCTATTTATCCTCAATAAACAATTTTTCCCCTCATGCATTATTAAATTCTCTATCGGTATAGAAAAATGTAACCAAAAAATGTCGATTATTGGGTCAAGTTATTTTCATAAAAGAATTTCATTTGACATTTTAAACAAATTTTTTTTTTCATGATAGAGACAATTTTTCGTGCGGGAGAAAAAAAACATGATTGTCATTTTGTATTGTAGAAAAAAAGGAAAAATTTGCAATGCAAAAGAGAAACAATTTAAAAATATTTGAATTCATCAACTTCTTTTTTTTTGTAACAAGTCATTTATGTTTAAACGCATTCTATGAGTTTTTAAAACACACCTTTTTTTATTTTGTTAAAATATTTATTCTTTTAGCGCAGAAAAAAGAATTTATTTCGGCAAAAATAAATTTCAGAATATTTTGTTTGCAATAGGGGAAAAAATTTAAAAATAAAAAATTTATTTCTCAAGGCATTTTTTTCTCTTCTGTTAATTAGTTTTAGTTGATAAATTTTTTTTTGCAGAATGTTAAAATTTACGAAATATTTTTGCATTTATTACAAAGGGGGGAAAAAATTTGTTAATTGTATTTGTGAAATATAATATAAAAAAATACGCCCTGAGCTTATTTTTATCCTTCTTTTTCTTCGACTCTTCTTTTTTTCTATATTTTTTTTAACATCGTTTCAAATTTACAAACTACTTTCTCGTTTCGAGCATTTACCGTTACCTTTATATACATATATATATATACCTATACCAAGTTGTGCGCGCCTCAGGATATTTGCTTGGTTTACTCAAATTTCCGATTCTACCACACGAAAATGTTATTTCTTCAATGTTCACACACACATACACATAGAGAGACAGAGATAAATCTCCGGGAATTTTGAATTTAATAGACTTTTCGCAAATAAATTCCTTCGACTTTCAAATTAAATTATAGAAAAATTTTTTTCTCGCCAGACATTGAAGCGAATTGAAAAAGAAATTCAGTAATTAATTAACATTTTTGATTTATTTCACTTCTCTTTATTTATATCTATTTATTTATTTATTTTTATTTATTTATTTTTATTTATTTATTAATATTTTAATTGATTCTTTATTAATAATTTTTTTTAACATTAATAATAATAATTTAATAATTAATTTAATAATTTTTTTTATTATTTAATAATATTTATTATTCTATTTATTTAAATTTATTGTTTATTATATTTTTAAGTTAAAGAGAATTATTGTTTATTAATAATTAAAACAAGTGAAAAAAATTAATAATTATTAATAATATTTATTTATTAATAATTATAGAAATAAATTATTTATCGTTTAGAATATTATGTCTAAAATAGAGACAAAAATGGAAAAAAAAACTTCCTGAAAGAAAGATGAAATTTTGGAAAATGTGATTTTTTAGGATAAAGAAAAGTTTTAAAAGGAGCTTAAAACGCCTTTCAGTGGATAAAATAAAAAAAAAATGAAAAAAAAATACGAGAGGGACGTTAATTGAAGGGGAGTTTATTAATTAATAGAATCTACTGAAGAAGCACTTAGGGAGTCGGTATCCCGGGGTTTTTGCAGTTTAACTGAATCCACTTCTCTCGTGTGTCAGTTACCTATCGTGGGGCGAGAGATGGACAGGTGGACAGACGGTGGTACTCTTTGGGCTTAACGTGTCCGCCTAATCCCTTCATCTCGTTTTCCATTGCCAGTTAGACATTTCCAGCATCAGCTTGCTTCCTGGAAAAGACACAAGCTTTTCAGAAGTAATAACGACCCGTCGTTTAGATAGTTTTGTACTTTATACCGCGCACGTCCATCATTCTAAATCACCTCTGAAAATAATTATATTTTTTATTAAAAAGACACTTTTTTGTCCGAAAAAATTTGACGCTACTAAATTTTACTTTCAATTATTTGTTTATTTAGTATATTTATTTTATTTAGTCCATTTAGTTCATTTAGTTCATTTAGTTTATTTAGTTCATTTAGTTTATTTAGTTCATTTAGTTTATTTAGTTCATTTAGTTTATTTACTTCATTTAGTTTATTTAGTTTATTTAGTTTATTTAGTCTATTAGTCTATTCTAATTATTGCAAAATTTATTAAAAATAACATTTGCCCTTCATAGAATTAACAGGAAGACTCAAAACTCGATCGGTGAGACTTTTGCTGCATCGTCTCACCGATCGATCGCGTCGGTTGTCAGACTTGGGTCTAATGTTAATTTAAATGCCTTTTTCGCTGCTTTTGCAATTATTGATTATTTTTCCCTTCGATTTAAAGTACAAAGAAGAATTTTTAAATAAATAATTAATAAAAATATAATATAATAATTATAAAAATAAATAATTTCTGAAAATCTTAGATAGATACAAGATTTTTATTTGTTAAAAAAATTGTTCTTTTTTTCTCAATTCTAAACCTTGACTCAAAGTGGTCGTTAACTTTAATTTTTAAATTACAGATAAAAATTGAGGTTTTTAAACTGTGATTTTTTTGTGTCGCATGGAGATATTAAGTTTCTTTTATTCACGAAACGGCAAAATGATGATGAGTGTGAAATCGTTATACATATGTGTGAAACATTGCCGGGGGAAAATTGTTGATAAGGACTAGTGGAGTGGTTGAGTGAGAGAGAGAGAGGGGAAGGGGTGCATGCAATACAATCGGATAGGATTTTTATTCAGCAGCGAGTCAGCTGTTTCTGAATATTGAATAGTAATGTGAACCAACAATACGGGACCGTTTCAGTAGATAGTAGATGAATGTAACGTGAAGCAGCTCGGTGACAGGTATACCAAATTTCACACATACATATATACGATGAACGTTGGGTGTCGAACACCCAACATTTGAGCGTGTGATCGCTTGTATATATGGAGGCGTTGCCGCGTGCGGATGAACGAAGCCCAGTGCTTGATACGGGGTCTCCGTTAATCAATTCCAGCATTGATCGGGCCCACAATGCTTGTGCCATTACATGCTTCGTAAACTAGTTTAGACTCTCATCAATTCACCAATATTATTAAAGAGAATGTTTAATGCAAAATAACAACCATTATCCAGTTACATTTCATTTCTTTGTCAATTTGTTCTAAATTCTTCTGTTTCGAGGATTTTTTTTTCTGTTGTTTTTTTCCATTTGTACTTGAAACAGTGTTTTTAATTTAAATTGATACAAAAAACGAATCAAAAGTATTGCGATATTTAATTGGAAATAATATTTCCTTCGTAGAATTAACAGAAACACTCGAAGCTTGATCGGTGAGACTTTTTTTTTATCGTCTCACCGATCGATCGCGTCGATTGTCAGTTTATCTTTTTTATTCAAAACAAATTTTGTCTATGATTTTTAATTTCTAAATTTCCTTTTGCAATTCTGTTCTTTTAGTTTATAAAAATAAAATATAAAAATCTACAAATTAAAAAATAAACACAAAATTGAAAGGGAGAGAGAGAAGCTATTCAAATATGCACCCCATGATTTTTCACGCTTACACGAAAGTCGCGTTACTAGAGAGTCGATACTCTGATAATTTTAAAATGAAGAATTAATCGACTGGCAGTAACTTCATGACATCCTAACGGAACCCACCCCCGTGTAAATAATAGATTCCCCCACTGCACAACTTCCGCTCTCATGACTGATTTAAGTGAAACCCTTAATGAGATCCCAGCTATTATTCGACTTTACTAAAATTCATTTAATTATTTGTTAATTAATAATTTTTCCCCTCTGATTTTTAAAAAAAATATTTTATTAAATTTTCATTATCTACTGGTTCTGAAATAAAATAACCAGGGCACTTGCTTAAAAAAGGGTATTCGTGATAAGCCGATAATAATATTAATAATATATTTTATTCAAATGGCAAACAAATTTTCTAAATTTAAAAAATAAATTAATCATTCCAGAATAAAATTGCATTTTGTGATATTGACAAAAAAAGGGAATTTGTGGTGAATAAAATAAAAAAAAATAGGTGAAGAATAATATATTTTATTTAAATCGCATGCCATTTTCACTTGCCAGGGAAATATTTTCGCATAAAGTAGAGAAATGTGTGCAATGAAGCGCCCAGACATTTTATTTATCCGCCACGGTGCTTTGAATATGCAAGAGGATAACGAATAAAATTTACGTTATGATTTTCCGATTTTTGTGAAGAACTCCCCGAGTTCTCCTTTTTTTCCGCTCCTTCTCGATATTCTATTTTTCGAAAAAAAAATATGTAAGAAATTTAGTAGCGACGTTTGAAAATCTTTTTTTCTTTATTCTCTTCTTTGAATGGGTAAGAAAAAAAAGCAAAAAAAAGATCCCTTTAAAATAAAACTGTTTGAATTTTTTTGTAGATAAAATAAGATATTTTTTAAAATCAATTTTTTTTTACTTTTGCAAAATTTGTAAGCAAAATTTTGACAATAAAAAAGATTATAACAAGTGAAGCGAAATAATGTCTTTTTCAGAATGTAACGATTGAATTTTTTAGGAAGTACTGGATTTTTTCGGTTACCTATTTTATTATGGTTAGTACTGTAAATTTTATTATGTTAAAAATACAGATTATTCTAAAGATGGTATTGTGAAATTCATTTCATTTTTTGCTCTGGTATTTTTGTAGCTTAAAATAAAAACTTAAAATTCGTTGTGCAAAAATTAATGCCACGTAGTTATATTTGATTAAGTTCATAATAATATTCTAAATAATAAGAACAATAACATAAAAAAAATTATGACAATAGTATATAATAATATTAATAATAAAATAAATTCATAATTAAAAATAATAAGTAAACTATCATAAAGAAATAAATAAAAGAAGTCAAATGATAATCTAAATAAGATCGAATATAAATTAAGAAAAATTGAAAATTATTTAAAGAAATAAAAAAGACAGAAAGAAGCGAAAGAAAATAATAAGGAAAAAGAAAAAAGTAACAGAAAAGAAAGGAAAAGAAATTCAGAAATGAAAAATGAATGAAATGAATGAAATGAAAAATGTGGAGAAAATGCAAAAATCATATAGGCAAAAAAAAACCAAAAAAAGAAAAGGAAAAACGGGGAAAAAATGAAATAAAATAAACAGTAAAAGCCATTGAACACAAAGTGCACTTAAGTTAAGTGTCTAGATATTGCCTTATGAATATACCATTTTGTCGGGTGGTGCTTTGAAATAAACGCGTAAATTGAATTGATTATAAGGAGTAACCATTGGGAAGCTTGTACGCAACACACACACTTGTCATTATAGTATAGTTTCTGAATCAGCGTGAATAAACGATGGCTTTGACTTGAAGTGAAACTGATTTCCGAGAGAGAGAGAAAGATGGGTGGATCCACTGATCTCAGTTTAGTATATAGATATAAATCGCCCTTCGTATCTGCAATGCAAATTTTGTTTCGCTCCTTATGCTTTGCCTTCAGTATATCACATATAGAATATATACCCCTTATTCTGGACCTTAACCAGAATTAAGTGAATGAGGTTTATATATAATTTTGAAGACAATATACTTGTCTCTATAACTTTCTTTCCTTTTTTTGCAATATTAAATAAACTTTGTCGATCTTTGTTTTGTTTTTCAATAGTTCTTCTTTCAAACTGGATAATTAAATTGCCAGTCGATTGAATTAATATCAAAACGAATAAATTAATAACTAAACGATTAAATTTAGTTTCAACCAATCGAATTAATTTTCAATTATTTGAATAATTTTTCAATTAATCCAATTAATTTTCAATTATTTGAATAATTTTTCAAATAATCGAACTAATTTGCAATTATATGAATTATTAATTTTCAATTATTTGAATAATTTTTCAAACAATCGAACTAATTTTCAATTATTTGAATATTTTTTCAATTAATCAAATGAATTTTCAGTTATTTAAATAATTTTTCAATCAATCAAATGAATTTTTAATTATTTAAATAATTTTTTAATTATTACAATTAATTTTCAATTAATCCCATTAATTTTTAATTATTTGAATAATTTTTTAAATAATCGAACTAATTTTAAATTATTAGAATAATTTTTCAATTATTTAAATAATTTTTCAAATATTTAAATAATTTTTCAATAAATCGAATTAATTTCCAATTAATCCCATTAATTTTCAATTATTTGAATAATTTTTCAATTAATCCAATTAATTTTCAATTATTTGAATAATTTTTCAAATAATCGAACTAATTTGCAATTATATGAATTATTAATTTTCAATTATTTGAATAATTTTTCAAACAATCGAACTAATTTTCAATTATTTGAATATTTTTTCAATTAATCAAATGAATTTTCAATTATTTAAATAATTTTTCAATCAATCAAATGAATTTTTAATTATTTAAATAATTTTTTAATTATTACAATTAATTTTCAATTAATCCCATTAATTTTTAATTATTTGAATAATTTTTTAAATAATCGAACTAATTTTAAATTATTAGAATAATTTTTCAATTATTTAAATAATTTTTCAAATATTTAAATAATTTTTCAATAAATCGAATTAATTTCCAATTAATCCCATTAATTTTCAATTATTTGAATAATTTTTCAATTAATCGAATTAATTTTTAATTATTTAAATAATTTTTAAAATTATCGAATTAATTTTCTATTATTTGAATAATTTTTCAATTAATCCAATTAATTTTCAATTATTTGAATAATTTTTCAAATAATCGAACTAATTTTCAATTATTTGAATAATTTTTCAATCAATCAAATGAATTTTTAATTATTTGCATAATTTTTCAATTAATCCAATTAATTTTCAATTATTTGAATACTTTTTCAATTAATCGACACAATTTTGAATTAATCGAATTAATTTCCGATTATTTACATTTAATTTCATTTATTTGAATTAAATTTCAATTACTCAAATTCATTTCAATTACTCGAATTCGTTTTTATTTCATGGAATTTATTTTCTGCTAAACAAAATTTAATTTTAATTATTTAAATTAATTTCTAATCAATCGAATTCATTTTGAATTTTTTGAATTACTTCGGAATTAACTAAAATCATTTCCTTGAATAAAATTGAGTTTCAATTAATCAATTGAATTTCTAATCAATTAAATTAATTTTCCATTTTCCAAATTAATTTCCAATTAATAGAAATTATCTGTAATTACTTTAATTAATTTTCAATTAACCGAAATAATTTTTAATTAAACGAACTAAAATCAAATTAATCGAATTGATTTACAAACAATTGAATTAACTTTTAAAAAATCGAAATAATTTTGAATTATTCGGATAAGTTTTTATTGCACGGAATTTAATTTCAATGATTTGAATTAATTTCGAATCAATCAAATTCATTTTCAATTTATCAAATTAATTTACAAACAATCGAATGAATTTGTAATCAATTAAATTTATTTTAATTACTCAATTACAATTAATTTAGTTCTTGACTTTTATTTAGATTCGGTGAATAAATAAACTCCTTATTTTAAGGAATCGAATGAATTTATGCTCGTTTACTTGAATTAATTTTTAATTATTAAAATAAATAGCTATTTAATCATATCAATTTTTAGTTATACGAATCAACCTTTAATCCATCGAATTAATTTTCAATGAATGAAATCAATTTTCGATGAATTTAAATAATTTTCTTTTGATCAAAATCAATCATTTTTAATTACTTGATGATTCAAGTATTTTAAAAATTTTGAACTATTAAGTTACTTAAATTTTAATTAATACAACTAATTATTTTCTATTTTATCAAATTAATTAGCTTTCACTGAAACGAATTATTTAATTTTTACTCAAATCTTTTTTTTCATTAATGTAAAAACAAGTGGTAAAAAAATTATTTGTGTCTTACTAGCAAAGAGTTTTTCCACTTGTTGTCCGTTCGAAACAACTTTCACCAGTGAAAGAAATTACTGTCTGACTAAACGTGCTTTCTTCTACTTAATACAGAATACAAATAATAATATATAAGATAATGAGTGTAATAATTCTTTTTTCTAGGAAAAAATTTTTTTCTAATTTTTTTTTTTTTGACAAACCTTTGCAAAGTGAACATGATAATCAAAAAATAGCATATTGAGAATATGTAATCGAGAAACGTGATTTCTCAATTCCGGGAATTTTTCATTTCTTTTCTTTTTTTTTACATATATATAGAACGTGTCTTCAACGATCAATTTCAATGATTTTGTTCTCACTCTCTCTGATATGGTGCTGCTAGCCAAACGGAAAAACTATTGCATTTTACCTCTAAACCACTTTCTATTTTTCTCTCTCTCTCTTCCTCTCTCATCGTGAATGCGATCGGTAGAAGAGTGGTTCGTGCGAAATATCGCACGTGTTTCAAGTCGATTCGAATTTTCCGACTGCGAAAAAAAAGGCTCTCGCGATATCTACTTCGATAGGAGCAGGAGGAGAATTGCGCTCCATAAAAATGCACTCGTAAAAGTATTCCGATCGAGTCTCCGGTCACGTGCTAGAATCTTTTGGTATCCAAAGAATATTCCGCACGGACAATAAAACGACTAGCGATCTCCTTCTCTCTCTCTCTTTTTTTTCTCCTTCTCCGTTTTTTCTCCATCTCTCTCTCTCTCTCTCTTTTCCCCTTTTATGTATCAATTTTTGTAAAGTACAATATTTTTACCAAGAATCTTTGATTGTTTTTAATAACTTTGAAAATACAATCAAATTTTACCCCGTGTAATATCAATACAACGATTCTTTCCATTTCTCCTAAAATTTATCAGTTTTCCTTATACGTTTATAAGACAAAATGAAACCATCAAATTTCAACTCTTCGAAATGTGCTAAAAGTGTAAAAAAATAACAAAAATTTATTGAAAGAAAGTGGATTTGGAAAATAATGAGAGAGAAAGAGAGAAGACGAAAAATGATAAATTTTTGAAAAACGAGAAATATAATCTTAAATAAATCTATATAGTGTAAATAAAAAATTGATAAAAGTGAAAAGGATAAAAATAAAAAGGAGAGTAAAAAATTTAACAATAAAAGAGATAAAAAAAATGGTAAAAATAAAAAAATTAAAGTAGATTAAAACAAAAAGGGATAAAAAAAGAAAAAAGCGATAAATATAAAAAAACCGGTAAAAATAATAGACGAAAATTGATAAGATAAAAATATTATAGAGATAAGAAATAAAAGGTATGAAAATGGAAAAGAAAATAGAAGAAAAAAGGAAAAACTAGGGAGAAAATATAAAAGAGAAGAAGAGAAGGGGAAACAATTATTGTTTCCCCTTTCTATTCTTTTCTATTATATTTTTCATTTCGATTTTTTTCTTTTTTCAAATTTCAATTTTCTCAAGTTTTTCTTTTTCTACTTCTGTTTTTTCTCCTTTCAATTCTTTTCTATTCTATTTTTTTCTTTTTTCAAATTTCAATTTTTTCTTTTCTTCTTTGCAATAAAGAAAAAGAAGAAAATAAAAACAAAAAATTGAAATTTGAAAGAAGGGAAAAAATCGAAATGAAAAAATAGAATAGAAAAAAATAGGTGAGAAAAGAACAGAAAGGAAAAAAGGAAAATGAAAAAATAGAAAAGGGAAAAATAGTAAGAAAAAAAATTGAAAATAAGAAAATAGAAAAGAAAAAACAGGAAAGAATAGAAGTGAAAAAGAGAAAATAGAAATAGATAAGAAAGAATTGAAAAAAGAAAAGAAAAAATAGAAATAAAGGAAATAGAAAAAAATGAAGAATGGAAAAAAGTAGAAAAGAAAAGCAAAACTAGAAAATAAGTAATGGATTAAAAATGCTAAAATATGAAGGAGAAGATTAAAAAAAGAATAAGAAATGGAAAAAAGAGATAAAAAATTATAAATTGAATAAAATTGAAAGAAGGAAACATTTTTGAATACAAAGAAACAAGGAATTCGATAAATTAGAGAAATGAAGAAATACCGAAACTTACATATTCTACTAAACAGACAATATGAAAATTAGCATTAAAGACGCATAATTCAGCGCAAATTTTATATATACGTGGCAAATTGATCAATTCATCTTTCACAATTGTGCTGGTGGTATACGTTGTGGGAAAACTTTTATGTTGACTTTCAATGTTTAGCTGCGAAAGTCGAAGTAAAGTAAAATGAAAAGTATGCTTAACGGGTGAATGCGCAAACGTATTACACAACTTTTTACTCCCTTGTTTACCCGCTCTTTGTGATCACTGAACACGCCTAACTTGTGTGTATATATTTTATACATATATTCTACCCTCTTGTGGTATAAACTATCGAATCACGATAATTTTTGAATAGTTTGAAAACTTTGAAAATTTTGCGCCGAGAAATTAAAAGATTCTTTCGATGAAAATTTTTTCACTAAACTTCAGTAGTAAATAATTTATAAATTATTATTAAATTCCTTTATTATTATTTCCATAATTTATTTTTTCTATTTTGCCATAAAAATTATTGATATTTCATTTGCCGAATAGAAAAAAAATAGAAGTCCTTATCCTTTATGAACAATATTAGTTATATATATTCCGCTGTTAAAATAACAGCGGAAAAAGAAGTAAAAAGAAATTCTCTGCGAATATTTAAAAAAAAATTTGTGACTTGTATTATTATTTTAATAATTTCTATTCAAAATTTCCAATGTAAGATGTTCTCCAAAATTATTACTACTCTATCGAAGCCATGAGCTTTAAGCTTTAGAAATTTGCCGAAGCATTATCAATAGTGCAACTAAGTTTTAATGATGTTTATTCGAAAGATTCAACATTCAGCGAAACGAAAGAGGTTACCTCATTAAAGTCAGTACTCGGTATTGAAAATTATATAATTATTTAACATGGATTTTAAAAATGTTTTCTACTATACAGTATACGTACATTTTTCTAAAGAATGTTTTATAATAATTAAAGATGACCGAGAGATAAAACCATTATTTTATATTTTAAGTTTTAACAATATTGTTACTATAACTTCTTCAAAATTATTTTCATCATTTTAATTCAATTATTATTTTCTAGAATTTTCAACTAAAATTCTTCTTTAAATCAGTTACTTTTAATAATTTTCCAAAAAAGTTCTTTGAGAATCTTCAAATCCATTTGTTCACAATTCAATTTTGGTAAAATTTCAATTATTCGTAAATTCTTCAATTAAATATATATTACAAAATAAAAACTTGAAATAATTTTTTTAAAAAACCGCAATTAAACTTTCTCAAGAAAATTAATTCCACAGAATTGTTAGTTAAAAATATGAAAAATTTTATCAACAAATTTTTAATGAATTCTTTCGACGAATTTTAATAAAAATTTTTAAGAATAATGCCATTTTTCGAGGAATTCAATTAAAATTGCAGTAAAAATAATTAAAATTCTACGATGAGCTTTATTTATATCTATGGAAATAATTGAATTTCGAAAACAAATTTATTATTTATAAAAATAATTTAATTCATAAAAAAATGTATAATTTATGAAAATAATTAAATGTTTACGTAAAATTTTATTAAAATTTCTAAAAATAATTGAATTCTTGCAGCTAATTGTATTAAAATTTTCAAAAATAATTGAATTCTTGCAAAGATCTTTATTAATTTTTTTTTAAATAATCGAATTCGTTTTAAAAATTTTATTAAAATAGTAGATATTGAAAATCATTGAATTGAGGAAAATTTTTGAAATAATAATTATTGAAATTTTGCCGAAAATTTTTTAAAATAATTGAATTGATAGGAAGAATTTTATTGTAATTTTAAAAAAAAATTAAATTCTTTCAGCGAATTTTATTAAAATTTTCAAAAATAATTGAATTCTTACGAAGAACTATATTAATTTTTTTTAAATAATTGATTTCTGTTTAAAAATAATTAAATTCTTCAAAATTTTATTATTTATGAAAATAATTGAATTCCTAAAAAGAATTTTATTATTTACGAAAATAATTGAATCACTGCAAAAATTTTATATTATTTTATGAAAATAATTGAATTATTGCGAAGAAATTTATAAAAACTTTAAAAATAATTCAATTCTTGTGAAATTTTAAGTATTTTTTTTTTATTTTATGAAAATAATAAAATAATTACATGTTTGCTTCAGAAAGTTAACAACTTTTTTTTTCAAATAATTGAATTCTTTTGGAAAATGTTATTAAAATAGTAGATATGGAAATTTTGTCAAGAATTTTTATTAAAATTTTTGAAAATAATTTAATTTCCGAGAAGGATTTTTTATATATATTTATAAAAATAATTGAAATTTTGTCAAAATTTTTAAAAATAATTGAATTCTTGCAGCGAATTTAATTAAAATTTTCAAAAATAATTAAATTCTTACGAAGAACTTTATTAATTTTTTTTTAAATAATTTATTTCTGTTTAAAAATAATTAAATTCTTCAAAATTTTATTATTTATAAAAATAATTGAATTCCTAAAAATAATTTTATTATTTACGAAAATAATTGAATCCCTGTAAAAATTTTATATTATTTTATAAAAATAATTGAATTCTAGTGAAATTTTAAGTATTTTTTATTTTATTTTATTATACTTAAATTTTTTATTTTATTTTATAAAAATAATTACATTTTTTCATTGTTTTACGATAATAGTTACAAGATTTGTCTGGTAACAATAATGATAACAAAATAATTCAGACAGTCTAAAGACCATGAAGAGGAATTAAAATTGCAATAATAAATTTTCCCCTCTATTAAAACGTATTTTCTGTAATTGATTTACGTTATATTTAAGTAGAAGAAGAAGAGAAAAAAGAAGGAAAAATAGTCGCAGAACTCAAGGGGTAAATATCATTGGAAGTAAATATATGGATGTTGAGAGTGTAACCTTCGATGGAGCATCGACCGAACGTGTATTTGATCTGCGTGATCTGAATATAAACGAGTTGTGGCTCGTAATCGATATCGATGAGCAGGAGGTTGAGGAGAAATGGGGGCTCGTTTTCTTGGGAGTCTGACCAGCGCAACTATTCGAGAAAACCGACAAAAACGGGCATATCGCATCGCTCGGTTTCTTGATATGAGGATTCGGAGCACGTGTTTTCTGCGGCAGATTGGCGGTCTTGTTGCCTCTTTCCATTTCTTTTCCGCCGCCCCCTAAGGCTGCAATAGGAATCATGTGAAGGAGGAGGAGAAGGTGGAGACTTTACAAACAAAATTAAGCCTCCTCTTGGTAAATCAAGCAAAAGCATCTCGTGAAAGAAATTGCTTATCGAACTGCATCGTTTAGAAAATAATTTTTAGTTTCATTAAAACAAGAAAAATTTTGTCCCTTTTCCTTTTCTTGATAATTATTTTCCAAGGGACTTGTTTTTCAAAAAATTATTTTCCCAAAGAACTTGTTTTTCGAAGAAAATTTATTTTATTAAATAAACATCAACTGAGAGTAAACGTTTTGTGGATTAGTCACTGGATTTTCCAGCAAACACACAAAAGAGAAGTAATCATTACATCCATGTAAGATAATCTCTGTACATTTTGCTTTCCCGTCTCTTTCTCTCTATCTGTGTGAGTTAAATTTACATTTTAAAAAGCAATGGAGGGTATAAGGTTCACGATAAAACTCGAATGTTGCAAAGTAAATTTCAAGACGTATTACTAAAACCACTGGAAGAAAATGGTCGAGAGGTGTGCAAAGGAAGAAAAGCGACCTCGTCTCCTACGCGAGGAGCTTAATCCGTATCAAGTAAAAGCTTGCAGCTGGTAGTCAACAGGACTATTTAAAATTTAAATCTCCTTGATGCCAGGCAATCCCTTCTTGAACGTTACTCCACCATCTTTTTTTTTTGCCTCTCCGCCAATTCATGCCCTCTGTGTAGTCCTTTCTTCTTAATAAAATTCACCCCCTTCTTCACTTACTGCAAAAAAAAAAAAAAAAAAAAAATGAAAGAAGGAAAAAGAAACCCTCCTCAGTTGCATGACAACTTTTCTTTACAACTTAAGACTCAAGTTTCAAGCTCTTATCAAAATGAACTTCCCATTTTTATTGCAGTTTTCTAATTTAAGAGTGTAGATTATGTGACGAGGTCGCTTGTTTTAATCTCTTTGGCGTTACGTAAATAATTTCCAACGCAAGCATTAGATTTCTATTTAGAATTAAAATTTTATTCTATTTATTTATATTAAAATCTATTCTATTTAGAATTTTTTTTAAATTACGAATTATACTTAAAAACATAACAATTTTTTTAATCTAAATTTTTTGTAAAATTGCAAACGAGAAAAGTTTACTTGCAATTAAAATGAAATTAACCAAACGTTCAATGCGGCAGAAACGTTTTTTCTGCGCCGGGTCAATGCTTGACGCCCGCTTATATACCCTACAAGCAGCGCGGAGGAAGGGGAACAATGTTGGAGGGGCGACGCATGCGCAGTAGTTTACAGGTCGTCAGGAGCGTAACTATAATTTCGCGTGCCTGACTAATAATTTTCCATTTTCCAATATTACTTAAACTACTTAAATTGAATTACAACTTATAATAGTTAGAATAATTGCATTATTTTTTTATTTCTTATTGTTTAATTAATTTTATTAATTCTAATACCTACAGTGAAATTATAAAATTTATATAATTTATAATCATCCAATTTTATCATTTAATTAATTCTACAGTTTACAAACTTAATTATTTAATATATGGTTTTTGTTATTAATTATTTGTTATTTTATGGATTTAATTATTAAATATTTTATTATTTTTTCAAAGTTATCACTTTGTCACTATTTAATATATGATTAATAATTATCAATCAATCCAAGTCAGGTATGAATTAGATTGATTGATAATTATTAATCATATATTAAATATTTTATTTTTCTAATTTCTTGTAAGTCAATTGAAATGTAAATAAATAAATTTTAAAAATTTAATAAATAATGACTAAAAATTCTAGTTTACAGTTTAGAAACCTAGTTAAAATTTAAATAAAGTTAAATTAAACCTTTGTATTAATTAATTAATTTTTTTACATTTAAACGAACTACAAAAAAAGGAAATTAATAATTAAAATTTATATTATTATTATAACAAAAGTTGTCACGCCTTTTGAAAGAACGTGAGTGGATGATTAGTTCGGTTTTGTCGGTGCAAAGAGAGCTATTTAATTTCAGAAAATAATTTTACCCGTCTTTCACACGCGAGCAATGCATTGTGTTGTCCATAAGCTGTGCAAGCAAGGAGAGAAGGAGGAAATGATTCTGACGATCAAGTTCATGCGCCGTTATTATTAATATTTTTAATTAAAGTTTCACAAAAGAGGTTGACGCACACGTATGTTCAATGAATTTCAGTCTCGAGGCCGCCCAAAAGAGAAACTGAATGAGGTCTTTGTGTTATTTTTTTTCATTTTAACAAAATTTCATTTCTCTTCTCACTTAGATGCCCTCCTTCATTCCCTCCAGTAATCAACTATTCGACAATTTTTTTTTTTTTTTGCAAGAGTTTCTTTTTTTTATGGTACAGTTTAATTTTCTATTTACCTTTTGAATTTTCAGAGAAATTGTTCCACGACACTGTTAATTTTCATTTAATTATTTTGTAATTTTTTTTCTTGTGTTCTTTTAATTGTAAATAATGATTTAATTTACTAAATGGTTAGATATTTTTTATTACTCGATTATGTTATTTCGATTTTTTTATTTCGACTTTCATTTTCACTCTCACTTTGATTGATTTTTAATTTCACTTTCATTGTGATAGATTTTTATTTTCACTGTCACTTTGACAAATAGTTTCGCATAATATTTACTAGTTATTAATAATTAAATATCACTTTAATTTTAATTATTATTTATTAATTTCATTATTAGCAAATTTTTTTCTATTAATTTTTTCTGCTTTTATTTTCCTCTTAAACCAAAAGAATAATTTGCCAAAGGACAATTTATTTTCCAATTTTAGAAAAAAAATCTTTTTTTAATTATTTATATATTCTTTCTGTCCTTTGTCATCTGAAGAGTGGAAATTTCTATTGGGAATTTAAAAAAAATCCTTGAGTGTGCGGTTTTGAGGAATATGCGCGAGAAAGAGAAAGAAGAAAGACAAGTGAATTCACACTTGGGATTTGAGGTTTTCGTCACCACACCATTAGCTCGACCATAAAGGAATGTTAGTTTCGTTGAAATGATGGGATTTTGGTTCTTCTGTGTATAGTGTTGAGCTGTCAAGTTTCCTTATCCACATGTATTAAGCAAAGGATGAGATTGTAGTTGTTACATATATGTATGTATATGTAATGGTGAAAGCAAGAGAGATACAGAGGATTTACAAATGATATTCTAACGTGGACAGGATTATAACATGATCTGGCTGGTTATAATGAGGTGTCCTTGGCTGGTCATGGGAGATAGCAAGCCTGCTTCCACTTAATTGACCCGACCCCAAATTTTGAACAACCCCTTGACTCTCACTGGGACAAATCCCGGATATTCCCTCATGACCCAAATTCACCCTTAACCCTGTCCTTTCTTACCCTTTTTTTTATATTTATCTTCAAAATTATTACATTTTTTCGAAATTTGTTTTTTTATTTTGATGAAATATTCACGAAACTCGACGTCTTTTTCTAATTTTATTTTTATTAATTTCTTTGCATTACAAGTATTAGTAATTATGAAGATTTAAATTATTATCTAATTGAAAAGTATTCGTGGTTAAAAAATTTATATTTAAATTTTGCTACTTGCAATAAAAAAAAATTTGTTTCAATTTTTTTTCTCTCATTTGGATTTTATAAATTAAAAAGAGGAAGAATTTATTTTCATAAAAATTCTTCTCTAAATTATTTTACCTTTTTTCAAAAATTATAATTATGATAATTTAAAAACTTGAAAATTAAAAAAAAATAATTATAAAGATTGAAATTACAATTTTATGTAATGAATTCACTGTTTAAAAAAATGTTTCCAGTTCTAAAAGAGAAAAAAAAATTTATTTTTATACTAATTTTTTTGTTTCATTTCTCTAAAGTATATTTCTATAATTAAAAAAAATTCTAATTACCATATTCTTGTTAAAAAAGATTATCTGCTTAAAAATTAGACTATGATTTTAAAAAAAGCGTAGAAGTGAAAATTAATTTCTCCAAAAATATTTTCTTCTATTTTCCCCTACTTGCAATAAAGTAGAATTATTATAAAAATATAGACTATATTCTAATTCATAAATTTATTCTCGAAAAAAGTTACACATTTCATCATAAAGAAAAAAGACAAAAAGAAAATTTATTTTGAAAGAAAAAAAGAGACGATGAGACCTTTTTTTTCGTCAAGAACTTAAACATTGCTTAAAAAAACAGAGATAAAAATCTTTCAAACGAGCGGGTAATTTTTTTTTTTTTGCGAAAATGAGAGAGAGAGAGAGAGAGAGAGAAAGAGAGGTTTGTAAATATTTTCCATTGCACGGTGCTCATGTGTGTTTAAAAAGGGTGATAAAAAGGGGGTAAAAGTGTATAGTTTCGAGTGTCTGATTATATTTTAAAGCAAACATGACATTTTCAGTGTGTGTCCGTTTTTATATTATTATTATTATTTTTTTAAAACTTTTATCGCTGGTGTGAATCTATACCGAAGGTGTTTTTTTTAACACCTTGCACGTGGAGGTATGAAGCGAGCGTTGATAATTACACTTTTGCTCTGTGGCGAAATTGAGGCGTCAAAAGAGAACTTGGAAGATCTGCGGATAAAGCACGTTCCTTGGTACCAATGAGTTTAGGATGATAGCGTGTACATACGTATCAGAAACGTACAAAGAATTCGTTTATTTTTTCTTCAAATTTCAACCATTTTTCGATTCTTAATATTTTTTCTTTTGCTTCGTTCTTTTCTTGTGCTTTTTTTCTCGATACTTAGTTTTTTGGAGATTTTTATTTTTCTACTTCTTTGTATTTCTTCATTTTTATTTTACTTATTATTTATACTTTTTTTTCTTCTTTATTTTTTTCTTATATTTCTTCTTTTTTTAATTGTTTTTTGTCTTTATTTTTTATTTTCTCCACATTTTACTCTCTTTTAATTTTTTTCATCTCAATTTTAACACCCTCTTTATTTTCTTTTTCTTTATTTCAACTCTTCTTTATTCTTTACTCTCGTCTATTTCTTCTTTAATTTCAAAACTCTTTTTCTTTTTTTTCTTCAAAATTTCTCCTTTGTCTGTTTCTCCATTTTCATTCTTTTCTTCATTATTTCAAAGTTTTATTTATTTAAAATTTTTCTTCTTCCTTATATTTACTCCTTTTATAGTTTACTCTCTTTTTATTTTCTTTCCCTTCATTTTATTTTTCTTTCTGCTTTACTCTCTTTTTCTTTATTTTTAAAATTTCTTCTTTCTCTTTTTCCTCATTTTTATTCTTTTCTTCCTTTTTTCAAAGTTTTACTTATTTTAAATTTTTCTTCTTCCTTATTTTAACTCCTTCTTATATTTTACTCTCTTTTATTTTCTTTCCCTTTATTTTATTTTTTCTTTCTGCTTTACTCTCTTTTTCTTTATTTTTAGTCTTTTTTTGATTTTTTCTTATTTTTATTTATTTTATTTAATATTTTTTATTTTGTAGCTTCTTTATGCTTTTCTTTTTTTCCTCCTCCTTATTTTTATTTTTTATTAATTTCTTTCTTCTTTATTCTTGTTCTACAATTTTCTTTTTTGGAATTTTCTACTTTATTATTTTCTTTTTTCTTTACACTTCACTCTTCATTTATTTTTCTTTATTTTTTATCTGTTTTTTTCTTATTTATATTTATTTTTTAATTAGTGTGTTTCTTACATTTCTTTTCCTTTTTTTCATCTCCTTTTTATTATTTTTCTTCTTCTTTTTTTCTTTATCTTATCTTTATTTCTTATCTTTTTTTTATTTTAATCTATTTTCGCTTTACTGACTTTTAATTTAGTCTTCTTTACATTTTTTTTTATTTTCTTACATTTCTTTATTTTTACTCCTGTTTTTTTTTCTTGTCTTTTTATTGATTCTTTCTTTTTTTATTCAATTTTTAATTTGTCTTCTTCTTAAATTTCTACTTTATTGTTTCCACTCTCCTTTGTGCTTTAATATTTATTTTTCTATTCTTCTTCATTTTTACTTTCCATTATTTTTCTTTTTCTTTATTTTCTATCTTCTTTCTGCTTTACTTTTATTTTGGTTATTTTCTTCTTTATTTTCTCTTTTCTTTATTTTTATTCTCCTTTTTTCCTCTACTCTTATTTTTTATTCTTCTTTATTTTCTTTCTTTTTTGTTTTCTCTTTTCTTCAGTTTTACTTTTCCCTATTTTCATTCTCCTTTCTGATTTACTCTTATTTTTTGTTCTTTTTCATTTTCTTTCTTTTTTGGTTCCTTTTTTCTTCATTTTTTCTCTTCTTTTTTTTTTTTTTCTTTTTTTTCTTTTCTTTACTTTCATTCTCCTTTCTGCTTTGCTCTTTTATGTTTTTATTCTTTTTCACTTTCTCTCTTCTTTATTTCCACTCTTCTTTAATTTTCTCTTTTCTTTATTTTTCTTCTTTATTTTCATTCTTTTATTCACTTTTTCCCTTCGTTATATTCTCTTTTCTTTTTTTTACCTATTTTTATCTTCTTCATTTTCGTTCTTCTTTATTTCTAATTCTTTACTCCTTTCTTCTTCTTTTTCTTCTTCTTCTTTTTTTCCACATTTTCTCTCTTCTTCGCTCTCTTTTTTGATGGTTCATTGATCAAAGAGTAAATTTTTGCTCATAGGGGATGAAAAAAATAAATTAGCGTGCGGTATTTTCGTTGACGTGAATAAGAAGAGGGGTGAGTTGAGTATATAGCTCAAAAGTGGACTGCCAGAACTCTAAAAGCGCAACGAGCGTGTAATACATCGTGGTCCTTTGGCTCAAGGAAATCAAGTATCCAGATCATGTAGTTTACTTGCAACAAAACCAGAGTGGTCTCAAGAGACTTCTTCGTAACTGCAGTTTCTCTATATCGAGGGAGAGACTGAGAGAGAGAGAGAGAGACTAAACTTACATCCACAGGGATGAATTTGTCCTTTTGATTAGCACCCGACGTAAAACCTCATTTTTAATCACGAGAAAACCATTTCCTTTGAATGTGCATTTCAACTTTGAGTTTTATTTACCGTGAGAAAATTTTGTTTCCTCATTTAAAATTTCACGTTATTATTTCCTTATTATTATTTATTAATTTATTATTATTTATAAATTTATTATTATTTATAAATTTATTATTATTTATTAATTTATTATTATTTATTAATTTATTATTATTTATTAATATATTATTAATTCTGTAATTATTCAGTGATTATCCTGTTTTTATTTTTCGTTATTTTTAGCTTTTTTATTTATTTGATTGTTTCTTCAATTGTTTGTTTTTTTTATTGCAAAAATTCAAAAAGAAAAAACGGACAGAAAATAAAATTATACCGTTTGAATAAATTTTGCGAACACCCGGTATATTAAATCTGACAGAACTTTAATAGAAAAAAAAAGTTGTAATGAAATCGACAACATTTCACTTTGCATTTAGTACTGTGGCAAGCAATACATTCATAGGGTAAGTTCGACTAGCGAGAACTTTTAGGGGGTGGATTGAGGGGGATGCATTTAGAGCTTAATACCGCCCCTACCGACGTCTAATGAAGACACATACCTCGAGTGTGCTATACCAACCCAAATGAAACCTAGAATCTCCATATGTTTCCACGGTATCTCTGTAACATAAGTTATAAATTAATAGGACGATTCCTGCGAATATTAAATTTATATCTCATTTCTAATTTTAACTTGTTTTCAGTTTTATTAGAATTTTTCATATATTTTCCATTCTTCTCTATTTCTTTTAAAAAATTAATTTTTTCATTCTCAAAATGTTTTCGGGAGTTAAACAAATATTTCTCATTTAAATATTTTACAATTTTGAATTCCTCTTTTTTTTAAATATTATTTAAAGCTTCTTAATTAAAACAAAATAAATAAATAAAATTGTTGAAATATTATTTTTAATTAATTATTACAACTAGAATTTTACAATTTATTTCTTATTTATTTCTTCATAATAATTATTAATAAATTATTTTTTTAGCTTCTTTATTTTTATTAAATTTCTGTTCTAATACCAAACTTGAAATAAATTCAAAAATAAAATCGTTTTTGAAAAAGAATGATTGGAATTTTTTAAACCGCAAAGGAATTAATTTCATTTTTTGGTTTTCTTCCTCTATTTTGTGAGAGAAATATTTTGGTGAGTGTAATTTTTATAAAAAGAGAACTTATTTTTTGCAAGAAATGAACTTGGAGAGTTTATTTCAAGACTCCGTGGTACTTATACAGTATAAGGAAAGGAGAATTTTCGAAGAAACAATTTGCGTACGATTATAGGTTTGGTGCTTTGGTTTTTCTTTTTTACATTTCCGAACGATTTGCCCACTTCTCATGTGTAATTGTTACAGTTCCGCATAGAAATTTCAAACAAAAATAAAAAAATGCGCACTTTCCTTTTAGTTCTTAATTTTTCTCAGTAATGAATTATTATTATTTTAAATTTTTAAAATTAGTAACTAAATTACTAATAAAAAAAATTGAATAAATTGAACAGAATTTCTTGAAAGTTTTGGTTGTACTATGAATAATTATGATGAAAGTTACTATATTTACTAAATAACAAATAATTTTTTTTCCTATAATTATTATTAAAACAGAGCTGAAAGAATTTTTTTTTCTTACAAATTTGAGAAAATTATTTGTCTTTCATAAAAATTACTGAATTTCCCTCCCTTTTTCTCACTTTGTCACTTATTCGATAATGTAAATTTCGAAAATGAAAATATTTTTTATTCCATTTTTTTGTCGCGGTGTGAAATAAAATAGTAGTAAAATCATATAAGTATCTGTTTTATGTCATTTTATATGGAACATTATTTCTTTTTATCAAGTGAGAAATTTTTCAGAGAAAAAGAGAGAAAGAGAGAGAGAGAGAGAGAGAGAGAGAGAGAGAGAGAGAGAGAGAGAGAGAGAGAGAGTGATAGAGGGAGAAAAAACATGGGACATCGGTGTAACTGCGTGTTAAGGAAACATTTATCATGATTTCTTTTTTGTGTCTTGAAGAAAAGATTTCACGGATTGTTCTCTTGGAAGTTCTTTTTATATATATCTGTATCTATAACTATATATACACAGTAGTTTCTCCTCGTTTTCCCTGCTTTGCCTAAATGGAAAAACATCACTGCTTGAATGGTGAAACATTCATTTTAACCGAAAAGGGGTTGCTGGGCCTATATATATATATATGTATATTGAAGAGAGTGAGAGAGAGAGAGAGAGAGTTTCGTAAACTTTTTGAATCAACTACTTTGTCTGGGGCACCCTTCTCTACATCACCTTTTGTGGGATTCTCATGTAATCTACCTCTGATCGGTCGCCATTTGTTTTCGCATTATCCCCCCTCTCCCTTCTCTCCCCTATACCATCACCACAACCATGCGGTTCATTCGATTGCTTGCTTTTGAAAAAAAAGAAGAAATAAAATAAAGATTCACGAGAGTGGATCGAGTACAGTGCGTTATACGTGAGCGCCAACTTCTTTTTTTTAGAAGGAAAATTGAGGAAAAAAAGTCTTTTTATTTTCCAATTTAAAAAGTGGGGAAATTTTTTCCATGGAATGGGAAATGATTATCTTTTAGTTTTATAAGTTTATTCATTTTATACTGCAAACAAAAAGAAACTTCAACTCAATTTTTTGTCAAGAGATAATTAATTAAAAATTGAGAGAAAATTATCGAAAAGATAATTCTTTTGCTCTAAAATTAATTTTTAATTTTTTATTATTGAAGGACGATAGTATTTTAATAATATTATGAACAAAATAGTCTGACTTAATATTGACGTATACTACTGGAAAATTTAGAAAATATCTAATATATGTCTGACTAAATGTAAACTTTACTCCTTAAGGCAAAATTACAAAAAGTCGTGAATTTTTTTGTCTGACTATAAATGACGTCTACTACTTGTTGAGTAAGAAATTGTTTCTAGTAGAAAATGCTACAGTCACGGACTCACGGTCTGACGAAAATTTTGTTTCTACTATTGGGAAAGATTAGAAGGATTAGTAAAATTAGAAAACATTTCAAACTTATATTGTAAACGAGTAAAAAAATTCCAATACTACAAAAAATTGACAATTCTGACAAAACCTGTATGAGTAAAGCGTAATTATACCACTAAAACTTTTTCACACTTTAATGAATTCCTGTCTGACTAAATAGATATTTTTCTACTGAAACAATAATTCCTGAAAAATATATATGCATTTCAAAAGCGCGCAATTTATTTAACCGAAATCGTATAAATTCGAGATTTGTCTGACTAAAAGCGACGTTTACTACTGAGGAAGAATTAAAAAATTAAATGAAGACGTTCGTCTGACGAAACTTGTCCTTTACTACTGCCAAAGTGATAACACACTTTTTTTCAAATTCTTCAAATCCTGTCAAAAAATATTGGAAATTAAAAAATGTCTGACTATATTTCGTCTTTACTACTGAAAATAAGTTTACCTCTATTACGAAGAAATGTAATTTGGTTAATGACTTATTTGTCTATTGATTCAAAAATAGGAAAATACACAAAGGTTACGTCTGATTGAAACTTTTTTACACTACTGGCAAAGTTCGGTCTGACGAAAACTTTCTTACATCACTGGAAAAGAGAAAAAAATTTTTGCCTGACTATAACTTTTTTACGCTACTGAAATTTGTAAGAATTCGAAAAAGATTTAGTCTTACTACCTCAGACATTTACTACTGCTAAAAAATTACAAAAATTCAACGCAGTCTGAGTGAAAGTGTCTTTTACTACTGATAGATGTAAAAAAGAAAAGATTTTTTTTCCATTAATACGATAAATTTTCACCTCCATCAAAAGTTAAATAATTCAAAAGATAGTTCTGTCTGACTTAAGGTGTTTTTTTCTACTGATTTTATAATTATTATAATAGAAAAAAGTTTCAACTGTCTAAATTCTTGTTTCACTATTGGAAATTTTACTTAATTAATATGTACATCTTCACTACTGAATTTTATATTTATTTTTAGAACTACTGATAGAGATAAAAATTGTTAATAGTACAAAGTTCCACTTTTACTGTCTGACTAAAACTTGTTTTTACTACTGGAAAATATAACATTTCGTATTTTTTCGTAAACAAAACTTAAAACTTAAAACTTAAACTTTTTCGTAAAGCAAACTTTAAAAAAAAGTTTTTTTCCAAAAAGGTGACAATTGTGAAAAATTTGTCTGACTAAACCTAAATTATACTACTTAACAAAAATTGTGTTTAAAGAAATAAATATTTTCTATTCACTCAAAAATTCAAAAATTATCTTCAAACTAGCAAATCTATAAACGTCTTTCAGTAGTAAAACAAAAATTTAATTAATTTAAATTTAAATTTAAATTTTTTTAAATAATAACGAAGTCTGACCAAAATTGCTTTTTACTACTGACAAAATATGAAAAAAACATATATATTTTTATTCATTTATCAAACTATTTAATACCGTATAAATTTCCCAGAACGTGTGTCTGACTATGAACGACCTTTACTACTTACTTAGAAATTTATTATTATACCGATATAAAATTACAAAAATCGACAACTTCTATTAATTGATAAAATTACAGTAATTCAACGATGTCTGACTAAAATTGTCATGTTCTACTGATAAAAAATTTAACAAAAAAATTACAAATTTTATCTATTCTTTAAATCAGTAAAAAAGCTGAGAAAAAGAATTATTGCAGAAAAATACAGTTGAATTTTCGCTTCAGCAATTAGTAAAAATAATTACTAATTATTAGTAAATAAATAACTACAAAAATAGTCAAATTTTACCAAATGCAATAGTTATCACAAATTTCTAGTAGGTATATCTAATCAGTTTCTGATAAGGCCCATATTAGTGTCCTTTTTTTAAAATAGAGGGCAATAAGGGTAAAATTCAGAACTAAAAATAATCTAAAATCAAATCTTTAAAAAGTCTTTTTATTTTTCCACTCCCATAAAATATAGTGCCGAAAATTTTTCAAAACCTGGATTGAAAATTGCCTTAAAGAATAATATTTCCGTTTAAAAAAAAACAACCAATAAAAATAAAACAAAAATACAATGAATCAAAATAAAAAAAAAATTATAACAACAATAATTGTAAATTAGAATTAGTAAAATACTTACTAATTTGAATCAATGACTCACTTTTAGCTTTTGAATTAGTATAATTTTTACTAATAAATTAGTATAAATTACTGTTTATTAGTGAAATTTACTAATTCAAATTTAATGAGATTAATAATTATAATAATCATAATAATAAAAATTGTAATAATAATAATAATAAAAATTGTACTATAATAATAATAAAGAATGTAATAATAATAATAAAAATAGTAATAATAATATTAATAATAATAAAAATAGTAATAATAATAATAAAAAATAATAATAATAATAATAATAAAAAATCCAAGATTTATCCAAGATATTATTATTATTATTATTTATTTATCCAAGATTCACTACATTTGGCACAATTCAAAAGCAATGAATTCCTAGGAGAACGCAGTGCACATACTTTTCTTTATTCAACAAACTTCAGGAATATATTGCATATATATGATCATATAAATGTATATTTTCTATATGACAATGAGTAGAGCAAAGCTAGAGTAGAAAGTGGATCATCTCGCGCTCTGTCTTTTTTTTCAAAAACGCAGAAAACAGAAAAAAACAATGTTATTTACGAGCGCCAAGTCGGAAGTCATATTCGCAAGCGACATTCTTTTTCTTGTCTTCTCCACGGACGATGAAATTTCCATCCCAGCGCAAAGCTCATGTTTCAATGGGCGGGCCCCGGGTGTGTTGCGCGCGTTAATAAAATGAATTTCCTAGAAAGGCACAAGAGAGTGAGTGAGTGAGAGAGAGAGAGAGAGAGAAGCGAGTGGCTCCCTGGGAAAACTCACGACTTGAAAATGTTGGTATAACAGTGCGGTGAAGCCGACAGGAGGATGATTTCAAGACAACAATAGCATCCGGCCGTCAGTTGTTGAGAGGAAAAGGAGACGAGAGGAGAGAAAAGTAAGAGAGAGAGAGAGAGAGAGAGAAAGAGAGAGTGAGACCAAGAGAGACGGTCCATTAGCTCGACTGCCACTCAACAGCTTGGCATAGACTAGCACTTGCAAAAATCCAACAGCCCTAAGTAATGTTCACGTTTGTGTGTGTGTGAGTGTTAGCGAGGAATGTACACTTTCGTCATTGGCGCATTATGGTTTAAACTCGAGAATTGCGTGTAAACAACAATCGTAGCAACCCTGATGTGTACAAACTTTGATAGAAACCCTTTATCGCTCCTACAATTTGTTTCATTCAATATAGTAAATGAATTAACGCCGCATTTCAACTTTGCGCTGAATTTCTCCATTAGCACCTTTCCCTCTTCCTTTTCATTTTCATTATTTAGATCGTTACTTTGATTTATGATAATTTTCTAATTACTTTTATGATTTCACTTCTTGTTTTATCATGTATAATAAAATAATGATAGCAGTCAAAATATTACTATATTGCTATTATAATATCACCGAGAAAACAATATGTTTGAATCAAACATAATTATCTTTGTCAAAGTTTTTCTTAGGATATATCAAATTGAGACAAAAAACATTGCTTTGCAGCTATTTTGATACTTTTTTGTCTCAATTTGATATCCATAGAAAAACTGTGGTTCAAAAAAATTATTGGCTTTTTCTGCTCATTTTCTTAGTACAGTTGTACCTCGATATTCTTATAAACCAAAAAAAAAAATTGTCATCAAGGTTTGACTGCATTCCTCAAAAAAAATCCTTAAAAATGAATATTATTTTTATCAATTAATGTTTCCTTTAAAATAGAGATTATTTAAAGACGATGTTATTTTAATAAAAAAAAGAAATTATTGACCGAGCAAAATTATAGAGGAAAAAGTAGGGAAAAAAGAAGTTTGACTTAAAATTGACGTATACTACTTGAAAAATTAGAAAATATCTAGTAATATGTGTCTGACTAAATTTAAACTTTACTACTGAAGGCAAAATTACAAAAAGTGAATTTTTTCGGCTGACTATAAAAGACGTCTACTACTTGCAGAGTAAAAAATTAAATTTAGAAAATAACTTTTGATTATTTAATTATTGGATAATATTTTTGAAATTTTGAAAAATACTTTACTTATTAAATAGTCTCTACTCTTTGGTAAAAAATTTAAATTTTTTTAAAATTATCAATAATTCAAAAACCAAATTTCTGAAAATTCAACATTTTTTCTTTTCTTTTATAGCTTTTAGCTTCAAAATTTTTGTGCTCTTGAAAAATACTTTACTTATTTAAAAGTCTCCATTCTTTGGTAATAAATTTAAATTTTTTAAAAATTATCAAAAATTCGAAAAACCGAAATTCTGAATATTCAACATTTTTTCCTTTCTTTTATGGCATTTAGCTTCAATATTTTTGTGCTCTTGAAAAATACTTTACTTATTTAAAAGTCTCCACTCTTTGGTAAAAAATCTAAATTTTTTAAAAATTATCAAAAATTCGAAAAACTGAATTTCTGAAAATTCAACATTTTTTCTTTTCTTTTGTGGCTTTTAGCTTCAATATTTTTGTGCTTTTAAAAAATACTTTACTTATTTAAAAGTCTCCACTTTTTGGTAAAAAATTTAAATTTTTTAAAAATTATTAAAAATTCGAAAAACCGAAAAAGTTTAATTATATATTGAATATTTTTGGCCCACTTTGAGGGGAGAAATCGGTAAAATTTAAACTTATCCAAATTTTTCTTGTTTACGGGTGGTGTAATTTTTTTTTAACAAATTTAGGTTTTTTAAATTATAAAATTATAATAAGCTTTAAAAAATTAAAAAAAGTAAATTAGTTAAAAAAATTTTAAATAAATATCAAAATTTTCAAAAAATACAAATTTGAACTACTCTTGTAATTTTTATTATGTTTCATTGCCGATTTTTTATATACTTATTCTATAATTCTGCACAATCACACTAGAAAAAAGTTGGTGTGATTTTTGTTGCGTGTTAAATTAGCCAATGTTAAACGACATAGAATGTGGCGCCACCTATGAGGGTTAAATTTGTTGCGTGTTATTTTAGCACCAAATTTGATGTTAAAATAATACTTTTTATTTCCTGGCAATCTTATGAATTTTCAGAAATTTTGTTTTTTTTTAAATAAGAAAAATTATAAATCAGTTAAAATTTACTTTTTTTGAACAATTTTGTTAATAAATGTAGGAGTAACTTTAAAACTCGCATAATCAACTTGCAGAGCATTAAAAAACGCTTCGATTAATAACCGAAACGTTATGAATATTCAATAGTAGTTTGAACTTTAAAATTAAAAACACATTAAATTAAATACACATTAGATGAAATACTCCGCATAGAAAATATTCAGTACCGTGACGAATAAATTTTGATTCAACTCTTTAATAATTTAAACCGCTAATTAAGAAAATCCGAGACAACTGCGAGACAACTGCATTAGATAAACGAGAATCTTAGTTCGCAAAGGCTGCACAAGTCGCAAATGCACGTGTGAGTGCACTTGAAAAGTGTTACATAGATGAGGGAGCCCTTAGGCACTGTCGGAGGTGAGAACAGTGCATTACCCTTAGCGCATATCCTTCACTTCCTCTCTTTCTCTCTCTCACTCTCTCTTTCTCTCTCTCCCTCAAGTTTGTTCAATCTTCTCCTTCCCTCCGGATATTTTCTATGTATTTTTTTCCTTTTCTTTTTTTTCCTTCCTTTTTCTCCAGGACCCGCCCACTCTCACACTATCTTTCTCTCTCATTATTTCCACGCATGTCTAGTAAATGTACAATTTTTTTAAAATGCAAGAAATTACGTACAGACGAGCACCTAGTCATGCAGTACATTCATACACAGAAATTCACGCATTCACTTACAAAAAGAGAAAGAGAGAAAGAAAGAGAAAGAAAAAGTGTAAGAGAGAAAGAAAATAGAGAGGTAGAGAGAAAGAAAGAGAGAAAAAGAAATTGAAAAGAAAAACAGAGAGAGAAAAAGAGTGAGAGAGAGGGAGAAAGAAAGATAGCGAAGAAGAGAGAGACGAAAAAATCACAAACACAACGAAGACACATAAAGAATTTCTACATATGAGCTTGATGTATGTTTTTGCCTATAATATACTCACACATGGATAGAAATCACGAGAGAGCTGCCATGTTTCGAGTCTCTTTATTCCTTTCTCAGTTTGCGCCGCGGGGTGTTTCACCCCAACTGGAATTTTGCATTTAACCCATCCCCCCCTCCTTGCTAACCCCGCTTTTACTTCCTTCTATATATCCAAACTCTCCAACTTTCCACTTAAATTAACCGTTTCCCATTAATTTACAATTTGGTTCGACACTGTCACGGGAGATTTTTCACACTTGTTTTTTCGAGTTTTCTGTCTTTTTATTTATTTTTTTCCACCTTTTTTTTTTGTTTCCCGATAATGTAGTGTTGCAAATAATTTCAGACTTTCACTTGGAGAGAGGAAGGAAATTTATTTTTTTTTTTTTTAGTTGTATTTCTGTTTTTTGTAGACGATGAAAAAATGTGTAGCAATTTTTTTTTCTTGCTGCTTTAGAAGTAAATTTTATTGGGTTGGAAGTAAATTTTACTGAATTTTATTTTGGGAGTGGTAAATTTTATTAAGTAGAAGAATTTTTTAAGCATTTCTGGCGAAGTTTACTATCATAGGAATAAATTTTTACTATTTGAAACATTTATTATCCAACATTCATAAAATTTGACGAAAAATGTAAAGTTCAAGTTTTACTCCTATACGTACAAAAATTACATGGAAGTACCCCCTGGAAATTCCATTAAACATCTCCATAAAGTTTCTGTGGATAATACATGAAAATTCTGCAAGTTTTTTATTGTATTAATGTTTTAAAAATTCGATTGTCTGCTAATTGGCGGATGGAGTATTTTGAATAGTAATTTTGCCAAAATTATTCTACAAAAGTAATTTCTTGTAAATAAACATATAGTGAACATTAGGCAACAACAAAATCAATTGTTTATTAGTTTTTGAATTTTTTAAAGGTCATTGCTTCACAAAACTCGAAAATTCGATTGTCTGCTAATTGGCGGATGGAGTATTTTGACTAGTTATTTTGCCAAAATTATTTCACAAAAGTAATTTCTTGTAAATAAACATATAATGAACAGTAGGCAACAACAAATTCTTTTGTTTATTAACAATTGAATTTTCAAAAGCTCTTAGCTTCGCAAAAGTCGAAATTTCGATTGTCTGCTAATTGGCGGATGGAGTATTTTGACCAGTAATTTCGCCAAAATTATTTCACTAAAGGAAATTCTTGTAAATAAACATCTAAGGAACAATAGGCAACAACAAAATCAATTGTTTATTACTAATTTGATTTTTAAAAGCTCTTAGCTGCAAAAAACTCGAAAATTCGATTGTCTGCTAATTGGCGGATGGAGTATTTTGACTAGTAATTTTGCCAAAATTATTCTACAAAAGTAGATTTTTAAATTTGAGTTTTTTTATTAGTTTAGAGCTTTTTTTAATGAAAGAATTGAGCTTTTTCCAAAACTCGGAGGTACTCAGAACAAAAGAGTTTAATAAGAACATTAACTTCTTTTTATTGTATTCCATTTCTTCGTCGGTTCTTCTTCAACATTTTCGTTTTCTTCTATATTTCGCAACAGACGTTTATTTAAAAAATAAAAGGGAAAAAGAAACATAGGTTATGTAAAGCGATGCAAATGCCATGCCTCTGTATTTGGTGAGTAAACAAGCGAGGCTAGCTAATGACGCTCACCTCTCTTTTCTCCCCATTTACTCGATACATTCGTGGACGTTCGCGCTAACCGCATTTTGCCATTAGAAGAGGTTCTCACCTGAGTGAACGCGCTTCCTCGTCCTCTTAATTTCAGTCTCGAATTTCATCTCCAACACTTCGACTTTAGTTCAGAGAAATTTACGTCGACTGCAACTTAATTATGCCCGTAAAGGTAGATTTAAATATGTACACATAGGGGCAAAATACGTGGTGGCTATAAATATTATTCGCTGTAAATTTCTAAAATTTTCCTCATTACATCAAAAGTAATATAACTTACATACTTTATTCGTCATTTCTGAAAATTACAAAGTTCATAGAGCAAAAATCTGTTCGAAATTATTACACTGAGAAAAAAATTTATTTCATTCAAATAATCAATATAGAGTTAGTAGGTATACGTAATTATAATTCTAAACTGCAATAATTTAAAACTCGATTTACGAAAAATACAAAAATCGAGCAACGAATAATATTTTTCAGTAGTATAAGTAAACCTTAAGTCAGGCACAGCTTGAAATTAAATTTCAATAATATTTCTATAAATAATACAGGAATATAAATACAAAATATAATTTACTATTCTATTACTAATAATAATGTTATAAACAATATTTTTATAAATGAAAAATGAAGTATTTAGTAAATAATAATAAAAAACCTAAAAAAATAATGATAATACAGAATTAAAATAAAACAAATTAACTAAAAAAATCACATTTAAAAAAAAATGTTATTTATACACAAAGTAAAATTGTAATTTAGCTTTGGGGGAGATTTTCGAGATAGAATTAAGCATTAGATTACCGAGATTCGAGGTGAGAAGCAAAAAAAAAAAAATAAAAGAAAGCTCAAAGTAAAAGGAGAGAAGAAGCATATAAGAGTAGTGAGGGAAGGGTAGTTGAGAAACGGGACGGACAGGCCAAGATCCTTAATCGGGAGCTTTTAAGTGAAGGTAGTCCAATTTGTAACTGCAAAGAGGTTGGGAAATACTATCTTAAAGTCTTAAATAACAAACCCACCTTTATGCAGTTTTAACTCCTTTCCACGACCAAGCGATTAAGGACGCCAGGAAATGAAAAAAGCTATACACAAGACCCCGAGCTTATTCAAACATTCAGCCTAAATCTTCTCATTCCAATTTACATCTAAAGATACTTGACCCAAATTTTCTCTCTTCCCCGTTTTTTTCTTCTTCTTCAAATTCTTTATTTTCTTTACCCCTTTTCATTCTCTTGATTTAAAGGCGCGCACACTGTGTATAAATATTAAATTGTTCACTTTTTCTTTGTTCTCTTAAAATGTATTTAATCAAGACGGGAAAAGAATTTTTCTCCAACGGAATTTTCCTGCTCTGTAACATTTTGCTGTTTTCTTTTTGTTCTTCTTTTTTATTTAATATAATCAAAAAAAATTTATTTTAGTTTGTATAAATAATATTTGTATTCTCATTCTCTTTGAATCAGTGCATTAAATTTCAGATACTATGGAAATTAATATTTTATAGAATACAAAATGAAAAATAAAGATCTACGAAAAAGGAACTATTTTATAATTACAAAAATTGACAAAAATGTAAGACCATAAAATTTCGTCTCCTTTAAAGAAAAATACATTCGATAAAATTAAAATTTAATAATCGAATTAAATTTCAAAGTACATATTCAAGAAGAGAAATAAACTCCTCCTTCTCCAGAGAGATAATTTTTATTCTCACTTTTATCTTATTATCAAATTGACAAAACCGAGTACAACTTTTTTCACGATCCAACTTTTTTAAGTACCTTTGCAAAAAAAAGGAGAAGAGAATATTAATTTCCCTTTTTCCTTAAAGTGTCAAAAATTGAATGCGCTGATTCAAGAGGATGAGGATCAATTCGCAAAGAAAACAGTTTCGATAAGACTTTATACGTATGAGGAATACACAAACAGAGAGGGAGAGAGAAGATTTGAGCTATGAGGGAGTTTGGTTAACCCCACCAAATGGCAGAGAAGGTAAAGTCTGAACAAGAGGTGAGTGATGTGGAAGGGAAAGGGAGAGGAAAAACGAGATACGCGAGACTGGATACAGCAGGGGATGAACCGACACGGGAAGAAGGATACCAGATTGGATCAAATCGCATTGGATCAGATCGGATCAGATCGGTCCCGGGGCTGATGTGGTAGCTTGCGGTTAAGCGAAGAACCATGTCGTGGATAAAGTAGAGAAGAGGAGGGGACGGAAACGTCACTGTCTGTCACCAGAAACATGTCGTTGTCTTGCTCTCTCTCTCTCTCCTCTTATTCATGTTTCTATACGTTCCCCCTTTCGTTCACGTTATTTTACTTTCTCTCTCTCTCTCTCTCTCTCTCTCCTTTTTATCCTTCACTCACTCTCTCGCAGTTTTCCTCCAAAAACCTTGTCTTGCACCACGACTCTTTGACAGACGACGCGCATAATTCACGAATATGCCCGCCCGTATTTCTGCAGAACAAGAGAGTGGAAGAGAGAGAGAGAGAGAGAGAGAGAGAGAGAGAGAGAGAGAGAGACCTTGGTTAGACACATTGATAATAGTCATTTCCGGTATCGGTAAATCAATCAAAACGAAATTATTTTCGTTAAGAGCATCCGATGAGAAAATGAGGCTACAACGCTGCACCCTTAAAATTGTTGATTTTAATTTTCCCTTGTGATGATGATAATAATAATAGTAATAACCAATAATTAATTAATTATTAATAAACCATAATAAACTTCGTGTTCTTTCATTCATTCTGTCCGCTCTCCGCAGTTACTTCTTGTATATGCTATTGTTTATTTTTCTTTAAAAAATATTGTTTGACAAATCGAAAATATGCAGGTATTTCTTTATGATTTATAATAAAATAATATTGTAAATTAGAAAATTCAAAAAATATGATTAACAAATGAAAAATATACCCATTTTCTTTGTTATATTTTTTCTATAACAAATTTCATTTGACTGATCTAAATTATTATGTAAACTATTCTTCTGTTTATTTATAAAAAATACTAGAAAATTGTTAATTGTTTAAAATTTTTTATTACGAAGAAGGAAATATACCCATTTTATGCATAATTTTTATTTCTCAATAACAATATTGTTTACAAACTCATTTTTTTTTTGGGGGGGGGAATAAAAACATTAGATATTCACGTTTCTTAATATTTTTGTAGAAAATTTTCATAAGGAAATAATTTGCGGCATCATTTCTATTTCTTAATTTTAATTGTTTTAATAAAATTCAGTATTTTTAAAATAAAGAAAAAAAATGTTTATAAATTCTATTTGTCAATATTTTTGCTGTAACTTCTTAAAAATTATTTTCATATTCTATTATTATTTAAAATTTAAACTAAAATTCATTTTCAAATCAATTTTTATTGGAAAATACTACGAGAATTAAATTATTTAAATATAAAAGTAAATTATTTATTGAATAATTGAATGTTTCTTAAAATTTAATTTCCATAAAGAATCGTTATCAACAAATTTTCAAATAATTGAATTCTATCAACGAATTTTAATAAAAGTTTTAGGAATAATTATATTTATCAAGAAATTCGATTAAAATTGTATTAAAAATCATTGAAATTCAGCAATGAGTTTTATTATTTGTAAAAATAATTGATTCCCTAAGAAAAATTGTATTATTTAAAAAAAAAAAAATTTTGCGAAGAATATTATTACTCTTGAAAATAATTGAATTTATAAAATAATTTTTTTCGTGTTTTTAACTAAAACTCTTCTATAAAAATCCATTATTTTTAATAATTTTTGAAAAAGTTCTTTAAGAATTTTCAAATTCATTTGTTTATAATTCAATTTTACAAAATGAAAAATTCAAATTTTCAAAGATTTTAATCTGAAACCTTCTCAAAATTCAATTATTTCTAAAAATTTACGCTCTTAAAGCTTTTAAAATTTAATTATAATCTAAAATTTTAACTGAAATCAATTTTTAAATCAATGTTCATGAGAAAATTCTACTAGAATTAAATTATTCAAATACAAAAATAACAATTTATTGAATAATTGCATGTTTTTAAAAATTGAATTCTCATAAAGAATTTTATCTATAAATTTTTAAATAATTAAAACTTTTTCGATGAATTTTAATAAAATTTTTAAGAATTTTTACGAGGAATTCGATTAAAATTGTATTAAAAATAATTGAAATTCTGCAATGAGTTTAATTATTTACGAAAATAATTGAATCCTCGTAAAAATTTGACTATTTATGAAAATAATTGAAAGATTGCAAAGAAATTTATAAAAAAAACTTGTAAATAATGAAATTCTTGTGAAATTTATATTATTTTTTGAAAATACTTAAAAGTTTGCGTACAATTTTATTAAAATTGTTTTTTAATAATTGAATTCTTTTGGAGTAATTTTATTAAAATAGTAGATATGTAAAATTATTGAAATAAGGAAAATTTTTGAAAATAATTGAAATTTTCACAAGAATTTTATTAAATTTTTTTAAAATAATTGAATTCTAAAGAAGAATTTTTTTATTTATAAAGATAATACTTGGAATTTTGTCGAGATTTTTTTTTGTAAATTTTGAACATAATTGAATTTTGTGATAAGAATTTTATTACTTTTAAAAATAATTAAATTTCTGCAATCATTTGTAACTTTTTCAAAATAAAATTTTTTTAGTGTTTTTAACTAAATTTCTTTTATAAATCTACTATTGAATTATTTTTGTAATATTTAAGTAAAATTATTCATTAAGTAATTTATAAGTAATTCTTCTTTGTATTTATAAAAAAATAGAAAATTGTTAATTGTTAAAAAATTGTGCTTAAGAAATAGGAAATACACCCATTTTATGCAAAAAAAAAGATATTAAATTGAAAAACGAGAGAATCGAAAAAAGAAAAAGAAAAGAAAACTAAACGAAAAAAAGAGAGTAAAAGAAGAATGAAGAAAGAAGGAAATCAAGAATACGGAATCAGCTAAATTGGCCCGGGCTTCTTTCAACTTTTTCCTCGTTCCTTTGCTGCTCTTTCTCTCCCTTTCTCTCTCTCTCGTTTCGTTATCACCTCGCAAGAATATTGTTTGCTCAAGGAGAAGTCGAGCGTCGATGAGAAGGACGAGTACCGTGATTCAGGACAGACTTTGTACAAGAATACAAATTCGATATTCGCAGTCAGCGCTTTGCCTAAAGATACATCTATATATACACATCCAAGGAAGAATCGCCAAGGGAAATATCGAACTCACTGTTGCAATATTCGCAAATTTTTTGTCCTTCTCAGCTTATTTTTTAATAAAAATTTTCATCCAATAGAGGTGACCATTGGCCTTTTCTTTTGAATTCTATTTAAAGGACATTTTTCCAACTGAAAATTGAACACGAGATATTCGACATTTTCACATATTATTTCGCTGAGTCAATAAAATATTCATTTTCTGTCTGTACAATGAGAGAAAATTTTTTTTTTAATCCAAAAATAAGTGGCCAACCAAAAAAATATGTTCGAATTAAACATATTTTATAATTGAATTAATAAACGTAATTTTTATTGAATCAAACTTATTATGTATTGAATCAAAATCATTCAAAATAATTTTTTGTACCACTTGGTGATAGTGGAAGTCCTCTTTAATTTGTCGCCATATTGCATCCGCCATTTTGGACTTTTCAATTCTGCTATTAAATTTACAATTAGCAACCCCAAATAAAAAGCGTTTCTTCAATAACATTTATTCATTATTTATTACTTATTTAATAATATTAGTTTTAGTTAATAGTAAATAGTTGGTATTAAATAGTTGATAGTAAATAGTTGATAGTAAATAGTAGTTAATAGTAAATAGTTGATAACAAAAAGTAGTTAATAGTTAATAGCTAATAGTTGATAGTAAATAGTAGTTAGTAATTAATAGCAAATAGTGGATAGTAAATAGTAATTAATAGTAAATAAAAATAAGGAACATTGAGTTAAACGATTACAATGTAAATTCAAATATTTATTAATAGTACATAGAAGTTTATAATAAATAGTTAATAGTACACAGTAGTTAATAATAAATAGTTAATAGTACATAGTAGTTAATAATAAATAGTTAATAGTACACAGTAGTTAATAGTAATTAGTTGATCGTAAATAGTAATATTAAATATTTATTAACAGTAAATACTAGTTAATAATAAATAGTTAATAGTAAATACTAGTTAATAATAAATAGTTAATAGTAAATAGTAGTTAATAGTAATAACTTGATAGTAAATAGTAGTTAATAGTAAATAAAATATAGAAAATTGAGATGAACGATCAGAATGTAAATTCAAATATTTATTAATAGTAAATAGTTAATAGTAAAACAAATGATAGTTTCAATTAATTAATTAATGTTAGTTAAAAATTAATGTTCCTGAATAGTGCAACATTTAAAAGGATTATCAGGAGAATAGTACGAATTAGAGAGCACGAGTTTACTGGATAATTTGACTTCCCCCCTTCGCCCCCTCCCCACCCCTCGCCTTTCAGATCCTTTAACCAATAAAGTCTCAGTGATTTGCGAGTTCTCGATAGACACAAGACGACTCAACGTCCTAACAGGATAAGACCTTATAGTAGCTCGACAATTTGATATCGGCTTGAAGTAACTTACCGGCAGCTTGCAAAACATCGACTACTTCCAAGATGTCTAGAAATTGAGGATAATCTATGTGAGAACTTGTACAGCTGACAGAGAAAAAGGATGGTACAATAACCCCTCTACCCCCTCTTTCTTTACCATCCTTCTTTTACTCTATATATATTTCCCTGACGCACCTTTTCTTCCCTCGTATTTTGTTGGGAAAAACAATATAATCGACCCTTAAACACATATACTATACAGACACCCTCTCTTCCTATTCGTTTTTCTCGTTAATTATTACAGGAATTTTTAATGATTTAGTGAATATTTTATAGAATAGAGAGTTCTATGAACTTTATATTTGCAAATGTTGAATTTTCAAATGGAAAATTGGTAATTTCTCCTATTTCTTGATTCTACATGGAAGAAGCGAGAATATTTTCTGTTTAATAAATTTTTAATGGTGTTCCTTTAATCGAACATGTTGCGAAATTAATATTTTTTTATTTTTTATTCAGTTATCTATAATTAAAGTTCGAAATTAATTTCCCTGGGAAAAATAAAGTCCACTTGTAAAGGAATGTAATTTTATTTTATTACTATTCGTAAACTGAATATATAGTAGCAGTTAAAATTTCAAAAATAAAGAATATGGAAAATTTTTCAAAAACTTGTCCCAGCCTAGTTTTATTATTTAATTGTTAATTACTATAATTATTTAATTAGTTTAATTAGTATAATTAAAATACCTCTAACAATATAAATATAAAATAATAAAATATTATAATTAAAATTAAAATAATATTATAAAATAATAAAATAAATGAAAAAGGTCGATGGAAAAGAAAAAGAAAAATAGAATAATTATAAAACGTGTAAAATTAACAGTGCGTAGACTATTAAAGTAGGGAAAAAATTGAAGAGAATATGAAAACTAGCAGAATATTTTAGTTAAAGAATTAAAAGGAAAAAATAGTTGAAACATTTTGTAAATTAATTCTACATTCAACCATCTTTTCGTTTTAATTAATTTTAATAATTAAATATTCAAGTATTTTAAATAATATGGACTTACTTAAATATAAATAGCGAATAAACATTAAAATATCTAATGTAATATTACTAAATGTAATAAAATATTTAAACAACTTTTGAACAATCTCAATAAATATTGAAATATTCGAAAAATTTTTAATTAATAATTAAAATGCAACGTATTAAAATCAAATTTAATATTAATTTTATTAACAAAATGACAATTAAATATATTAAAACAATGTTAACAGTTCATTTTATTAATTTTTAATCCATCAGACAAATTGTAAGACCAGAGATAAAATTAATTTCAAATACAAAATCAATAAAGCCAACAATGACTCATCTGTATTTGACTCAGCATAATAAACTCTTTGTAACGTTAAATATTTTTTTTTCTGTTTCAGGTAAGTGCACTCGACATATTTTATGTAATTTTCCAAGGACCAAAGGTCAACGTGAGTACAATTCTTTTTTTATTTTTTTAAAAAAATATTTTAATCACATTGAATCGAAGCAACCATTATAATGATAACTATTAAACGATCGGCAACCATCAAAGGTGAATGATTTCACTTGAACTTTATATATTAAATTCAAAGGGAATTTTTTTATTGTTTCTTAAAATAATTATAGAATTATTATTTTTAATTTTTTCTCTAACATACTCGTACTGCTATAAGTGAAACGATCATAAAAAGTTAATAATTAATTTCATCATTATTTATTCCTTCAGTTGCTTCAATTGAAACAATTTCAAAAATTAATAATTGTTTATTAATTACTTATTATTTTTAATTACTAAAAACTTTAATAAATATTAATAAGGAATAAATAATTAAAATTAGTATTACGAATACCTACATTAGTCATTATAATACCTAATAAATAGTAATAAAATTAATAATTAGAAATTAGAATAATGAATAATAGTAACATTAATAATTAGAGTAATACTTATTAATAAGATTAAAAATAATAATTAATAAGGAAATTAATAATAACAAATAATAATTTAAATAAATCAAGTCTCTAAAGTTAGAACAGCTTAAATAATAAAGAAAATATACAACAATAAAATTATAAATTAGTATTACAATTATTAACAATTAAAATGATGAACAAAAAATTAAATTAAAAATAAACATTGTCAGTAACGAAATATTTATTTTCAGTTCACGCAGACAATTTAATTTATATCAGATTTTAATTAAAATAGAGTGAGTGTTTATTTATATTTAGAATTAATTTAGTTGAAAATTGAAATTTCATTTTATTATCTTTTTTAATAATTAATATCTTTCGGAAGAATTTTAAACCCTAAATGAAATTTAAATACAATAAAATTAAATTTCAATGCTGGCAAATAATAATTATATATTTCAATGACCTAATTAAAATATGCAAAAAGATAATTAAATTTTAAATGGGAATTTTCTGTCATACACGCAATTCAATTGTTGCTTGGAAAAAAATTAAACGCTAATAAATAATTAATTTTTTATTTATAATATTTTTACTTTAGTTATTATTTTTGCTTTTTACTATTTTTATTTATTTATTATTCATTTGTCATATAAATACATAGAAAAAAAATTTATTTAAAAATTTCTTTTATTTTATAAGTTATACAAGTACGAAAATTTAATTTATTAAAAAACAAAAGAAAAATTGACATTTAAAGATCGATCTTTCGAGTTGGCAATGCTTGCAAAAGTTTATACACCGACGACGACGACGACGACAACGACGTCGGTCCCTATGTATAATAGTGAGATAGGTATATTAGCTGGAAGTTTGAATATAATAACGGGAACACTATTATCAGGACATTGCAAAATCATCCACCCGAAACACGAAAGGCATCGTGTAGCCTATATATTATATATATAGTGAGCACACTAGACATGTCGCGAAGTCACTTATTGTCCTCGAGTTTCCAGTGCCTCTGCACTTCCGCTAGAATGAACACGTGGTCCCCTCTTGACTCTCACTTCCCAAATAGTTCGTTATATTCATTTTCCAACTCTGATTGCGCTTAATTCCAATCTAAAGCATTGCCACTGGTCCATTTTGCAAAATTTCATCCCTAAATGTTGAATTATTTCGGAAAATATTAAAATTAAGACAAAAAAATTTTTTAATTGAATGATTAGCAACAAACAACGTGAAATAAATAACAGGAGCAAAAAAAAAACAATAAATAAAAAGATTATAAATGAAAATAAATTTAAATAGAAGATAACGACAGTGAGAACAAGAATAGTGGCAATTAAAATTAAAGGAAAATAATAATAATCATAATCATAATTATTAAATAATAGATACATAAAAATAATAGTGAAAAATTATAGTCACAATATTGAGTCAAAATTGCCCAGTAATATTGGGGTAATACTGTAACAATATTGGACCAAAATTACAAATGATTTCAAAAATTTAATTATTTTCAAATGTAATAAAATTCTTCTCCGAAATTCAATTATTTTCATAAAATTTTACTCAATTCAATGATTTTCAATATCTACTATTTTCATAAAATTTTCCAAAAGAATTCAATTATTTAAAAAAAAATTGTTGCCTAGTAAAATTTGGGTAATATTACCCAGTAATATTAAGGTAACATTTACTACAAATTAGATTATCATTATTATTATGCAATGTTAAAAATTTAATTAAAATTGTATTAAAAGTTTAATGAAAATGTATTTAAAATTAAAAAAATTCAAACTCAAATAGTTTTTTTTTAATTAAAAAGGGAAAACTTAAAACTCAGCTAATTATGGAGAATAAAAAATAATTTGTGTAATTAAATTCTATAATTAATATTAGGAGATGATCGCAAAGTGAATGGGAGTGACATGAAGACGTACACGTGGGTCGACTTAACGATATATATATTGCGTATGATGACATTGGCGGAGGTCAGGAAGTCCCTCTACATTGCGCTATCTTGTAGATATGTTGCACCCTTGGGACACGAAGCTAATTATGCCAATTCCCATAACAATGATCGTACATTAAAAACTAATATTAGTGATGAGAAAATGAAAATTAATCATATCTCTTCTCTCATTGCATGACAATGTTACTACAGCAGTAACTATATCACTCAGTGACTATATATGTATATGCGAGGGTGAGCAAAAAAGAAAAAAGTAATTTCCTCCGAGAATTAAAAAATTGATTTTTTCTCCTCTACTTTTTTTTAACAATTATCTATTGAAATGAAAGGGGTTGGACAAAAAGTGTTATTTAATTAGAAATGATGTCATTTTAATGATTTTCCATTTATTTATTTGTGGAAATGAATTTTAATGTTTGGAATGTAGCAAGAAAATTTGGAATAAATTTTTCAGTAGTACAAGTAGTTTTTGGTCAGACGTTGCAATTTTTCAGGCGTACAACTTTAATATTAAGAATAGTAAATAAACGTAAGTTTTTCTTAAAAAATAGTTTACTAAAAATTAACTGTATTGTCTATGAAATTTTAATTCAAATCATTCAGTAGTATGAGTAATTTTTGGTCAGACATAACGATTTAGACTTCTTCTTTATCTACAAATGTTAATATTCCCATGAATTGTAAATCAAATTAATGACTTGAAAAAATTGAAATTCTTTTTTGTTTTTATTATTATTATTATTATTTTTATTATTATTATTATTATTATTATTATTATTATTATTATTATTATTATTATTATCACTATTATTGTTGCAATTATTTCCAGGTAATATTTTGAGTAATTTTACTAGTAATATTTTGAATATCGCCTTGTAATATTGGGGTAATAGTATCTAATAATATTGAATCAAAATCGTCTAGTAATATTGCCGTAATTTTTCTAGTAACATTGAGACATTTCTTGGTAATGTTGGGGTAATATTACCTTGTAAATTTGGGGTAATATTGTCATATTACCTCAGTAATAAGATAATAATAAATTTTAAGAAAGAAAGGTAAAGTAATATTGAAACATTACAGTAATATTACCGTATAATGTTACGGTAACAATTTTATAATTTTTCCGGTAATATTACTCTCTAAATCTGAATTAGTGCGGATTCGTTTACCAATTTGAATTAGTAACATTTTTTACTAATTTTTAGTAGTTTTTTACTAATTGCTAGTAGAAAATTACTAATGCAATTAGTAGAACGTATTTTTTACTATTTCAAATCATTAAATTGTCTACTAATAATTAGTAAATAACTACTAAAAATTAGTAAAAACAGTTACTAATTCAATTGGTAAACGTATCCGCACTATTTCATTAGTAGAAAACTACTAATTCAGATTTAGAGAGTACCAGCAGGCGAAGAAATTTAAATTTGTCTGTAATATTACAGTAATATTACATGCTACCTGTAATGATGATCATTTGATATCTCATTTGCGTGCAGTGCAAAAACTTGTAATTCTTGCAAAGAGATTTTAACTAACGATCTTGAGAGCAAAAGAGAGAACGAGAGAGAGAGTCGGCTAATCTCGAAGCAGAGCATCACACGAAACTTCGCATCCTTTAAAGATTTGTACTTGAGCTGCGATAATGATTGCGATAACCGATTAACGAGCTGAAATACGAGAGAAGTTTTAAACTATCCTGCCTTCATTAGCAAAGCCGCCCGCAATGAATTATTCGACTCTCGATGCGTGTAGGTTTGTGTTGATGTGTGCGACACAGAGAGTGAGAAAGAGACTGAGAGAGAGAGAGAGGAGAGTTAGTGAGAAATGATCAGATGGAGAAAGTAAGAAGATAACACAGAGAGAGAGAGAGAGAGAAATGGGGATGCAAGCAAATCGAAATAGAGAATCGTGGGTCCATGGTGTACCCAAGACAAATGCCCCTTCTGAAATATGTAGGTACCCTCTGCCTTGCTATAAGTCTTGCGTTTAATGTGTTCCGTTGACGAAGAACGTAACAAATTGATGCCATTAAGCATGTCGAAAACTTACGAAGGAAACAAGTTTTCTCTGCCATTGACAGTTTCACTAACGCCCTTTTTTTGCGCCTTTATATGTCGAGCATTAAAATCATCTGGAAAATGAATTGATTCCCACAGCTCTTCTCATATGGTGTGGACAAATTTCAATTTTTTTCTTCCGTTCAATCGAATTTTAACAAATGTTTCATGAAATTCCTTTCTCTATTACCTTCTGAACAAAAATCATAATCAAATATTAACAATCGTCTTTTATCTTCTGTACAAAAATCACATTAACAATCGTTTGATGAAATTACAATTTATTTTTGTCGAAGTTTTGTAGATTTTTACTAAAATAAGCATCGGAGTAAAAATTTGTTAAATGTAAGGTTATCGATACAGCTCAATACAGTAAAACCTCGTTTAATAAATAGGAAACTAATTTTTTATACAAACTTACAAATAAAGGATTTTAGAATCATATTTTTATTTTCTTATATAAGGAAAACTAAATAAAAACTAAATAAAACTAAATAAAAAAAAACGTGAAGCGTTCAGTACAATAAAACGTTAATTAAAAAGCGTTCGTTACAGTAGAAGGCATTAAAACCTTGACAGTTACTTTTAATTACAAAGTATGTAGTACAGTGAAAGTTCGATAATAATTTATTAAGAATTCAATACAGTAGAACCTTGACAATAATAAATTGTAAAAAGTTCAGTACAGTAGAATCTCGAAAATAATTTGTAGAGACCAGTACAGTAGAACAAAGAAAATAATTTATAAAGAGGCCAGTACAGTAGAACCTCGATAATAAATTGCAGAGAATTCAATACAATAGAACTTTGATAAGAATTTGTAAAAAGTGCAGTACACTCGATCCTTGATTATAATTTGTGTAAAGTTCAGTACACTGGGACCTCGATAATTAACGAAAAATAATTTCTCAGTCAAAATTACCAATAAATAGAATTCAATTTTTCATTTTGTTTTAAATATGACAAGAACAGTGGAAACTCGAGAAATAATCTATAATTAATCGAAAAACGTATGGTACAGTAAAACTTCGGTAAGAATCGAAGAAGAATTTTGAAAAACAAAAATTTCGAAGAATGAATTTTAAAACGCAATTTTTATTTTATGTTAGAGATAAAAACAGTTAGACCTCGATAATAAATGCATAGAGTATGCAGCACAGTAATAGTTCAATATTTTTCAGAATACGAAATTAATTTTTTTTTATTTACATACACTCGACCTTCAGTTATTGAGACACATATCTGAGACTGATAATTGAAGTTTCAGTGCATCAACAAAACGTTTTATAGAAAAAAGTTCAAAATAAACTAATTGAAATAAATTAATAATTTTTCGAAATGTTAATCTATATTTGAAATCTAAATTAGTGTCAAGTTTTGCAAATTTGTACTGTTTCACTAAAACTTTAGTAAGAGGGAATAAAAATCCAATTACTAATCGTAGTAGCCAGTGAGGTACCACTGCATTTTCCACTCCGCACCTGTAAGTAAATAATATTCATTAATTTATTAATTTATTAATTAATTTATCATTACAGTATAAAAATATTTATATTATGAATAAAAATTATCTATTTATATTATATAAAATTATATTCCGATTACTTTTAATATTTTTATTACAAAATAAATAGAATAAAAAAAATAAGTTGTTTATACTAAATTATGGAAAACGTATTTAAGTCATTAAAAATATTAAAAGTTTATATAATTATTATTCAATTAAAAATAAAAAAAATTCCTATAATTAATAATTATATAAAAGTTTGATTACAAGTTCGATTTAATAATCAAACTTAAAATCAATTTTCAATTTCAACAATAATCACTTTATCTAAAAAAAGGGAACAAGTTATTTTTAAAGAAAAATAAATTACCTCTCGATATTTACCGAAACTAAAATGTAATTTGAAATCAAAACCCAATTTAAAAATAGTTTTCGTAAAGTGCTTGTTGATTGTTGAAAAATAGTTATTGTGGTTCCTGATGAAATAAATAGCGAGTAATACAAGAAAGTAAAATAGATTTTGAAACTGTATCACTAGCGGGCATTGCACCTATTTCTTTTCGTTCGAAATGTTATTCACTTTAGTGAAAAGAATAAGCGAACTAAATGGATTTAAACCCCTACGTGCTTCAAGCGTTTTTCAACTTGTGATTGGCTTTCAATCAATTTCAATTTTTCAATCTTTTTTTTCACTATTTTTCCTTCCGTGTTTTTTTTTTGTTTTTTGCCTAACTAAATAATTGTTGTCACCAATTGTATTATTTTTATAAACTTCGATTTATGGAAAAAAATAAAGCTTTTTTTTCTCTGAAAAACAATTCTCTCCTCGAAAAAGGAAAACTTGAAATTAATTATAACTTTTTTGAGAATTAAATTATTTTTCTTCTTTCAATTAGAATCGAAAGAAAACTATAGGAAACAATTTTTTCTTCTATTTAATAACAATATTTTAGTTATTTTTAAGAAAATATTTTTTTCGTTATCATAAAATGCAAAAGCTTCGTAAATAAATAAAATAAATAAAGTAAATAGAATAAATATAATAAACAAAACTAAAATAAATGAAATAAATAAAACTAAAATAAATTAAATAAATAAACAAAAATAAAATAAATGAACAATAAATAAACATGGGTCGAAATATTTTGAAAGAAGAGGTTCGACTGAATGGTTTCAAAGAATAAAAGTCGTTTTGCCGGTAATAATTCATAAGTCTTTTGAAGAATAATTTTTTTTTTAGTGCAGGGAAAGAGGGGAGCGTGTATGGCGAAAGAGAAATGTTTCAAATTGAAGGTGACACCTCACTTCCTTGCCGGACAAATTTATCGAAAGGGAGAATAATGGCCCAGCCTTGGACCCTGAAGAGAAAATATATTTATATATAAAAGGTAGATTCAACGTCGGCGGCAATCGATAGAAAGCGAAAAAAATATGCTTTGCGAGCAAAAGGTAATTGCGAGCAAGGCTCGATCAACTCCGAATGGAAAAAAGAAAATTCCAGATTGGAGCGAGTCCGAAAAAAGAGAGCAAAAGAGGAAAAAAAATATTTCTCTCTCTTTCTCTCTCTCTTCTATCTTTCCCCTCTCTCTTTTCTCCTGTCTCTTTATCTAAATTCTATTTTTCTCTCCTTTTCCATTTTCTACCTCTATTTCTATAGATTTCTATCCCTCCTCTCTCTGTTTTTTCTCTTATCCCTTCATCTAAACTTTATGTAAAAAGAATAAAGAATAGAGAGCAAAAAAAAGAGAAAAAAAGGAAAAGAGAGGAGAAAGAAAGAGTAAAAAGATAGAAAATAAAGAGAGTAAGAAAAGGACGAAGGGAAAGGAGTAAAAAAGTAAGGAATAAGAAGAAATAAAGTTAGAGGAATAAACAAGAATAACAGATAAAGAGAACGAAAGAGAAAGAGATCTAGAAAAAAAGACAAGGTCAGGTGAGAAAAAATGTAAGGATTAGAGGGAGAAGGGTGAAAAAATCGAAAAAGAGTAAAGAATAAAGATAAAAAAGATGGAGGAAGAGAGAAAGAGTAAGAAAAAAGAGAGTGGGTAGGGATAAAAATAAAGAAAAGGATAGAGAAAAAAAGAGTGTAAGGGAATCGAAAAAGAATGGTAGAGGGTTAAAGAAAGAGGGTAAAGTGAGAAAAAATAGGAGAAGAAGTGGAGGTAAAAAGAGAGTAAAGAATAGAGAGACAATAAAGTAGAATAAAAAGGGGACAGGGAAAAAATAAAGAAAAAAGAGAGAAAGAAAAAATAATAGGAAAGAGAAAGATAAGGAGTGAAGAATGGATAAAGAAAATATGACAAGAAGGAGGAATATAAAGAGTAATAAAAGTGGGGGAAAAATCGAAAGGGAAGAAGAAGAAGATAAAGACTAAAAAATAGAGAGAGAAAGATAGAAAGAGGATTGTATAGAGGAAGGAAAGGAAAAATAGAGAGAGGGAGTTGAAAAAGAATAAAGAGAGGGAAATATAAAGGGAGAAAGAATAGTGGATAGAGGGAAAAAAAGAAAGAGCTCAAGGAAGAGATGGAGGGAGGCGAGAAACAGTAAAGGATCGAGGAGAAAAAAGGAGGAAGTGGGGGTAAAAAAGAATAAATGATGTTACGGGGAAAAAATAGAGGAGGGGGTAGAAAAGAAGTAAAAGAGGAGAATTAAAAAAAATATTGAGGAAGAGGGGAGGTACAAAAAAGTGAAAAATAAAGAGAAAGAAAGAGGGAGGGGGAACAAAAGAGTAAAGATGGATAGAGAAGAAGAAAGAAGAGAGAAAAATGGGAAGAGAGAACAAAAGAGAGGAAAAAAAAGGGAAGAGAGAGAAAAATAGGAAGGAGGGAAAAAAAAGAAGAAAGAGAAGGGGAAAAAGGGGGAAAAAGGAAAAATAGAGAGGAAGGAAAAAAGAGAAGAAAGAGAGAAGGGAAAACAGAAAAAAGGGAAGAAAGAGAAAAAAGAGAGGAGGGAAAAGAGGGAAAAATAAAGAGGAAGATGGAAAAAAAAGGAAAAAAGAAAGAAGCAGAGAGTGAGAGAGGGGGGAGTGTTCGCGTGCCTGTGAGGAAATTTACACTGCATGCTTTTGAACTCGCTTTAGCGAAAGTTCACTACACACGCGGAAAATAACACCCACTCATTCTCACGCACACTTTAACATTGTTCGCTAGAAACTTACCTTGTATTATATAAGTTGAGCTAATCGCTGGTCGAATTAATTCCACGACTGAGAATGGCTTCTGCACGGCCGACCGGCACGGAATTGTTACAAACCGGAAGTGGATGGCTATCAAGGCCCTTCCCTTTTTAACTGTACATTGCATGGCTTATAAAATCAAAGTCGAAATAGCATTTGTTGTTTTTTTTCTCGCACCCCTTTCCAAATGGCACACTATCCTTATTTCTCTTCTGTCCCGCTTTTTTTTTGCCAATACATTGCTGGGAATTTTTTTTTTCTCTTCGACAATAATTTCTTTTCCATTTTTAGATCGATGTTCAATTTCTGCAATAAAATAGGTGAAAAAATTATCCAACTAATTATTAATTAAACTAATTACTAATTAATCAAATTTTATTAATTTTATTAAAAAAAATTACTATTACTGACATTACGACCACTACTAAAATAAAATAGTAATAATGATTATTAGTACTACTTATTAATTGTTAGCAATTAATAATTAAGCTATTTAGTTTTTAGCTAAAAATATTAAGAGCTATGAAATTGAACAAATAATTTGCTATTTTCAATTTTAAACAACGTTTTACTGCTCTTCAAGTCATCTACATTTAAAATGTAATTAAAATGTCTAAGTAGTAAAGAAAGTTGATAGTCAGACGCCAGACGAAAATTATGAAATTAGAACAACTCAAAAGTTGCGAAACTTAGGAAAACTTTAAACAGAGAACACACCCAATGAAATAAAAAGTTTCAGAGATTAATTTTTCTCCATAATAGTGTCGCTTATAAATCTTGAGCAAATATTAATTATTACTCACGTTTCTTGTCGAATTTAAAATCTATTTTTTCGAAGGGGACTTAAGAAAATCCTCTTCTCCCTCTTTTTCGTCGTCTGCAATCAAAAAATTAAATTAAATTAAATTTTTCATGAAAATTAACAAAATTAAAGGTAAAAATCGGAAAATAATTTATAAATAAATAAAGAAAATCTGAAATCAGAAGAATAAAAGTTCAGGATTGAAAGTGAGCTTTCGACGATTGCAATATAACAAAATTTTATTTCGTATTATCGAATAATGTCTATTATCATGAAATTCGTTGTTGGAAACAGAGAAACCTTAACTACTTGTACGTGCTTATTTCCGGTTAACTATTGGAATTCCATTTAGAGACAGATAACCTTCATTAAGAAAAAAGGTTTTTACCCTTTTACTACTAATTAACTTCAAATGCATAATAGCATATTGTTAAAGTAGCCAAATGTAACTGATAAAATGTTCAATCTCATTTTGTTAACTTTAACGAGGAGTTGTATTTTTTATATTATTATAATGACAACTGTAATTTTATTGTTATTTAACAAAATGCTATAAATATAAATAAAATAAATAAACTAGATATAAAAATATTTATTTAAATATTTAGTATTTCCAATTATGTATAATAAAACATTTGTATTTAAATTTTAAATATTATCATTTCAATAATTACTTACAATAATTTAATTAATTAAATAATTAATTGCAATAATATTATCGATTATCGATTATACAGATTTATATGTATAACAAATAAATTTATAATTTATTAAAAAGATATAAACTTTTAAATGTGCAAAATATCGATAATGGAAAATGTTTTAATAATTAATGAGGACACGGCGTTACTGCAAAATTATATCTACATATCAAATATTTTAAATATACATTTAATCACCGTCAATCTTTTTATTAAAGAAAATTTCATTATGTAGTTTTAAATTAATAGTTTATTAAAGTAAATTAGCCGAGTTTTAATAAATAATAAAGGTACAATGTAATAACTTTTTTGAAAATAATTTGCAAACATCAAATATTAACATGTGTATAATATTGCAATAAAAAAAAGGATTAAAAAAACGAAATAGATTGTAAATTAATAAAGAGAGAAATTGCAAAATGGAAAGAATAATTATATGAAAATGAATGAATTAATGATAATGATATTGAATGATACGAATGATAATTATTGATTAATTAGTCAATGGCCAATTGCAAAATTAATTAATGGACAATTGGAAATTTAATTAAGGTCTAATTAAAAATATAATTGATGTCAAACTTAAAATATCAGTGTTAAATAAAATTCATTAGATCATTAATTATAAAAATCAAAAAATTAAATAAAAAAGGGGAATTAAAAAAAATTAACAAGTGGTAAAATAATGGTAATATAAATACTACTAACGAGTTTTATAATTGAGTGACAAATATATCAGGTTTGAAAAAAGGAAAAATTAATAAATTCAGTTATTAGTAAAGTTACGAATTAACAAGTTTCATAATTACCAGTTACATTGTAACAAGTTTAGTAATTAAAATTTCATATAAACGAATTTAATAGATAGCAAAGTTGACTGATTTATATTAATTACAGATTGAAAACTTGGATATTATAATTACAACAGTTCTGTCTGACCAAGAACAACCTTTCCTACTTATGTCGCATTCCATGCTGAAGTATTCCTTTAAGAATATAGTTTATAAAATTTTATGTCTATTTACAAGCAATTAATTGACAATTATTTATTTTATGTTTTATTTAATACGTTTGATAATTATTTTTATTATTTTTTATTATCTCTTCATTATTTTTTATTATTTTTATACTATTATTGACTATTTGTCAGTGAAACGAAATAATGAAAATATTAAGTAGTTAATTAATTTATTATTAGGAAAATAAATTAATTTATTAAATAAAATAAAATACAACTAATTAATTAACATATGAATTTATCTTTTAATAAATGTTTAAAATAAATTATCAATTAATGCAACTTAATGATTTACTGATTTTTTTTGACAATATCAAGGAAATAATTAAAATATTTCCCAAAATTGCTATTATAATTACTTTTTTAGAGGAATTTAATGGCCATAAAATAAAATTAATCAGAATATATTTTTTTGATACTTTTAAAAAAAATTTTTTTCTAAAAATTAGTATTCAATAAGAAATGGTAATTTTGGTCATTTTCAACCTAAAAACAATTTTTTTTTTCTAAAAAAAATTAATATAAAAACAATTTTATGGAATATTTAAATTATTTTCTTGATATTGTTAAAAATATCGGTGTACCCTCCACATAAGTTATTACTTTATACAATATAAATTAATTTATTACTTAAAATTTTAAGCAATTAATACTAATTAGTTGCTAAAAATATTGTTATTTATTTTTGTTATTGTTAAAATATGAACTTATTTATTAATTAATAAATTAATTTATTACATTTTTAATTAATTAATATAAGAAGTGATTTATTGAGATGCATCTCAAGTTATTAATTCATTAATTAATATATTAGTTAGTTTATATATAAATTAATTTATTAGTAATAATGAAAAATTAGTATTAGAAGTGATTTATTAATTTGTATCTAAAGTAATTAATTAAGTATATTAATTATTATATATAGTTATTATTAATTAATACTAATTTAATAATTATTACATGAAGTAAATTTTTCATATAATAAATTATTTAATCAAATTAATTAATTTATATTATTTAATTATAATGATACAACAAAATAAAATAACTTCTAAGTACTATATTAATTTGTTACTAAATAATAATAATTTTTTATATAAAGAATTATTTAATCAAGTAATTAATTAATTAATATTATTTAATTAATTATTATGATACAATAAAATAAAATAACTTCTAAGTATATTAATTTGTTGCTAAATAATAATTACCTAATTAAAATTATTACTACCACTACTATACCATTGTACAGAAAGTACCTAGAAATTCTACCTCTACTGAAAAAAATACCCAGTTCGTTAATTAAATTTTAATCATGCACATTGTTATGTCAATCACTTCATCACCTCTAATTTTATTCTATTTAAAAATTACTTCATTTCACCCAAGTTTTCAAAATATTTCCATTAATTATAATTTATTGTTTATACTACCTTTCGGGTAAAAATTTTTTTAAAAATGAAAAATCTGATGAAACGTTAATACTTTTTCTTTTTTTTTTCATTTCGTTAAAAATCTGGACCGCAATCAAAGAATAATATTGAAGAAGAAGAAGAATCGTTATTGTCGTCTGGTTTATCTTGTGATCCTTGAAGCGGCAGATGTTGTGAGTCCGGCGAACGTGGTTTGAATGTGACTCCCAACCTCGTGGGGAATGAAAACCCCATTTCTGTGATGCATAATCTGCGCAGACTCGCTGCAATTCTGTATACATAAAGAGAGAGAGAGAAGGAGAATTTTGAATCATCTGTGTTGAGAGTCCAGTAAGTGCTGCCACCGTGGCACGATTTTACAAACCAACATTGCCCGGAAATATTTTGTCCCTTTCTTCACTCTCGTCACGTTCACTCGTTTAATTACTCTTCGTTCTCTGTTTTATTTATTTTTAATATTCCGAGTGTCGAGTTTTATGGCTACATGTTATTAAATTGCTTTTGTGCTTTTTATTCTCTCTTATATATAAAAAACATTCTTGTTGTAAATATGCAGCGCTTTTTACAGTCTTCTTTACCCCCCTCTCTCTCTCTCTTTGACTTGCTCTCATCCTTTTTTGGAATGAAGAGGGGGGGATTCAAGTAAAGGAGAGGGGGAGGAGGGTAACTGTGAGGATTTAAGTAATTACATTTTAGAAGATGATGTTTTACAAACTTTAAGTACTTTCTTACTGCTCTTTGAAACATGAATATATATACATATTTTTTTTTCTCTCTTTCACTCTCACTGTATACTTTCTTTCTTTCTCTCTCTCTCTCTCTCTCGCTATGTATACTCAATATTTCTCTTTCTAGCAAGATAGAGTAAGAGAGAGAGAGAATGGTCCATTAAATATGATGCTGCACGAGCGTTGTTGCGAAACAAGACATCTAACGAGGTGTAAGGAGAATCCTCAAGCTGAATTCACGTAAAATGCAATTCCTTCACTCGGAATCGGTTTATTTGTCTCGTGATTGGCGGTGAAAAAAGAAGAAAAAGAGAAAGTGAAAATTTAAAAAAAAGACAGACAAACATATGTTTTTCTAAAATTAAATTTACTTTCAAAAATCTTTTTTAGTTTGATTTTTTTATGCATTTTTAATTTTGACAATGATAAAAAATTTTTGGTCACTAATGATGTCATTTGTCCCATGATGTTTCAATTTTTCTGAAAAAAATTTTCGTTTCTCCATTAATTATAACATCTTTATGTCCAATAATTTTTCTGTTCAGGGTTGTTCTCTTTTATTCAATGATATTTTACTTTTTTCAAATGATGTTATTTTGTGCCCTTTTCTTAATTTTTTTTTTATTTTGTCCAAAGATATTGATCGTTTGGCTATGATAACTTTTGTTGAAAAATTTCATTTTTCCATTGATATTTTACGTTGGGCAATGATAAACAACTTACTGTATAATTTAATTCGCCCATTGACATTTTTTGTTGGACAATGATAACTTGTTAAATGATTTCATTTGTCAAATGATATTTTTCGTTGGGCAATGATAACTTGTTGAAAAATTTAATTTTTTCAATGATATTTTACGTTGGTCAATGATAACTTGTTGTACAATTAAATTCATTAAATTACATTTTGCGTTGGGCAACGATAACTTTTATACTTTACTTCGACCAATGATATTTTCCGCAGGGCAATGATAACTCATTGAATTCTTGCATTTGTCTAGTGATATTTTCATTTTTCCAATTAAATTATAATTGGGCCAGTGATATTTTTTGGTCAACTGATATTTTTTCTTGTCCAATGATATTTTCTTTTGACCCACAATATTATTTTGAGCTCTTTCATTATTTTTCTTGATGTATTATTCTGTCTAATAGTTTATTCATAGTCCCAGTGAAAAGAAATATCAGTGGGCAAAGAAATATCAATGGGACAATAAGAAACCCACTGATAATTTTTTGCCCATTGATATTTTTCTTTGTCCAATGATATTTTTCTTTTTTCAAATGATGTTATTTTGTGCCCTTTTCTTAATGTTTGATTTTGTCCAAAAGTATTTATCGTTGGGCAATGACAAATAACAAATTGAATAATTTCTTTTGACCAATTCTAATTTTTGTTGGGCAATGATAACTTGTTAAATAATTTCATTTGTCCAATGATATTTATCGTTGGGCAGTGATAACTTGTTAAATACTTTAATTCGTTCAATGCCATTTTGCGTTGGGCAATGATAACTTGTTGAAAATTTTTATTTTTGTATGATATTTTCCGTTGGGCAATGACAACTTGCTGAATAATTTCATTCGTCCAATGATATTTTTCTTTGGGCAATGCCCATTTTCGTTGGAAAATGATAACTTTTAGAATAGTTTCATTTGTTCATACTTGTCAAGAGATATTTTTTTGTCCAATAAAACCAGTTTGTGCCCAAAAATATTCGTGTGTGTCCAATAATATTTTTTTTGTCCAAATGATATTTTCTTTGTCCAAAACGTTTTTTTCAGTGTCCATTAAATTTAAAAATAGTTTCACTTACAAAAAATTATCGTTCAATGATATTTTTTTTGTCCAGTGAAAGACTATATTGTGCCCAACAATATTTTTTTTTGCACTAAAAAATATTTTTTTCTGGACAAATTGATATTTTCTCTATTCAATACATTATTTTTTCGTCCAATGTGTAAAAACAGTTTGAATAACACAAAATTTCGAATTCTCTTCGTTCATTCTACGCAATATCAAACAAATCTGTTATTGTTGAGAATTGAGAAAAAAAAAGAAAAATATTCGCGGATTTGAACATCAGTAAACAGAAATTTTCCCTTCCTTGGGGATAGAAAGTATATACATATACATATATATATATATATATATATATATATATATATCTAAAACCCAAGGCAGAGGATTTTTTTCACAAGACCACTCGACAAAGTGATATTAGAAAATACAGCTTTTTGCGGTACAGATTTTGATTAAATCTCTCGAGTAGCAGATCAGATGGCTAAGAAGATAAGTACAATAAAATGAAAGAACTTGAGTTTCAAAAAAAGTTTGTAATCTTCTCTCTCTGTCTCTGTCTCTCTTTCTAGCTCTAGCTCTTTTTTTCCGACTCCAAGCACTAGTATAAGTAGAATGATTTTCCTCAATTGCCTGCCGTAAGATAGCGTTTTTCTTATCGCAACCTTTCTTATTTCTAGAAAACGAGATGACATATTTACTCTCTGAGTGGATAGTCCCCAGGAGACTTCTCAGCTTTTCCAGTTTTCTTGAGTTAAATAAAAGTTCATCTCAAATAGCGCAAAAATACACTCAATCCTCGATATAATACTCACATATATATTTTTTTTTTATATCAATCAGAAATTAAATCGTCAATCACGCAAAATTTTTCGTTTATTCCCAAAAAATTATTACATTTCAAAGAATTTAAATCTCAATCAGATTTCATTCAAAAACTAAATAGTTGGGAAATATTTACTGTTGGTAAATTGGAATTAAAAAATTTAACATGCCAGAAATTTTTGAAAATCGGATATTTGATTCTTAATTAGCGACAAAAAAAAATCCCGACAAACATTTTTTAAACAAGTTTTCGGGAAATTTCTAGGAAATTATTTATTTATTTTTTAGGAGTTACTCTTGAAGAATTTTCCGAGGATATTTTCACACGTGGGATATCTATAATTCTATTTTACAAATTCATGGTTTTCATGTTTTTTTTCCACTCGTCACAGTTCGTTATTAAATTATTATTCATTAAAATTTATCGTAGTCTTAATCTTTTTCATACTGGAAAAATTTACAGAAGCTCGTTTCATAAATTTCTCAAATAAAATTGCAGAAAAAAGAAACAAAGCTCAATAGTGAAATGTTCAAGAAAAACCACTTTTGATTGTAATCGATAGGTCTAGAAAATCTCGAATTTATGATTTTGTTGTTGGCTCACACAAATACATATATAGGAGTTTGAAAGAAAACTTACGACATCAGTTATACTTGGATGCTGTCATGGACCATTTGCCTGATATGATGTGCCATTTCTTCTTTTTTTTGTTTCTTCTTTACCCCTCCGAAAAAACAATTTCATGTCCGAGAAAAAGAGTGACGTTAAAAACGAGAAAATCGTCTTTCAATATATATATATATATATATATATATATATATATATATATATATATATATATATATATATTGCTCAAGGCTTGATTGATTTTTGATTTACTGGCAATATAAGAAGTGGTAGACTTGTTTTATTTCCTTCTTTCAACTTTTTTTTCCCTCTTTTTCATAGCGAGAGAAAGAGAGGGAGATAGAGAGGGTTTGAAAAAAGACAAGGGAGGGTCGTTCTCGAGACTTGATGTATTATGCAGAGGCCACGCATTAACGCGATTGGTCTGACGTAGACGAGTCGCGCCGTTATTTGTATTGTCTTTTTTCATTTTTTTTACCTATATAATCCGCTAAGTGGATAAATAAATCCTGAAGGACGTATGTGAGGGTGGACTTTTAAAAAAAATTATCAAATTCCCCAACTGACATGACACAGCAGCTTGTTATTATTTCATCAAAAAATGGTCAGCAAAAATAAAATTCTGATTTTTCATCTTCTTTTTTCAACTCGACGATTGCAATAAAAATTCATTGAAAAAAAGAATTTTCTAAATTTTCGAATATTTTTCACCTTTCTGTTACTCCACCCAGTGAGAAATTTCTCACCGGTCCAATATCGGTCCAATATTGGGAGCCAAGAGACCGATCATCGGTCCAATAAAGGATCCCAATATTGGACCAATATGGGCTGATGCTTGGGATGTAACGGGATCGCCAAGCATCGGTTGTTAATATTGGTCCAATATTGGCCGAATATTGGCAACCAAGAGAAAAAATTTTTTTAAATAAATTTTTTTAATTAAATAATAATAATAAAAAATTAATGTTTATAATTTTTTTGTTTAATATATTTATTTGTTTAATTATTTATTTTTAATAATTCATGTAAATAATAAATAATTTATTATTTATAAATTATAATTATTTAAAAATGCAGCAGCTATTAGAAAATAGCATTCTGCAAAAAAATTCTATCATTGAAAAATCAATGATAGGCGAGAGAAATCCGCGTCTTTAAATAGATTCGCAGATGATAGACAAGAGATATCCGCGTCATTAAACGGATTCGCAGATATACTCTGGTCTCGCGACGAATCTCTCGATACTTATATACACTGGAGTCGCCGTGTCAGTTGCGAGAACGGTTACAGCGTCCCTCTTGCGGCAGAGATAAGAATTGTCACGTAAACTGCAGGTATAATAAGGCGGTCGGTAAAGCGATTTAGCAGTTTACGTGACAATTCTTATCTCCGCCGCAAGAGGGACGCTGTAACCGTTCTCGCAACTGACACGGCGACTCCAGTGTATATAAGTATCGAGAAATTCGTCGCGAGACCAGAGTATATCTGCGAATCCGTTTAATGACGCGGATATCTCTTGTCTATCATCTGCGAATCTATTTAAAGACGCGGATTTCTCTCGCCTATCATTGATTTTTCAATGATAGAATTTTTTTGCAGAATGCTATTTTCTAATAGCTACTGCATTTTTAAATAATTATAATTTATAAATAATAAATTATTTATTATTTACATGAATTATTAAAAATAAATAATTAAACAAATAAATATATTAAACAAAAATTATAAACATTAATTTTTTATTATTATTATTTAATTAAAAAAAATTTATTTAAAAAAATTTTTTTCTCTTGGTTGCCAATATTCGGCCAATATTGGACCAATATTAACAACCGATGCTTGGCGATCCCGTTACATCCCAAGCATCAGCCCATATTGGTCCAATATTGGGAGTCAATCGGCGCCCAGCACGGCAACCAATATTGGACCGATATTGGACCGATTAAAGTCTATTGGCAATTTCTCACTGGGCAGTTCGTTTTCTTTTTAGTTTGATTTAATATTTGAATTTCCCGCCAGAACAGTTCTGCATTCGTCCGTTCAGATGGCGAAAAAGTTCGCTCACAAGCGAGATGAATTGCGTCTCGAGAATAAGAGCAAAAGTGTCTCGTTCGGATTTTTCTCATTTCTATGATAAATAACGATTTAAATTCTTATTATTATTTCTAATTATAATTCGCATTAAATAATAATTTTAATTAAATATTAATTAATATTAATATTAATTTAATTAATATAATTTAATAATTAATTTAATTACAACTAAATTGTATCTAAATAATTATTATTATACAAGCAAATGTTACGCGCGCTAGTGCACGGAACGTGATATTCAATTTATTATTATGCAAATTACAAAATTTTTTATTTTCAAATATGAATTTTTAAATAATTTCAAATTCAAACTTTAAATGAAATTCAATTATTAACTAATTAAGCATTTTTGTTTATTAATTTTGAAAATTGTAATAAAATTCTTCCTAAGAATTCAATTATTTTCATAAATAATAACATTTTTCGTAAGAATTCAATTATTTTTATAAATAGTAAAATATTTGCAAAAATTCAATTATTTTTAAAGAAAATTTTAATAACATTTCACGAACGAATACAATTGTTTTCTGAATTTTTAATAAATCTTTGCAAAAATTCAATTATTTTCCAAAAAAATTTCACGAAAGAATTCAATTTTTTTTTTAATTTGTTATAAAAAATTTCAAAAGAATTAAATTATTTTCTGAAATTTTTATAAATTCTTGGAAAAAATTCAATTATATAACTATAAATTGGAAAATTCTATGCAAAAATTCAATTATTTTCAAAAAAATTCTACGAAAGAATTCAATTTTTTTCTCAATTCGTTATAAAATTTTTTAAAAGAATTCAATTATTTTCTAAAAATTTAATAAATTTCAATAATTAAATGTTTAATTTCATTTATTAACAAACACGATTATTTTAAAAACTTGAAGGAAATAAATAATAAATAATAATAAACAATAAATAATTGAATTAACTAGGCAAATAGAGGAAAATTACAATTCTCTATATATCATGTTTTTTGAAAAATAAATTTTTTTCTCTCCTCTCTGTCCGGTTAAAAAAAATATTCTATTTGAAGAAAGTCTGAGTGCAGTGAAGCAAATCCTACGGAAGATAAAAAAACAAAAAAGCAAAAAACGTACGTGACAAGTGACTTAAGTCAAGGCTTTTAGTTGCTTGAAATGTCAATTCCGCCGATAAGGAGGAAAGTATATACACTAGCGACTCTTTGGACTGATGCAGTATTGCCGGGGCAAATGTCGTCGAGTAAATAATTAAGTAACCAACCCGATCGATCGCAATGGGGAGGTGAGAAGGGGTTGTTGGAGGAGGAGAGAAAGACACGAGTAAAAGAGGAAATGTCTAGATGAACGGTAAAGATGGCGACACGGGAGATGGGTAAAACTGAAAAGCTAGTCTCTCTCTCACTGAAATTTGCTTTTGCTAGCCTGACAACTCTTAGTCAGTGACAGGCTCTGGGCGAACGTATTAATAATAAATGCAAACCTCCCTCTTCTCCCACCAATCCTAGTCGCCCCTCGAAAACTTCTCCCTCTCACTCTCTCTCTCTCTCTCTTACTCTCAATCTATCTCCTCTCTCTTTATACCCCCTTCACTTAGCCGCCCTATACTTCCTGTTTGCTTGTCTGGTCTTTTGCTTACTTACTCATTGCCACGCCAATCCAATCGAGTTCTCTCTCTCTCTCTTTCGTCCAAAGGATGTTATCCTAATCGAAACTGACAACAGGTAAATTCAAAAGCCGATATCTTCATTTCTGCTTCACGAGACTTCTCTAATTTTCATTACTAATATGACCTCCCCCTCTCACTCCTCTCGCCGAAAAGTTCTATACTATTTGCAAAATTAATGTCAGTTAAATGCTAATTCTGAAATTGCATCAAAAAGTCTGGAAAATTTAGAGACAAGAATATTTTAATGAGTTAAAATTACAGTCATGGGATGAAGAAGGAGAGATAGAAACAGCGAGAGAAAGATGAGAAGAGAGACTTGAAAATTTATATTAAATAATTAATTATTTATTTTATTATTATTATTATTATTATTATTATCATTATTTTTTTTTATTTATATAGATTTGATATTTTGTCAGACGGAAAAAACTATGCAAGTAATTTTCACTATTTTCTAAAGTGAATCTTAAAAAGTACATACGTATAGCAAATTTTATTTATTTTTAACTAAAATTTATTTTAGCGATATCAAAATTAAATCCGGAAATAGTAAATTTAGTCACAGTTGCGAAGATACTATCTCTGAAAATAGTAAAAATTACAAAAAACAGCACAGGGTCTCAAAAATTTTGGCAAATTCAGACAAAAATAGAAAATTTACTCCAGAAGTAGTAAAAATTGACAGAAGTTTACACAAAATTCACATTTCAAACTATAGTCAATTTTTGTCAAAATTAGTGAAATGTACTCCGGTGGTAGTAAAAATTGTCCGAATTGCGTAAAAGCTACAAATTTATAGGTCTATTGTAGTAAAAAATAATCAAATTTACTCTAAAATTAGTAAAAATTGTCAGAAATGCAGAGAAACTACAAATTTTTATCAATTATAGTCAAAATTAGTGAAATTTACTTCAGAAGTTGTAAAAACTGACAGAAGTGCTCAAAAACTCAAAAACTAGACAATTTCATTCAAACATATTGAAAATTTCTCAGGGAGTAGTAAAAATTGCCAGAAGTGTATTAAAACTCCAAAATTTAGTCAATTTTATCTAAAATTAGTGAAATTCACTGCAAATGTAGTAAAAATTAATAGATGTGCGTTTAAATCTTAATATAGTTCAGTAAATTTTATTGATCCTATTTCTATTTTCTCCAAAAAGCAATTCATTTCTAAAATAAAATATCCAATTTATTGTTAGCCAACAGATTTATTATTTATTTGTATATATAATCACACTAATGATATATTTAGCGAATAAAAAATAGCGTTTTTTCCACTAAAATAAATTTGCCCCTCGACATATAGAAAAACCTATCCTTTCCTTCTGAATCTAAATCAATATTATAAAATAACAACAGAAGAACTGATATATTCTAAAGACCAACACGAATAGCTGATGCAGTGTCTACGTATCTGTGCATTGAATATTTATGCAGAAACTTTGTAAGTTACGTGATTTGGTTTTCAGGTAATGTTACGACGTGAGACTTAACGACCCTCTCTGAAGTCGTTAATCCAACGCGACTCTACTCATCCACAATATTAAACCATATATTTCAAAACTCCCTTGCCCATAAAATCGTTGAATGAAAATGTCAAACGCAGAGATTTTGTTATACCTTGACACACAAAAGACATGTTTCACATTCTCTCCCTCCATACATTATAATTTGATATAAACTTTGATAATTTAATTTTCCAATTAAAATACGTATTTTGATAATTAATAATCACAGGCAGTAAAAATTATGATAAATAAAAATTATTAATTAATAATTATAAAAATGATTGTAATAATATAAATAAAGAAATCGTTTACTACTTCTAGAGTAAATTTCACTATTTTTGACTAAAATTAACAAAATTTTTTATTTTCTGTGCACTTCTGTCAATTTTCACTATTCACGTAGTAATTTTCAATGTTTTTAACTAATATAGACTAAATTTTGGAGCTTTTTCGAATTTTGAACAAATTTTTAGTACCATCGGAGTAAATTTTAATAATTTTGACTATAATTGACCGAAATTTACAATTTTTGTACAATTCTGACAATTTTTAGTACTGTCAGAGTAAATTTTAATAATTTTGACAAAATAAAGCAAATTTTGGACTTTCTCTGAACTTCTGTCAATTTTTACTACAAGCGGAGTAAATATTCAATGTTTTTCACTAAAACTGTCGAAATTTTTGTGTTCTTTAGAAGTATTGTCAGTTTTTACTACTTTCGGAGTAAATTTTTGTTAATTTTGACCAAAATTGATTGAACTTTGAATTTTCTGTAAAATTCTAGCAAATTTTACTACTTCTAAAGAAAATTTTACCACTTTTTACTAAAATAGACCAAATTTTGTAGCTTTTACGAAATTCGGCCAATTTTTAGTACTACCGAAGTAAATTTCACTAATTTTATCCAAAATTTACTGTAATTTGAATTTTCTGTAATCTTTTGTCAATTTTTACTAATTCTGGAGTAAACTTAACTATTTTTGAGTAAAATAGACAAAATTTTGGTGCTTTTTCGCAATTGGAGCAATTTTTAGTACAATCCCAGTAAATTTCATTAATTTTGACTATAATTGACTAAAATTTATTTTCTGTACAATTCTGGCATTTTTTTACTTCTTCTGGAGTAAAATTAATTATTTTTGAGTAAAATTATAGACCAAATTCTGGATCTTTTACGATTTTGGGCAATTTTTACTAGTTCTGGGGTAAAATTCAATTATTTTGACTAAAATCGACCAAAATTGGTAACGCTATTTGCATTTTTAAAAATAATTGTCAAAGTCTCCCTTTTAAAAGTAAATAAAACTTGCTGTAACGCCCCCAAAAAATTAGGAAAAATTGCTAAAAAAGATGCGCAAAAATTTTCGTCAGTTTAGTTTCGAGTTTTGTAAATAATTAAAGTTGCACTTTTTTTTGTCTCACAAAATGTAAAATCTATATCAGAAGGAAATTTATTGAAATCGAAATGTCAGGGTACATTTTTATTGTCCCATTTTTTTTTGCACAAAAAATCCATTGAATTAGAGTTTCGAGTCAGAACATATGGGTGATTGTACCGTTATATAAAAACAGGATGTATGCAAAAACATTTTATGAGAATATAAATAGAATTCAAGTGGTTGTAATTGTGGCACAGTACTCGAAGCAATAAATAGATTATTTATTGACTCACGGATAATTGTCTGCTAATTAACATGGTGTGAGTAAATAAGATTTTTTTTTCTCGATATATTCTTTATTGGATTTTTTGTCGTGGCTCGTTAGTGTCTGATTTGCATTATTATGCGTCTCAATATGGTTGCATCTTTTTTTTCGTTTCCTCTTCTTCTCCTCCTCCTTCTTTTGCTACTATATATACTTCTATTTCCCAATCGACTTTATCGATTCACTTTGACATCCGAGTAAATATTGCTCAGTTAAACGTTTCGAATTCTCGTAAGGTTCGCTGAACTTGTAAACAGAGCCTACATATATATGACCTTTTCAAATCACGATGTTTTGCAAATGTTTGCTCAAATGTCACTTTTCTTATTGTATAATTCTCATGAGCGCTCTATTGTTGATGCTTACTCTCTTACTCTTTTTCTCCCTTTCTCTCTATCAAAACACGTCTGTCAAAATTTTAATAAGATTTCTTTTGTGCTGACGGCTCAATTATAATGGAATAGATTGTAAATTGATTTTGAACTATTACTCAAAGAAAATATAATAATTTTACAAAGTTAAAATACTTCTTGAGAGTTTAATGAAAACTTTTGATGCTTAATTTTGTATCAGAATTTCATTTTGGTCGCTTTTTTTTAATTTGAAATGCGGATTATTAATTTCAGTAGATTTCTTTTAGATTAACATTTCATTCATTTTTCTTAAGATCTTATTGGATAAACTAATTATATTCCCTTGGTAATTGGTAAAATTTACTCTGTAAGTAGTAAAAATTAACAGAAGAACGTACAGGAGAAACTAAAACTTCGTCGATTTTAGTAAAAATTAGTAAAATTTATTTCGGATATAATAAAAATTGTTAGAAGTGCGAAGGGGGTGACAATTTGCGCATTCTTTAGCCATTTTTTACTAAACTTTGGAAGTAAATTTTATTCAATATTAACTAATATTTATTTTAGCAACAGACAGTAAAATTCACTTCGAAGTTAATAAAATTTAATAAACGTGTTAAGAAATTTTTGAGTTTAGTAACTTTTAGTCTAAATTAGTAAAATTTACTCCGAAAATAGTAAATATTGAAAAAAGTACACAGAAACTAGAAAACTTTGATAATTTTAGTTAAAATTAGAGAAATTGACTTGAAAAGTCATAAAAATTGACAACAGTCAAAGAAAACTTCAAATTATAGTCAACTTTAGTCAAAATTAGTGTAACTAACTCCGCAAGTAGTAAAACATAATATGAGTTCTTGTAAACTTGAAAGTTTTTAAAATTTTATTTAAAAATAGGAAGTTAGAAAAAAATAAGTGCACATAAAATCAAAAACTTAGTCAATTTTAGTCAAAGTGAATAGTAAAAATGTTAGAATTGCACGAAAACTACAAAATTAAGTTAATTTTAGTCAAAAATACTGAAAATTACTACAAAATTGGAAAGAAAGTGACAGAAGTGCAAGTAACGTCCAAAATTTTGTTCGATTTTAGTCAAAAATAGTAAAAATTACTCTAGAACTAGTAAAAATTGACTAAAAACGTAGAAGCTCAAAAATTTGGTCTATTTTACTCTAAAATAGTGAAGTTTACTCCAGTTGTAGTAAATATTGAAGAAGATTACAGAAAATTCAAAGTTTAATCAATTTTAGTCAAAATTAACAAAAATTTACTCCGGTAGTAGTAAAAATTTTCCAAATTGCGTAAAAACTCCAAAATTTGGTCTATTTTAATCAAAAATGGTAAAATTTACTTCAGAAGTAGAAAAATTTGACAGAATTTTACAGAAAATTTAAAGTTTAATCAATTTTAGTCAAAATTAGCAAACATTTACTCCGAATGTAGTAAAAACTGACAATACTTCTAAAGAACACAAAAATTTCGACAGTTTTAGTGGAAAACATTGAAAATTTACTTCGCTTGTAGTAAAAATTGACACAAGTGGAAAGAAAGTCCAAAATTTGCTCCATTTTGTCAAAATTTTTAAAATTTACTTCGATAGTACTAAAGATTGTCAGAATTGTACAGAAACTGTAAATTTAGCTAAGCGCTCGAGAAAGTTTTAAAGTTTTTTTCTTTCTGATTTTTATTTGAAGAATACGAATTTTAAAAAGGAGAACATTTTTCTCCTCTTTTTTCCTGATAAAAGAATTTTTAATTAGAATATCGTAATTTTCAAGTAATTACTTACACGCAAGAACTATACTAATTTTATTTAGTCAATTGTAGTCAAAATGGTTGGAAATAACTCCGGAAGTATAGTAAAAATTGTCAGAAGTGCCCAGAGACTCCAAAGTTTAGTATATATAATTAAAATTAATACAAATTACTCTGGGAGTAGTAAAAATTGCTTAGTGGTAGTACTAGAAGTAGTAAAAAAACGAAAAATAGTGATAATTAACAATTGTGTAGAAACTTTAGACAGTTTAGATTTTACTATAAAAGTATAGTAAAAAATACTTTTTAACAGTAAAACATAGTAAAAAGCAAAAGTTCAAATAAATTCAAACTAACTTCTCTCTTTAATAAGTCTTTTTTCTTTTGAAACTAATTTTGCAAAAAAAAATTTGTTAATAACATCAATTAAAAGTATGATTTTGTCTCATTATTTGTCGAGATTAAATTCCCTGATGAATGTCTATATAGACAAACTTTATCGAGAGAATCGAATAAACTGACAGTGAAAAGAAAATAATAATAAACGACGAATGAAATTCACTTATAATTGAGAACCTGTCAGCAGTTTTGATAACATCATACATATAGAATGCAAAACCTCTCGTTTTCGTAATATCAAATAGTGTGAAACTCTACTTTTTGCATGCTCGTGATTCATATACATTTATGAACTTTGTTAACTTCAGTGATTATAATGAGAACAATTTTCCAATAATTCGATAATTAGTATAGTTCTTGCGTGTAAGTAATTACTTGAAAATTACGATATTCTAATTAAAAATTCTTTTATCAGGAAAAAAGAGGAGAAAAATGTTCTCCTTTTTAAAATTTGTATTCTTCAAATAAAAATCAGAAAGAAAAAAACTTTAAAACTTTCTCGAGAGCTTAGCTAATTGTAGAATTTTTACTGCTGGTAATAGTAAAAAATAGTTTTAAGAATTTCAGTTCTATTTCGGAAAAAATTGTTATTAAAGAATAATTTAAATTAATATTAAATTCAATTATTTTAATTAAATAATTAAATAGTAAAGGGTGAAAATTTCTCAACTGGGCCACCTGAAACGGACTTTTCAAATTTCTAATCTTTTTTTTCATAATCTTTTGTAGTAAGCCTAACTAAAAACATTCCTGAAATGCGTTTTTAAAAAAATTAATTTTTTAATTATTTATTAACAATTGAAAAATTTCTTGCCTTTTCAATAAATTTGCAATTACTCTGTTGCTTGTTAATGAAATTAAATAAAATTTGGTGAGTATATAGAAAAATTATATCTTTTTGAATTACAATAAAAAATTTTAATAAACTTTATTGTTTATGCAAAATAAATTGTTTATTTAATAAACAAATGAAAATTTTAACTATTTCTCATATGTTTAGGATAAAATTTCAAAAAGGACAAGAAACTACACTTTCTCTTCTTTAATTTAAAAAAAAAAAATCTTAGTACACTTCAAAAATAAGCGAGTTACGCGAATTTGAAGACACGCGTGCAAGCGCTGGACCAGCCGCCACACAGTGGCAAAAAATGAACTTTCTCGTTTTAAATGACTCTGCAGGTCACAATTTTTTACCAAAATGACTTTTCTTTTTTTCTAAATCTTTGTTGATAAATTCTCTATCGATCTCTCAAGCCCGATTTTTTAATTTTTGTTTTTAAACAATTTTTTAATAACAATAAGTATTAAAAAAATCATGAAATTTTATAAAATATCTTTTATAGCCTAATTACTTAAAAAAATTTATTAAAAACCTATTAAAATAAAGTTTGAGTGTTTCTGATGTAAAAAAAGGATATCAATTTATTAAATTGTTTAAACAATTAATTGTTGTTATTTTTTTCATTAACTGTATTTAAGGCTAGAAATTTCTAGTTTTTTTTTATAATTGTGCAATTTTTCATAAGTAAGACATCTAATAATGATAAAAAATAAATTAATTAAACATTGTTTAAACAATTATTTGATGTTATTTTTTTCATTAATTGACCTTAGGGCTAGAAATTTGTAGTTTTATCACAAACTGTGCAATTTTTTATAAGTAAGACATCTAATAATGGTAAAAAATAAATTAATTAAACATTATTTAAACTATTATTTGATGTTATTTTTTTCATTAACTGAACTTAGGTTACAAAATTACAAATTAAGGTAACAAAAACATTAAAGAATAAACAAAAAATTAAATTTTAATTATTTTAATACGTGTTTAAACAAATTTTAAATTAGTGTTTCTACCCCTAATTTTGTAGCCCTAAGTTCAATTAATTAAAAAAATAACATCAAATAATTGTTTAAATAATGTTTAATTAATTTATTTTTTATCATTATTAGATGTCTTACTTATGAAAAATTGCACAATTGTGGAAAAAAGTAGAAATTTCTAGCCCTTAACAGAGTTTATGAACAAAATAACAACAATTAGTTGTTTAAACAATGTTTAATTAATTATTTTTTTATTCTTTATCATTATTAGATGTTTTAATTATGAAAAATTGCACAATTATAAAAAAAACTAGAAATTTCTAGCCTTAAATACAGTTAATGAAAAAAATAACAACAATTAATTGTTTAAACAATTTAATAAATTGATATCCTTTTTTTACATCAGAAACACTCAAACTTTATTTTAATAGGTTTTTAATAAATTTTTTTAAGTAATTAGGCTATAAAAGATATTTTATAAAATTTCATGATTTTTTTAATACTTATTGTTATTAAAAAATTGTTTAAAAACAAAAATTAAAAAATCGGGCTTGAGAGATCGATAGAGAATTTATCAACAAAGATTTAGAAAAAAAGAAAAGTCATTTTGGTAAAAAATTGTGACCTGCAGAGTCATTTAAAACGAGAAAGTTCATTTTTTGCCACTGTGTGGCGGCTGGTCCAGCGCTTGCACGCGTGTCTTCAAATTCGCGTAACTCGCTCATTTTTGAAGTGTACTAAGATTTTTTTTTTTTAAATTAAAGAAGAGAAAGTGTAGTTTCTTGTCCTTTTTGAAATTTTATCCTAAACATATGAGAAATAGTTAAAATTTTCATTTGTTTATTAAATAAACAATTTATTTTGCATAAACAATAAAGTTTATTAAAATTTTTTATTGTAATTCAAAAAGATATCATTTTTCTATATACTCACCAAATTTTATTTAATTTCATTAACAAGCAACAGAGTAATTGCAAATTTATTGAAAAGGCAAGAAATTTTTCAATTGTTAATAAATAATTAAAAAATTAATTTTTTTAAAAACGCATTTCAGGAATGTTTTTAGTTAGGCTTACTACAAAAGATTATGAAAAAAAAGATTAGAAATTTGAAAAGTCCGTTTCAGGTGGCCCAGTTGAGAAATTTTCACCCTAAACTATTCAGTAATTTATTTTATTTATTAATATCATTAACTTTTATTTAGTTATTATTAACATAATTCCAACATAAAATAGAATGAAAGAAAAAAATATATTTGAAGAAGAATCCGATGCTAGATTTTTATTAATAAAAATGTGATTTAAAAAACTCAAATTGGTAAATTATTTGCCCTTCACTTGAATTAATTGATTCGTGACGATTACAATATTTTCTCGAGCACCCGTTTCGAATTCTTTAAATTTATATTCTCCCTCTCTCTCTCTCTCTCTTTTTTTTCTCTGTCATGATACGTGCAGTCAATGCGCGGGAATTATTAATTGGGAAATAATGTCTCGTTCTGGGGGAGGGGAAATTTACGATAATGGACAAAAGTTGACAGGGTGTGTGTGGGGGGGGGGAAGGAAGGGATATTATGGACCTTTGAACGGCATACTTTGAAAAAAATTCCAAAAAAACCCCCAAATTTTTTATATTTTTTTTTCTTTTTTCTTATCGAATCGAATACCCACGCTCAGTACTTTGAATCGATTACAGTTAGCAATAACATACGTTATTTTTATCATATCTTTTCTACCTTGGCCTTTATTTGGCAAGAAACACGTTTTGGTACTTGAGCCTCAAGATATCTTTAGATAGTCATTGGCAGTGCATCGACACCGCCTCAGGTATATATCACAAATCGATAATAAACCTTTATAGTTGGTGGGGAAGAAAAAAATTACCTTCCTTCACGATGTATGTATTTATAAACTCTTGTTATTTATTTATTGTTATAATAGAAAAAGGAAAAAAAAATTATATTTGAATATTATAGCTAATCTTCATTTCTCATTGCAGAAATAAAAAATTCAAAATGGTAGATTTCAACATGGTCACCACATTTTTTTTTTAAAAAAGTCGACGTATATGTTGAAATTAATTTTCTATTTGGTAATTATGACATTAAATTTAGATACAGAGGTTTAAAAAAAATCCTAGTGACGCATTTTGGTTGAAAAGCACTATTTTTGAAATTTTCCGCCATATTGAATCCGACATTTTGATTTTTTAAATTTTGCTATGAAATTTCAATGAGCTATTTGTAAAAACAAATTTCCGGCAAATTTGGTTAATTTATCAAATTGTTGGTTGACGTATTGGATTTGTTAGAATGAATTTTGTTACAATGAATTTTTAAATTATTTAAACAAATAAGTGATATTATTTATTAAACTTTTTTCATAGTTCGGCTAGGAAAATGCAATCTTTTCCTAATTTTGCAATTTATAGGCCTTAGTATAAAAAAAGAGATGTTGAATATAAAATTTTTATTTTAACAATTGTTTAAACAAATTATGTTTGTTGCTTACTGAACTTTTTTCCTAGTTCGGCTAAAAAGATGCAGTTTTTTTTAATTTTGCAATTTATTGAACTAAGTACAAAAAAATATATATTATGTAAAAGAACATAAATTAAATTAAATTTTAACAATTGTTTAAAGAAATTACTATTGTTATTAATAAATTTTTAACATAGTGCGGCTATAGAAAAATACTCTTTTCTTCCTAATTTTACAATCTATCAGACTTGTAATTTTGAGAGTAAATTTTTTAACTGTTAAAATATTTCACCAATATTGTTTAAACAAATTACATTTGTTATTAACGAACTTTTTTCCCAGTGCACCCTGAAAAATACAGTTTTTTTTCCTAATTTTCTTTGTCAATCTATTGAACTAAGCATAAAAATTATACTAATTGTAGAAATATAAATTAAAGAAAATAAATTAAAATAAAGTTTAACAATTCTTTAAAGTTTAAACAAATTACTATTGTTATTAATCAACTTTTTGTTATACTGCAACTAGAAATAAACTTTTTCTCCTCATTTTACAATCTGTAGGTCTAACTACTTTAACAATTACAGAATTTATTCTCGAAATCACTAGATCATCAATATTGTTTAAACAAATTAGTAATATTTACTAACTTTTTTCACACTGCACCATGAAAGTTGCAGTTTTTTCCTAATTTGGCAATTTATTGAACTAAATTAAAAAAAATAATTAAATATAGAAATAAATTATGTGAAAAAAATTAATTAAATTAAAGTCTAACAATTGTTTAAACAAATTACTATTGTTATTAATAAATTTTTCTCATAGTACGGCGAAAAAAAATTCTTTTAATGAAAGAAAATATATTCTTTTTTATAGTACAAAAAACGACATTTAGAACTGTGAGAAAAGTAATCGATGAAATCAATGAAGAAATTTTTCTCCGGAAATGTGATAGGAAGAAAGTGAGGGGGAGGGGAGGGAGGATTATTGTGAGAAAAGAAATAGCGGGGAATGATAGGATGCGATTGTAGAATTCACGAGGGACTCGCTTCTAAAATAACTATGGAAATCACCGGACTCTCTCTCTCTCTCTCTCTCTCTCTCCGTCTCTTTTGCTCCGTCTCTCGTTCGGTCGTTTTCCAACGTTTATACACGTTTCTCTCACACGATTTTCTCTCACTGGTACCTCAAGAGAGAAACGAATAGTTCTTGGCGTTGGCCCGTATGTGCATTCGCAAAACGACTATGATTGTTGCAAATTTTCCTCAAGCGCAAAATTATCACTAAAGCACCTCTGCCAAGCGCTTGGCTGCAGAAGTCGTTTACGTAAGTACGGTTCGCCAAACCGTTTCGCCTGTTACACACGAGAACTTGCTTTTGCTTTTGATAGATTTCCGCTTCGAAATTTCTCACATTTGTCCTTTTGTCATTTACTTGTGCTTTGCTTTAGAGAGAGAGAGAGAGAGAGAGTCGAGAAAAAAATAATAATAATAACATTAAATTTCCAAAACAAATATAATTTTAAATGCGACACACGTAAGAGAGATTTCAAAACGTAATTATTATATTTCGTTAGTTGGAGAGAACAAAGTAGTTTTAAATTTTAGTAAATTCATAAAATATTACATTTTAGAGGGAATGATAATAAAAATAGTAGTTTTTCTTGTCTAAATTAATCAAAGTTCCAATTGTTTGTTGTCTAAAATAATAGCAATTCTAATTTGTTAATGGTAATAGTATTTAATTCGAATTTGTTTCTTGTATAATATCAAACGTAAATAATTCCCTCTAATTAAAAAGAAGAAGGATAACGGAAACAACAAAAGAGCAAAGTCTTAACTAAAGAAATGCGAGAAGCATGAATTAAAATATAATTAAAGTAATTTTAATTCTTCTGAATCCAATAATCACTGGAGCCTGACGTTCTCTAGTGCACCTTAAGGAATTCGTTTTGCGGGAGTCTCAATAAATTTGTTAAATGCGAAGTAAACGAGTGGATTTCGAATCGAAATAGAATCCAAGGAAAAGGGTTGTCTTCTTAGTTTGTCGGGAGTTCCGCTCGAGAATACTTATTCGATCGAAGTAAGTAAGTAAGTGAGTAAGCGAGTAAGTAACTAATCACCGGAACCGCAGACCTCTGCAAACCCTTCGTCTTGGAATACAGTTCCTTGATCTTCCTTCTGGGGGTAAAGTCCCTACATCTCTCTCTCTCTCACTTTCTCTGTATATACATATAGATTCGTATGGACTCCGGCTCTGCAGTCCGATTAATCTCAGCTAATACCTAGTCGCTACCTCGACATCTCCTCGCCCCTGCATCTTCTGATCACTCCGGTAATTTAACCTCCTAGCTATGCCTCTTCTTTACTGATCTAGTGGTTACTTAATACCTATCCGCCCGCACAACGCTCCGGTAATCACTTTCACACACACCTGATGAGAATATGAACTCGATGGAAATAAGGGAGCCGATTATGATGAAACGTGTATTTAATTTCATCGAAATATTAGATTTTTTGATCATATTCCATAAACGAATATGGCGAATAGATTTTCAGGTTGGAAATTTGTTTATTAATACTCAACTTCTGCCAATTTACTCCATTTTCATGTATAGGGCTCAAATCAAGGACCTTTTCAGAAATCCCTTTCTAAATCGGAATTAGTAGGTTTCTACTAATGAAATAGTGCGGATTCGTTTACTAATTGATTTTTACTAATTACTAATTTTTAGTAGTTTTCTACTGATTGCTATTAGAAACTTACTAATAAATTAATAGTTAGTTATTCATTTATTTACTATTAATGATAATTAATAGTCTTCTATCACTTAGTAGAAAACTATTAAAAATTAGTAAAAACTGTTACTAATTCAAATTAGTAAAAAAAAGACTATTTATTGCAGTTATCCATTTAGAGAAACATAGTCAGGGTTTGACCACATTTTAAACTTAAGTTAAAAAGGTAGATTAAACCTTTAAACTATTTGAAACTAACAAATTTGTTTATAATTAAAAAAAAATAAATTTAAGCAATTGAGTTATATTTTTAACGTTTATTTAAATCAAGATCAACCTTGACTATGTTTCCCTGCTAATAATTAGTTATTTTTAACTCATTGCTAAATCAAAAACTCAGCAATAAAAATGAAACAGAAATTTGAATTTTTAGTAGTATATCTAATAATAATACTAGTTCCAATTGTTAATTATTTATAATAATAATTCCAATTTTTAATAGTTTCAAATAAAAATTGTAGTTCCAATAGATAGTAGTTAGTAATAATGGTAATCTTCAATAAAAATAGAAATCCTAATTGATAGCTCTTAATAATAATACTTTCAATTGTTAATAGTTGGAAATAATAGTAAAAACAATTGTTAATATAGTTTCTTACAATAGTAATTCCATTTGTAAATTATTTAAAATAGTAAATCACTTCAATTAATTCAAATTTTTCATAGTTTTATATAAAAATTGTAGTTCTAATTGATAGCAGTAAGAATAATTGGTAGTTTCTAATAAAAATAGGACTTTAAATTAATAATAATTTGTAATAATAGTAGTTCCAATTGTTAATTGCTTCAAATAATAATTGTAGTTTTAATTATCAATAGTTTCTAATAATAAATGTAGTTTTAGTTGACAATAGATCTAAATAGTAACCAATTAGAACTACTGACAATTCGAACTACAATTTTTATTTGAAACTATTTTCAATTGGAGCTAAAATTATTATTTGAAACATCTAATAATTGGAACTAATATTGTTACAAACTATTATTGTACTAATGCTATGGAGAACTACAAGATTAAGAACTACTAACAATTAGAACTACAATTTTCATTCGAAACTTCTTAAAAATTTGAGTTACAATTTGAAATAATAGTAATTCCAATTTTTAATAGTTTTAGATATAAATTATAGTTCAAATTGACAGAAGTTCGAAATAATAGTATTTATCAACAGCAATAGTAGTTCCAATTGATAATAGTTTGTAATAATAGTAGTTCCAATTGTTATGTGCTTCAAATAGTAATTGTAGTTCCAATTGTCAATAGTTTCTAATAATAATTGTAGTTCCAGTTGTCGATAGATCCAAATAGTAATTGTAGTTTCAATTGGCAATAGTTCCAAATAATAATAAAGGTTCCAATTGTAAGTAGTTTTACATAGTAATAGTAGTTCCAGTTGTCGATAGATCCAAATAGTAATTGTAGTTTCAATTGGCAATAGTTCCAAATAATAATAAAGGTTCCAATTGTAAGTAGTTTTACATAGTAATAGTAGTTCCAGTTGTTGATAGTTCTTCATAATAGCAGTACCAATAGTTAACAATAGTTAATAGTTTGAAACAATAATAAATCGAAATAGTAATAGTTTCTTTTAATACTTATTCAAATTGATAATTATTTATAATAGTAATTTTAAATTTTAATAGTTTTAATTAAAAGTTGTAGTTTCAATTGATAGTAGATCGTAATAATGATAGTCCTCAATAGCAATAGTTTGTAATAATTAATAATTGTTTGTAATAATTGTTAATAGTCTGTAATAATAGTAATTTCAAATTGATAATTGTTTTAAATAGTAATTGTAGTACCAATTGACATCAGTTCTAAATAGTTATTGTTGTTTTGGAACTACAAACATTATTTGAAACTATTGACAATTGGAACTACAATCACTATTTGAAGCAATTAACAATTGGAACTACTGTTGCTATTAAGAAATTTCTTTTGTTACAAACTACTATCAATTGGAATTATAATTATTATCTAAAACTGTTAAAAATCTCAATTAGTATTATTTCAAATTGTAATTATAGTTACAATTGTCAATTGTTCCAATTAAAAGTTGTAGTTCCAATTGTATGTAGTTTCAAATAATAATAGTAGTTCTAAATGATAATAGTTAGTAATAATAGTAGTTCGAAAATTGTTAATAATTTATAATATAAATTCAAATTTTTAATGGTTTCAAACAAAAATTGTAGTTCCAATTGATAGTAGTTCGTAATAATTGTAGTTCAGAGTTCTCAATAGCAGTAGTACTTCTAATTGATAATAGTTTAGAATAATATTAGTTCCAATTGTTAGATATTTCAAACAGTAATTGTAGTTCCAATTTAAAATAGTTTCCAATAATAATTGTAGTTCTAATTTTCAATTGTTCTAAATAGTTAATATTATTTGTAACTGATTTAGATCTAAAGACAACTAGTTGTGCATTTACTAGAAAAATTCAAAATGTCGGTTTCAATATGGCAACCCAATATGGTGGGAAAGTTTGAAAACCATACGTTTCCGAATTTTATATTAGATTTAAAAATTTCAAAATGAAAGTAAATGGAAATGTAGAGTCTTATAAAAAATTCTGCGTGTTCAAAAATATATTATTTTATTGATATTATTTTAATATGTTTTATTTTTGCCAGAATATTTTGTTACGAATTTAATAAACAATAAATTTATTTAAATTAAAATAGAGAAATTAAACAGTTTTGTAAAATATGGAATATACAGAATAAAATCCCGTATAATATAAATATTGTTTGAGAATAAATGAACTATACACCAGAAAATAGAATAATAAAGTTAAAATGTAAATTTTATTAATTATACACGAATAAAGGGTCAAAAGAAAAATTTAATTTAATTTCAGCCACGTATTTTCAATTTTTGTATATGAAACGTCAATTAGCCAACAATGTATACGTATAATATTGGCTAAAAAATTTTTTCCTCTCATGAAAAAATACTGAAAGTAATAACGAGTTTATTCGTAATATTTTATTTAGAGTTTTTTTTTTATATTTCGTATGAAGTTTAATAAGTGAAAAATTAACATTGTGCGTAATTCATAAACGAAATGAGAATAAAACCGGGAGAGAGAGAGAGAGAGAGAGAGAGAGAGAGAGAGAAGGAAAGAAAGAATTGTCCTGGTAATTCAAGTATACCGAGTGCACACTCAATGATCGGTTCGTTGTGCCAATAAAAAGTCATTTTCAGACACGAGCTATATTGTACAGAAATGTTTTGTCCACACGATTTGTTCCGTTTAAAGGAATTAAAGTTGTTGGCTTCAAGGATCAATATATAATTTGGCTCGATTCGAATGAGGATTGAGGTGAACTTTAAAATAAAAAAAAAAAAAAAAAAAACCCTCAACGAAATATATATTGGCACCAAAATGTGAATAAAACGATTTGGTATGGTGGGTCGCCAATTTGTGACCTGGTTATTTTCAATGAGATCTGCACTTGACGTAATCACGCCTTTGAGCTGTTTTTAAAGAGAGTTATATTGCTTAATGCCAAATTTCTCATTTTCACTCTCGATTTTTCTTGGCAAACGCTTTATACAGTGTTTTATATAATCAATTTCCAATTTATTATCTTGAAATCGATACGTGAAACAATAATTATGATTTTAAATTAATAGTAAATTCAATCTATAAGTAAATTCACTTATTTAAAATTTTATTAAGTATATTAATTTATTTTTAAATTAAATTTATTAATTTATTTTTAATTTTTAATAATTAATTTATTTACATTGTTATGCTAAGTAAAAAAATTTTTAAAGAACAGTAATTCTAGTAGAAAGTAATTCTTACGATTCTCTTAGATTTAATTAACAGTATCCTAGATTTTAATTAATAGAATTTTTAATCAATATTAGTTTTAATTCAATAGTTATTTTAATTAATAATGGTTTTAATCAATAGTGATTAAAAATTTTAATCATTGCGCACTATTAACAGTTGGAACTATTATTTTTACAAACTAGTATCAATTAGAACTATAATTACTACTGACAATTGAAACTACTATTCTTAGAAACTATTAACAATTGGAACTATTATTATTACGAACTACTATCAACAGGAACTACAAATACTATTTTAAACTATTGACAATGGAAACTACTATAATAAGCAACTACTAACAATTGGAACAATTGGGAATAATTAAATATTCTTAATTTCGAAAATAGAAACTTGACCAATTTTATTATTAAATTTGTATTTCTATGGACAAATTCATTTTTTTCGATATATTTACTATTTAATTTCCATTTATAAATAAAATTAGTAAAAAAAAATGTAAATGTCCGTTTAAATTTTAAAGAAATGTATACGATTCTATATACAATAAAATGGGGTTTCGAACTCACCCTTCACTGTTTTCCTGAGTACATTGTCAGTCGCAACATTTTTATCTGCTTCACGTTCAAAAGGGGTAGAAAGAGAAATCCGTTGGGAAATTCGCTTCATCGAAATTTGGCACGCATCGAACTTGAAACCCTGGGCTCTTAGATTTCTTGATTCTCTCAATTCAACAATCACTGAAACGATGCTTCATTATCCCATTCTTTAAAACAAGAAATTCGGTGGGTCCGTTAAAAAAAAGAGACAAGAGAAACATATTTCTGTATTATTACCAATTTTAATGTTCACACTATATATTACTTTTTGTAGTTACTAAACTAAGTACTATATTATTTACAACTATCAACAACTGGAATTACTGATAATTGGGACTATTATGAATAGAAACTATTATTTTTTGTTCAAATTAAATTGAATAATAGCACTTCCAATTGACTTCCAATTAAATTGTTCAAGATAATAGTAATTCTCAAAAGTAATAGTACTTCCAATTGATCAAAGTTTGTAATAATAGTAGTTAAAATTGTTAATTATTTCTAAAAATAATTATAGTTCCAATTGCTAATAGTTTCAAATAATAATCGTACTTTCTATTTTCAACAGTTTCTAATAGTTTTTTTAATTCAAAAATTGATAAAAAAAAACTAATTCCAATTTTTAATAGTTTTAGACAAAGATTTTAATTCTAATTGATAATAGTTCGAATTATTGGTAGTTCTTAACATCAATAGCAATTCCTACTAACTATTATCATTCAGAACAACTATTATTATTTGAAACTACTTACAACTGGAACTACAACATTTAATTGGAACAATTGACAACTGTAACTGTAATTACAATTTGAAATAATAGTAATTGAGATTTTTAACAGTTTCAGATAAAAATTATAATTCCAATTGATAGTAGTTCGTAACAATAGAAATTTCTTAATAGCAACAGTAGTTCCAATTGTTAATTGCTTCAAATAGTAATTGTAGTTCCAATTGTCAATAGTTTCTAATAATAATTGTAGATCAAAAACAACAATAACTATTTGGAACTGATGTCAATTGGTACTACAATAACTATTGAAAACAATTAACAATTTGAAATTACTATTATTACAGACTATTAACAATTATTACAAACTATTGCTATTGAGGAATATTTTTATTACGATCTACTATCAATTAAAACTACAACTTTTAATTGAAACTATTAAAAATTGGAATTATTATTTTAAATAATTAACAATTTGAATAAGTATTAAAAGAAACTATTACTAATTCTATTGATTATTGTTTCAAACTATTAACTATTGGTACTGCTATTATGAAAAACTGTTATCAACTGGAACTACTATTACTATGTAAAACTACTTACGATTGGAACCTTTAGTATCATTTGGAACTATTGACAATTGAAACTGCAACTACTAATTGAAGCACTTAACAATTGGAACTACTATTTTTATTTGGATCTATTGACAACTTGAACTACAACTACTAATTGAAGCACTTAACAATTGGAACTACTATTTTTATTTGGATCTATTGACAACTTGAACTACAATGATTATTAGAAACTATTGACAATTGGAACTACAATTAATATTTGAAGCACTTAACAATTGGAACTACTATTATTACAAACTATTATCAATTGGAACTACTATTGATGTTGATAAATACTATTTTTACGAACTTTTGTTAATTTGAACTACAATTTATTTCTGAAACTATTAAAAATTGGAATTACTATTATTTCGAATTGTAACTCAAATTTTTAAGAAGTTTCAAATAAAAATTGTAGTTCTAATTGTTAGTAGTTCATAATAATGGTATTTCTCCATAGCATTAGTATAGATGTAATTAATAACAGTTTGTAACAATATTAGTCTCAATTATTACCATTGTAGTACCAATCGTTAATAGTTTGTAGTAATAATAGTTTGCAACTAGCTTTTCTAAAATTAAAATTCCCTGTGTTAATTTAATTATTTATTTATTAACCTGAAACACAATTATAATTTTAATCGTCTTTTTTTATCATTTATTTTTATTGTAGAAAATAAAAATTAATTTTCAATTTACGCTTAGAGAAATTTGTACAAGGAGATGAAAATTGGCGCCAAAAGAGCTTTATTGATTTGGCATAAAGTTTTGAAGACATTTTCTATGTGAGAGGTAGAAAGAGAGAGAGACTAAGAGAGACAAGGAGTATGGAATGGAAATTTCCTGGTCGATGAGTTCATTCACAAGTTGGAAGTTAAAGCTCTTCTATATTCGAACTATTGTCGTGTAAACGTCAACGAGCTACAGAACACTAAATCCAAGGTAGCGGACCAATCTGCGCGATATTGGTTTTGGTTATTAATACCACGTCTTCCATTGTCATCGTGAATCACAATAGAGCGTGCTAATGGCCTGGCTATATAGAAAGTTGTAACTTGGTTCTGACCATTGTCTAACTCTTCCTTCTCGCGAGTTGTTTTGCATCCATCCGCACATTTACCGCTTGTATATGTTATTACGGTTATAATACTCGCCAACTTCCTTTTCTCCCTCTATCTCTCTTTTACTCTCTATATGTACATATATACTTCACTTGAAAATCAATTTCAATATTATAAAAATCATGCGGAACGTGTCAATTTTCAAAATTACTGTACTATTGCCCTCTGTGCAAAAACCACAAGTTTTCTTTTACGGTATCATTTTACTCATCAACGCACATCTTCCACAATTCAAAATCCACTTTGCATTCATTTTCCTCTTGAGTTACGTTAAACGAGGGAAATTTCACCTCGTGATGATGAGTTGCTCCATATGAAATTAAATAATATTAGTAAACTCTCTTTTTTTCTTTACTAGAGGAGTAAATTTAATTTCTGTTCATATTTTTTTTCTATTTTCTCTTCTTTGATTTATTATTAATTTAATTTTTATTTACTATATTATTACAATTCATTGCTCTTCTAATATCTCAGTGAATTTTATTTTAATTTAAATGTTTAAAGTTTTACAAATTAGAAATACAAGTTGAAACTACTATTATTGTTAATTTTTATCAATTTGCACTGCAACTATTATTTAAAATTATTACCATTACGAAATATTAATAATTGGAACCACTATTTATTATACAAATTGTTAACAATTGAAATTACTATTCTGCCAAAATACAAACTATTAACAATTGTAATTCTTATTTTTCGTAAACCATAAACATTTGGAACAATAGTTCCAAACTATTATTTTCTACTACTATTACTATTTAGAAACTACCAACAATAGTAGTTTCAATTGTTAGCAGTTCCAAAATTGTATTTGTAGTTTCAATGAATAATAGTTTTGTAATAATTATAGTAGTTCCATTGAAGAACAGTTAATAATAGTACTAGTTCCAAAAGTTAATAGTCTGTATAATAGTAGTTCCAATTTATCAAAGTTATCCAATTCTGACAATTGGTTCCACTTGCTTAAAAGAATGAGCTAATTAATTCTAACTTAATTATCATTAATTACTAAGAATAACAAAGGAAGAATCTTCAAAAAAAAAAAAAAAAATGAGAAAATCATTTCCCTCTTTACCACAAACGAAAGCAAGCATTATTTTAATTTATAATGTCTAGGTGTAATAATTTGAAAATGCTTTCAACGAGAGTGAAGGAGAGGCATTTCTCATGGAAGTATTTCGATGTTATAAACTAGTACGACTTGCCACCAGCTCTTAGTGGATCGGAGAACGAGAAATGGAGTGAGAAAGACAGTTCATGGAGAAATTATTACACTGCTTGAGAGATAGAGGATATGATGAGGGATGGGTGTTTCCAGAGGGAGAAAAGAAGAAGAAGAAGAAGAGAGAGAAAGAGGGGGAAGGGGTGCGATGGTAAGAAAGTCTCTCAAATGCGTTGCTTCTGCTTCTGCTTCTTCTGCGGGGAGGAAGTTAAGAAAACGTGGGTGCTATCCCAGTGATGGGTTATATTCTTGAGCGGTGCAGCTAGTTTTATAGGCGTACAGGGTGAGAGATAGGTTTCTATGATCGCTCGGGGAAAACGAGAACTGTCGAGATCGAGAAGTACCCTATACATAGACACACACATATATACACACTTAAGTGACTCTCCCTTCTTTCGAACTGAAAATCTTTTTCCACAGGATGAAATGAGTCCAGCCCGAAAGGTATTTTCGCCAGAGGGAACACATTCCTCGCAGATAATTCCAGACAATTGAGTCATAAAAAGAAGGGGGGCGGTGAGGGGGCGAGGGACTATTAACAAACTTTATGCCTCTCATTACATTTTATTACGTTTAATTTATTTTTATCATAAATTTCCTATTGAAATTGGTGAATTTTCTTGTTATAAAAAAAGTCAATTTTTTTATCTTTATTTTAAAGTGAATTTTTTATTTTTATTAGTTTGTTATAATTTTTTTTTTTTTTTTGGCTGACAAAATAATGTATTTATTTGAATCCTAAATAATGTTTGAAGAACATTGATACACTTAAACAATATAAAGATAGAAAAGTTAAAATTTAACCGGACCCCCCCTCTAAATACGGATTCAGTCTTTATTTAAAAAATAAATTATACTAGAAATTGTAATCATAATAATTAAAAATAATAACAAAAATTAATTTATGCTCTCTGATTATTGGCTAACGCATTTTTATTTGTACAATTTTCGAATGTGTTTACTTATATAATGTTACGAGTACGATTGAAATGTTCATTTGTCGTCTGACCAAATATGTATTTTTCTACTGATTCACAGTTTTCCCTGCTTTCAGCATTTCATTTATGTTATAAAAATGAATTGTCGTCATTATTGGCTTAAATAATAATAAATAAATTCATTATTATTATTAATTCAATATTTTTGGAAGCCATCAAATTATATAAATAAAAGAGGTTTTGATTATTATTATTAATATTAATTAAATCATTATTGTTCCGATATTTATTACTTTGTAACTTTTTAAATTATTTTAATTGATTAAATATTCTAGTCATTATTATAATTACAGTGAAATTAATCTAAATAAAATTATTTAGAATTCAATTGAAATTATGTAGAGGAAAATTAAAAATAATCCCACTAAAAATAAAATTCTCCTCCTGAGCATATTTTGAATAAAAAATATAATATAATTTATAGTTATAGAAAAATTTTATTTCTTTTGAACCGAAAAGAAAAATTTCAGTTAGTGAAAGTGAAGTTGATAATATATATATATGTAATGAATGATGAACAGTTGAAACAAAATAGTTACTGTTTCTGTGTCAGTGTTAAATGATATTTGTCTAATTTGAGTTTGGGAAGTGAGCTCAAGTAACCGTGAATTTAATACTGCTTTGGACGTTCTGAAGCAATGACCTACCTGTTATATAACTACGATCTCAATCTGGCTCTCTAAACATAATTAACAATCATCCAAGATCTGTCAAACAAGCCGCAAATTAGTGGACACAAGAGCATGTTCGGCCAGAGCCCTAACGAACAAAGCTTCTCTACTCGAGCTCGACATCATTCCCAGAAGTGCATGTTCCGCGTTTGCTTATGAGTCTTTTACAAAGGAGCATCTCCCTCGTTCGTTTCACATTTTCAAAAATTCATTAACCACCCCCCTTCCCCCTTTGCCCAAAAAGCATATGTGAACCATTAATCAACATATACATAAACGCTTTTAGCAGACTACCACTTTAATATTAATTATCATTTAATGTGCGCGTAAATATCGCGTTAATGCATTTTAGAAAATTTATAAATTACTTGTCCAATAATTATCATAATATAATGTATATCTCTTTTTATTTATTTATTCCACCAGATAATGATACACGCTATTCCATTTATTATTATTATTTTTTAGTAAATTAAAAAATTTTACATCTTCAAGAATAAACATCAATTTTTAAATGATTACAGATTTTAAATTTAAAGAATTCACTTAAAAAGTAAACAATATAAAATATTCTTGTTTATTATTATTTAAAAAATTTAATAAAATTTTTCTCAAGAATTTCATTACTCACATAAATAATAATATTTTTTTAGAGCACTTCAATTATTTTCTATACAATTTTAATGAAATATCTCGAAAGAATACAATTGTTTTAAAAAATATTAATTAGATTCAATTATTTTCAAGTATTTTAATATAAATTCAATTATTTGAAACAATTTTGATGAAATTCTTTCAAAAAAATTATTATTTTTTCAAAATTTTTAATAAAATTCCATCAAAAAATTCAATTCTTTTCAAAAATTCAAATAAAATTCTTCGAAACAATTAAATTATTTTTATGAATTGTAAAATCATTCGCAAGAACTCAATTATTTTCATAAATAAGAATTATTTTTATTTTTTATAAATTGTAAAATTCTTGGCAAGAATTCAATTATTTTTTCAAATAATAAAATTCTTGTGAGAAATTCAACAAAAAATTCGACAATTTTTATGAAATTAATTTTTAAAAAAAACATTATTTTCAAAATTTTTAATAAAATTCCTTCAAAAAATTCAATTATTTTCAAAAATTCAGATAAAATTCTTCGTAGCAATTCAATTATTTTTATGAATTGTAAAATCCTCCGCAAGAACTCAATTATTTGCATAAATAAGAATTATTCTTATTCTTTATAAATTTTAAAATTCTTGGCAAGAATTCAATTATTTTTTTAAATAATAAAATTCTTGTGACAAATTCAATTATTTTCAATACAATTTTTAATAAAACTTGTAGAAAGAATACAATTATTTATAAAAATATTATTTAAATTCAATTATTTTCAAGAGTTTTAATAAAAATTTATTTATTTTCAACAATTCTGATAAAATTCTTCGAAAAAATTCAATTATTTTTATTTTTTATAAATTTTAAAATTCTTGGCAAAAATTCAATTATTTTTCTAAATAATAAAATTCTTCTAAGAAATTCAATTATTTCCAATACATTTTTAATAAAATTTCTCTAATACGATTATTTTAAAATCTTAAAAGAAAATCTTCATTAAATTCAATTACTTTTAAAATTTTCAGTAAAAATTATTTTAAAAAAACTCCATTTTTTTCAAGAAAATTGAAATAAATTCTTTAAAACAATTCAATTATTTTAAAGAATTGTAATAAAAAATTTTTCCAAGAATTAAATTATTTTCGACAATTTTGATAAAATTCATTTAAAAAAATCATTAGTTTTAAAATTTTGAAATAAAATTCCTTAAAAAAATTCAGATAAATTTCTTCGGAATTATTCAATTTTTTTATGATTTCATAAATAAGAAAAATCTTCGCAAGAATTTAAATATTTCCATAAATAATAAAATTCTTTGAAGAAATTCAATTATTTTTATAAATAATAATATTTTTTAAAGGCATTCAAAGCAATTCAATTATTTTAAAGAATTTCAATCAAAATACTGCCAAGAATTAAATTATTTTCAATACAATTTTAATTACATTTTCTAGAAAGATTTCAATTATTGAAAAAAATATTGATAAAATTCTTATAATGAATTCAATTATTTTCAAATTTTTTGATAAATTTTCTATTTAATAATTGAAAGACAAAACTCAGTCACTAATTCAAATTAAAAAATATTTTTAATTTTTTACTAATTCATATTTGAAGATTGTTATTTATTTATTAAAAATAAAAAATGTTTTCTACAAAATTTTAATGAAATATATTATACCATATTTTACGGAACAAAAAAAAATATTATGACACATATTTATTGAAAAAATAAATAAGTTTATCACTAAAAAATTTATTTTTTAATAGTTAGAAAAAAATTTGTCATAAACATAATTTACACACATGAAATCTATTTATAATACAAATTTTTTTTTATTCATCTTACTGGTGATAAATATTTTATGTACAATGAGATTAAAATCATGACTGTATGTTGAAAGAAAAAAAGGGAAAGAGAAAGATAGAGAATTTGCATTTGCGACAAAAGGATGTTTGACGATCGACACTTTCGTTCAACTCCTTTGCATAAATATTCCAAGATCTCAGGCAAGATAAGGAGCAACACATCACACGGATTACGGCCGCGTGTATGATAATTTAACGACAAAGTGATAATCCTTTAGCTAATGAGAACTTAATGCATTTCTAATTTGCAAAACAAGGCGTTATATACGTGAAAGTTGCATATATATACAATATACATATAAAGATTTTTTTTTTATTTTTTCGCAATATTGCATGCATGATGTAATAGAATTAATCAGATGCTATGTGCAATAACATTATAGCGTTAAAGAAAAATTATATTTTTTAAAATTAAAATTAAAGGTCAATTTATCTTGCAGTTTTCTTGTAATGCATGTTAATGTTTTTTTTAACTACTTCGCTATAAAGTGTCATTTTGAGGTTTTTAGATTCTAATAATGATAATGATTTGAATAATAATAATAAAAATAAGCATAAATATTAAAATAAAACTTAAAACAAAAATAATGGATGATAATAATAATAATAATAATAATAATAATAATAATAATAATAATAATAATAATAATAATAATAATATAAATATTGACGGACATGTCTTTCTCAATACTGGATAATTTCTATTTAAAAAATTTTATGGTTTGTAAACTCCACCAGAGACATTTTTGCCTCAAATAAAAATTGAAGTCCCTATTATTTAGCGTTGTTATATCAAAGTTTTCGGATTCTACTTTTACTACTACTATCCATATAGACTCTTTTAAAAATATCACTTCAAAAATACTTAAACTCAAATTTCGAAATTTTAAAATTATAAAATATTTTCACCAAGTAAAAAAAAAGAACTTACATTTTTTTTATTTACTCAGACACGAGTTCAAATTAAACAATAATGAAAAATTTTATTTTCATTTCAAAATTTACGAAAGAAAAAGTATTTTAATGGTGAATTAATATTTGCTAATTTTTCCAAGTAAAAATCCAGATCCATTTCGGTAAATTCTTTTCCTTCTTTTTTTTTTTTTTTTTTTTTTTTTTGCTACTGGAGTGATTACCCTCTGAGTGTGTCGGTGCGAGACAAGTGGTCGGGATTCACTTTTCTGTACGTACGTGCAGAGAGTGAGAGAGGAATGAGAGAGAGAGAAAGAGAGAAAGTTAAAAAGAGTTCATTGGATGGAAAGAAGAGAAAGAGTGAGTGAGTGAGAGAGAGAGAGAGAAAAAAAGTGAGTAAGTGAGAGAGAGAGACGAAATAACAGAGGGTACAGTAGCGAGTTTCGAAGGGGAGCATATTGGGCGAAGTAGAATTCCATGCATTTAAAATGTTTCATTAGAAAACCGTCTAATAAATATTGATCCCCTTTTTAACTCTGTTTAAAAGCCCATTTAGAGAGAGTGAAGAAGGTTTTTGCGAGTGCATCGCGAGTCCCTGACCGCCATTTGTAACAAGATCTGATTTATATTAGAGGAGCCAGGGCGAAAATTGGTTTCATCATTTTGACCGTTCATTCTTGGGTGGTATCGGAAGCTTTTGAGAATATCGTCATTCACGAAAATCTTATCAAAATAATCGTAAAATATTTATTTCTTTTCAAAACAATTTACAATCGTTGTAAATCATTTTTAATTTCTACCTTTATTTGCAATTTTCGTCTTTTTTAATTACTATTTCGACTAATATTAACAATACTATATTTTTTTGAAGTAATTTACATTTTATTGTTTGCTTCTTTATTTATTATACTATTTTATTTATCATCATTTATTGTTATTTATTTAATTACTCATTTATTAATTCTAAGTTTATTAGAATTCTAATAATAATAACTTAATTCTAAGTTCTAATCATAGATCCCTGCACCGACATTTACCGACACTTTTAGCCAAGACTCAAACCATAGGGTCGAAGTCGGTAAATGTCGGTGCAGGGATCTGTGGATAGAACTTAATTAATAAGTAAAGAAATAATAATAAATAATGATAAATTAACTATATTAATGTCCGTATTCTTTCATCCATATTCTGTCCTCAGTTTGAAGTTAGTTTCTGTTTATTAATTAATAATAATTAATAATAATTAAATAAATGAAATTTATAAATAAAAGTATATATTTGAATGCGAAATAATTAAAATTTACAAATAAAATTAATAACCACAGTTTAAATTTGAGTAAAAAAAAAACTGAAAAAGTATTGAGAGAAAATGGGGGCAAAAAAGTATAGCGAAAGTTTGCTTACACTAGTTTCATTATGTCATTGTTGAAAATATATGTATATATATATATATATATATGTATATGTGTATAGTTACGGGAAATTTACTCGTGCACATAACCACCCTTTATGTTCGTAAAGTTCGTCCAATCACGTGCGCACAGTTGTGTTATCTTGCGGGCAAAGACATCTTTAGCCTACTAAAATCCTGCTTTAAATTAGCTTCCAGATTGGTTGCAATAAATGTTTAATAGCCCCTCGTCTCACCTTCAATTTAAAAAGAATCCATTCGATAAAATTCTCCTTTATCCAATTTCTTTATATAAACTTAAACATTCTCTTCCCCTTCACTATAAATCTCAAAATAAAATGAATATAAATTTCTTAATCGCATTTTTACACTTTCCATTTATATTTATTGTATAAGAAGAAAAATAATCTTATTGACGAGTCACAATAAAAGGAAAAGCAAATTTTAATTTCATAAATGTTGTTATGTAAATAAATATAAAGTATAAATAATATAAATATAAATATAATTATAAATAAATATAATAATTTAAATATAAATATAAATAAATATAAATATAAAGTATCTATTATAAATGTAAAAAATAATAAATGTAAAAAAATTAATAAGAATTAAAAATAAAAAAAAATAGAAATAAAATAATAAAAAGAATAAAAACAGTAAATGAATGATTTAAAAGGAAAAATGAAAGAATTGAAAAAAGAACTAAAAAGGAAAATTGAGAAAAAATGTTCATTTTACGCCCAGAAACTTGTTAAATTAATTAATTATTAATTTATACGGTGACAATTGAGATTTGCGTATACATCTTCTTTTTTTCGCATTTCGGGAGGCAAGTAACTCGGTATAAAAAACGAAATTTTTGTTTTTTTTTACAGAAAAGTGGGATATAATTCTTGTATAGAAACAATATTATGAACATAACTACTAACGAGTCCACACATACTAAATACTCGTTTTTAATTAATTTCGTACAGATCTGTTCGCCTGATTATATTCGCTGTAATAGCAAGTTGGTAATGAACTTTTTCGCAACGTTCGCAGATCGTCAGTTTTAACGAGACAGTGATTGAGTGTGAACGCTTCGCAAGAAAATAATTACTCGCGAATCAACGATTTTTTTTTTTTTGCTTTTTTTCGATTCGAAAACAATATATTTGTATTATTCTTTTATTTCCAATTTTTTGAGTTTATAATTTCTCTCTCCCTTTCTTTGTCTCTCTCTCCCTTTTTTTGTCTCCCTTTTCCCCTCTCTTTCTTTTTATCTGTTTCAAAAAGTCAGAATACCTGTCAATCATTAATCATTGTATTCAAAAAATAATTATTTAATATTTCTTTTGATTTATTTTTTTTTTATTTTCAGTTTTTACCTGTGTAGAGTGTGTTGATTTATTTAAATAATTATGAGAAACAATGCAATTTTTATGAACACGTATTTTATAATAATAATAATAATGATTTTTTTGTAATTATAATAATAATTATAATATTTAAAAAAATAATAATTTTTTTTTTAAGGATAAATAAATATTTATTTAAGTTTAAAGGTTCAGGTTTCAGGACTATAATAATCAATTGGAACTACAATTAATATTTGAAAACTATTAACAACTGAAAATACTTTTGTTACAAAATATCAAGAGTTAATAGTAAAATTATCACATTATTGATACTTTAGAAAAGAATTGTTTTAAGAACTAGTTTTCAAAATATTTGCAATACTCTTGTATAATAAATAAATAAATATTTATCAATAAATGTTTATTTATTTTTGTTTTTCCAAATAAGATATGAGAGCAATTGTTTCATTATCTAATGAAAGAAAATTTGTCTAATGTGACAAACATTTCTTATAATTATTTTCCATTAAAGGTGTAGAATAAGTCTTTGGAATCTTTGAGATACAGAACGGAGAATGAAAGAGAGAAAGAAGTAAAGAAGACGGAGGATGAGTGATCTAAAGTCTAAAGGAGTCTTAAAGGACTCTTCAGAGAAGACAGCATTCGTTCGAGATTACCCTGCTATTTAGTACAATTAGCTCGTATTAGCTTTTGTCAAATTCTTTACCCTGTCTTCACCTACTTTTCCGCTTCAGGAATATTATCGCGTTTCTTCTCTATTTAATAAAGTTCACGAACATAAAGGGAGAGAAAAAGAGAGAAAGAGTGAGGAGTCATCGTGTCTTGCAATTCAGACTATAGTATATAGGATTCAACGGAATTTTGCCAAAGGAAAAGTGAAAGATCAAAGCGTTGCAAAGGGATGTTCTTCTTATATACTGTGCGCAAAAGTTTCAGAATCTTTCGTGAGAAATGTATGGATGAAGGTTACTTTCAAAATAGTTCAACTATTTTAATACAAAACGACAGTCTCTTGGACATTCTTGGGAAAATTTCAAATCTAATCCTCTCCTCGATCGTTGGCCAAGCAAAAATCGTGGGAAAAAGTAAATAATAATAATACAACAAAATTGAAAATAAAAAAAAATTCTAATACTAAATTTCATAAGGAAAAATAATTATTAAGAAACGGGAATAAACGATTGTCTCACACGAATTATTTTTTGCAAGTGGTCGAAAAAAAAGTATGTAGTTAGATTTGGACACGTGAATTCTCAATGGAGCCATTGTAGTCGAATTGTAGAATGACCATAAATATTCCACACCTCATCTCTTTTTCTCTCTCCCTCTCTCTGTCGCATATCCGGAACACTCTAGCGGCTTTAATTTCGCTAGCGTTGCGCGCACTAAAAAATTTCATAAAATTCACAACAGATCGCTATACACCCTCATAAACGTATTATTACCCGGAGCCATATAATCGTCTTTCCAGTCCGTTACATTTTGGACATAAAAAAAAAGTAAAAATAAAACAAGTGTGACGAACGGAAGCAAAACCCTATGATATGAATTTTTGAAGTCAAAAATAATTTTTTTCTCAACCTCAGTGGATCAAAAATTTTTCGTCTAACACATTTGACAGTGTAATTTTGTACATAATAGTTCATTTTTAAAGGTATTATTCCCAATAGTACGAAATATTCTATTCACATTCTTGGAATATTCAATTAAAAACTCGGGAATTCTCAATAGAAATATTCCATTTTAGAAACATTTTGAGAAAATATTTCATTTAATTTTGAGAATATTAAAAAATTCCACGCAAAGAGACATCCAAAAAGATTTTAGGAACATTAAAATGTTCCTAAAATCTTTTTGGATGTCTCTTTGGAAGAATACAGGAATATTCCATCAAAATATTGAGGAGAAATATTTCATTGGAATTTTGTACAATCCCACGATTTTAATAAATTATCAATTTTTTTTTAACTTAAAAAGTTGTAAATTTAAAAATTAATATTCCATTGGAATATTTACATAATATTCACATAATATTCTAATAATATTCCTACTATATTCCGAGAATACTATACGAATATTCCACCTAGATTTTAGGCGAAAAAATTCACTATTCTTAATATTCAAATAAAATATTTATATTTTTAATTTAATGAAAAATATTTAATATTCCAAATAAGTATTCCACACCTTGGACATTTCAATATTTCTAAAATATTCCAGGAGTGTGAACATTCATTCCTGGAATATTCCATTGAACCATTGGAATATTTTACGAGAATATTCCATTGGAACATTAGGAATATTTTATTGAAATATTTCATCTATAATTTAGAAACATTAAAATGTTCGATCTTTGGAATGTGCCTTTGAAATAATTTATTGATATTCCATCAATATTCTATTGAAATTATGTAAAAATATTTCTTAATTTTATTAATATTACTGATGACACACTAAATATTTTTCGAGTCATTTTAATAAATTCACCAATTTATTGAGAATTAAAATAATTGTAAATATAAAAATTAATATTCCTATGTAATATAAAAATTAAATACCTATATAATATTTCTATAATATTCCAATAAAATATTCCTGCTGTATTCCAATTATAATATTTGGAATATTTCTATATTATTCTAAAGGAACATTTCAATGGTCGGAAATTTTAATATTTGTGAAATGTTGATGGAATCTTCCAAAAAAATATTCCTAATTTTCCAATGGAATATTCCAGGAATGTAAGTGGAATATTTCTAATGTTACAATTTCCAATGGAATATTCCAGGAATGTGAGTGGAATATTTCTAATATTCCAATTTCCAATTGAATATTTCAGGAATGTGAGTGAAATATTTCTAATGTTCCAATTTCCAATGGAATATTCCAGGAATGTGAGTGAAATAATTCGTGTTATTGGGAGTAAAACAACTTTTAATCTAATTAATAATTATTAATTATTGTTAATAATGATTTTTTGAAAAAACTTTTTTATATTTTTAAATACTATAAGGACTATAAAATCAAACGAATTCCAATGAAATAAAGCAATTATTCGAAATATTTGATGTAAAAGAAACAAAACAAAAAAATAAATAAAGATTTATCTTTTCTCCTTTTGAAATGAAGACTCAACGCCTTGTAGGTGTTGTAAGATTGGTGTTAACTGCCTTTAATAAGCCGTTCATTTAAACATGATGGAAGGCACATAATTCGCACCCTCAACCACAACTCACAATATCATTGGTTCACATGAAATGAAAAAGATGAAGAACAAGTACGAGGTTAAATGCTGTGCATATCACCTTTGCCGAAACCTTCGCCGATGATCGTAATTACCTACATACTTGCCATGTACGACCTTTTCGTATTTTTAAAAATATAATGACGAACAAGTAATTATTTTTTTATTTAATTTAACTATTTGGAACTATATTTATACCATATCGTAAATTTTAATGGGGTGACAATTTTTTTCTGTAATTTTTAATAGATTAAATATTTCTTTGGCATAATTTTGAATAGAAAATGAATTTTTTTTTGGGTATAATTTTTAATGGGGTGAATATTTGTTGTTTTTTTTTTTGGTACATATAATGCAAGTTGAGAGGGGAAAAAAGTAAGCATGTCACTGCGCGTCTCTTTGGCTAGTCGTCGAAGAATTTAAACGATGAAAAATAAAGTAGAATGTGGAGACAAGAACGTGTGTTACACCACATCAACGAAATGCGCAAACTGTGCAAGTCGCATTTTCCAACAAAGAGAAACGTCAAACACAAAGCAAACTGTGCAACTGATGTACAAAAGGCTTTTAAAAAAATCCCTCTCTCTCTCTCATTCTTTCTCTCTTACTTCAAAACTTCTATAAATCTAGACAATAATGCATTAGTTTTAGCCCCCCCCCAAAAAAAATAGATTCTTCTTTTATTTCATCTCTTTATTCTTTAAAATATTTCTTATTTTCGAAAAATTATAATACTAAATAATTATTTGTTATATTTTTACTAAATAATATTTTATTATTTATGAAATAATTATTTGTTACCTATATTACATAACAATATTAATTTTTATAAACATTGCTAAGAAATAATTTATTTCAATAATTTATTTCTCAAATTTACAAATTTAAATAATTTACAAATATTATTATAAAATTCTAAAAGTAATAGTAATATTAATAAAAAAAGTTCCTCTCTCTCTCTCTAAATCGCAATGAAAAAAATGAGCAAAAAGAAAAATTCTCCCATATATACAAATTATATATTTACAATATAAACCTATATTTAAACGTGATAATAAAATATGAGTGCGAAAAAGTAACGGCTATAAATTTCAGATTCACGTCCACCGGATATACGAAAGGGAACTTGTTATTTTAAGTCGATGCGTGATAGAACGTGATTATAAAAGTTATTAAGATGTACGATAATTATTTGCTTTTCGTTATAAAGTCAGGTTGAGAATGAAATTCAAAAATTAATTATCATCATATCGATGGACATACCAAAGTTACTCTTCTCTCGCAGCTCATGTTGCTATAATGTGTACATAAATATATCTATATGTATATCGAACCATGGTATTTCACAGTCAATCTGATATGATTTCATTGGATGGTGCGATTACAGGGTAATTTTTTTTTCAATACCATAAATTTTTCGCGAAACAAAATAAGTGTTGAGTAAATAAATAACTGTGTTCGAAAACTAATTATTCTTCTTTTCATTTTTTTTTAATTCTAATTAGTATTTTTTTTAATTATTGTTTTAGGATATTATAGGCAATATGGAATTACCATTATTTTGAATTATTAAAAATTGCAACTAATTAATTATTTGAACTACTAATACTATTTTCAATTACTAACCATTGGCACTGTTATTATTACAAATTGGATCTACTATTATTTCGAATTATTAACAATTGGAACTATTGTTATTACAAACTATTATCAATTGGAACTAAAATTACTATTTGGAACTGTTAACAATTGGAACTACTATTTCTGAATACCAATTGAAACTAAAATTACTATTTGGAGCTGCTAACAATTGGAGCTACTATTACTATTAAAAACTATTATTAATAACAATTGGATATACTACTATTACAGACTATTAACAATTAGATGTACTATTAATACAAACTATTAACAATTGGAATTACAAATACTATTTAAAACTACTAACAATTGCAACTATTTGGAACTATTAACAATTGGAGCTCCTATTGCTGAATACCAATTGAAACTAAAATTACTATTTGGAACTGCTAACAATTGGAACTACTATTACTGAATACCAATTGGAACTACTATTATTTTTACCTATTCGCAATTGAATCTATTATTCAAGGATACTATTAACAATTGGAATTATGATTGTTGAAAAATCATTAACAATTAAAACTACTATTGTTACGAACTACTGTCAATTGCCAGTTTAATTATTTTAAACTATTATCAAATGAAACAATAACTACTATTTAAAACTATTAACAATTGTAACTACATAACATTTTTGAATATTACAATTATAATTAGTTCTATTTTTAATATACACTACTAATAATTAAAATTCCAAAATTGTAATTTTTATTTAAATAGTAATTGTAGTTCCAATTGTTAATAGTTCCAAATAGTTGCAATTGTTAGTAGTTCCAAATAGTATTTGTAATTCCAATTGTTAATATTTTGTAGTAATAGTACATCCAATTGTTAATAGTCTTTAATAGTAGTATATCCAATTGTTATTAATAATAGTTTTCAATAGTAATAGTAGTTCCAATTGTTAACAGTTCCAAATAGTAATTTTAGTTCCAATTGGTATTCAGAAATAGTAGTTCCAATTGTTAACAGTTCCAAATAGTCATTTTAATTCAATCGATAATAGTTTGTAATAACAATAGTTCCAATTATTAATAATTTTAAATAATAGTAGATCTAATTGATAATAGGTTGTAATAATAACAGTTCCAATTGTTAGTAGTTTCAAAAAGTAAAAATAGATCCAGTTGATAATAGTTCGTAATAATAATAGTTTCAATCTTTAATAGTTTGTAATAATAATAGTTCCAATTGTAAATAGTTTGTAATAATAATAGTTCCAATTGTCAATAGTTTTAAATAGTAATTTGCTTTACAATCGATTGAATAATATTTCTAAAAAAATAAATCATAAAGTAAATTGTAAAATTTAAAAATTAACTAAATGTTATTGAAAAAAATAATATTTTTATAGTTCCTGTTGAGTGATAAAAATTTGTATACAAACATTTTTTTCTCCCTCCAAGGAAAAAATGCAAAACGAAACAAAAACAAAATAATACATTCATTTCGAAAGAATTCCCTCCAAGAGGAATTGAAAATTCTATTTAAACATTTGGTAAAAAGAGAGTTTCGTTTGCTTGAAAAGTAGAATTAACTTGTCTCTTTTTTTTGCAATTTAATTTAAATTGCAAAAAGTTCAACGACGCTTATTCTTAATCGAGACAGAGTTAGAGAAAAAGAGTTATTATCGCACAATAAAAAAAAAGAGGTGTACTCTGAAAAACAAGTGCAATAGAGAAAAAAAAATGCTCGGAAGCCAGTGGAACGTGTGAACAGTTTTTGTTATCCAAGGAAAGAACGATGGGACTTTCATTTTCGTTTGAAACGAAATTTCCTCTTTTTTCTCCTCCTTCTATTTTTTTATAACCATCCGGATATACTTATATTGTTTACTCATTTTTTTTCCTCGATATTCTTTTTTTCCCTACTTCTTATGTTTTTAACTCATCATCTTTTCTCCCTTCTTGTTACATTATCCTCCTGGCTTTTTTTTCTTACACCTTTTTTTTCGTTATATAAAAATTTATTTTCCACTTTTTTTCTCCTGTTTCCCATTTTCCTTTTTTTTTGCATTATTTTTTCCCCTCTCATCGTCTTTATTCGACTTTTACTCTCTTTAGCAATTTTTTTATTTTTTTTATACCTTCTCATTTTCGCAAGTTCACTTCTCACTTAATTTTAATTTTTTTTAATTTAATTGTAATCGACGACGTTATAATGTGAGTACAAAAATATAAAGTACATGAAAGAAAGTAGTGATTACGAGAAATTTACACTTTGGGGTTCAATTCCGAAAATGAGTATCCAAAATCACAAAGTATCTGTTTATCGTAAATCGTTTTCGCTCTTCATTGAAAATTAAATTCTTCATGTTTCGAAAATTCGTATTCTTAAGATCGATTCATTTAAGTTTAATTGTAATTGGAAACGATTCATGAAATTTCGTTTTTAATTTTATTTTTTTTTGATAAGTAGACATTATTACATTGTATAAAGAGGGGTGAGGATTTCCTGCGATAAAAAAAGAGGTGGGGGGGTAAAGAGCTGCCAAATGTTCAAATTTCATTTCAATTTTTTATTTTTTGTCATACTTCTTATTTCGGAAATAACAATTCAAAAAAAATTTAAGTTTCAATTGATAATAGTTTATATATATATATATATATTTTTTTTTTTGAAAGTAGAGATTCTATGAAGGGAGGGGAGAGGGGTTTCCAGGGTTAAAAGAGTGGGAATTTCCTGGGTTAAAAAATAGGGGGGCAAAGCACTTAAGTTTTTTTCTCTTACCAAATGTTGATCTTTCATTTTATTTTTCTATTCCTTTTTATGTCCCTTATTTCGTAAAAAGCATTTGCATGACTAGCTCCCAGGGTTAAATGCATGTCAGCAAGAATGTTTCTCCTGAGAGAGGCGAATAGATCAAAATCTCTTATCTCGCGTATATAGTGAAGCACTGTTTTTACGACTGTCCCTTTAGAGGTTTGAAGCCTTTATAGTCTCGATGTTTGCATACTTTAGTTGAAAAAAAATAATTCACTGGTGCAACTTTGCTTCGAGGGAAGAAATTGAAAATTAAAAACAAAAAAAAGAAATCCTTTAAGAGAATGTAAATTGTTTTGTAATTGTTTTGTAAAAATGAGTAATTGGTGAAAAGAACAAGACGTTTTGTAATAAACATTTTTTTTACAATGTTGCTCTTTTTTACAGAACTTCTCGAGAGGGAGAGAAAAGAGAGAGAGAGAGAAAAAAGAGAGAGTTGCTTTTTCCAAGCGCGGTTTTTTCAAAGCCCCAATCTCTAAGTCTATTTCTCCAAAGCTTTGGAAGAGTTTGAGGGTGGTTTTTGCAGAGAGAGGATCAGCAGATATAGAAAAGAGTGAGCGAGAGAGAAAGAGAGACATAAGAGAACATTTCCCGGTTTTTAATAGGAATTGAAATTCTTTCTGATGTTGGAAATTTGCCAGCTTACGTACAACTCAAATTTACCCTTGCGTGTAACGCATCATGACAAACTCAAATAAACTCGAGAAAAAAATAACAATAACAATAAATAACGAAACATTCTTCTGTAACTTTTTTTATATAGATATTAAATAATCGTTCTACAAAACTTTCTAAGAAATTTTTAATTCACAAAAAATGATTTAAAAAGAATTACAAATTCAATTTGTTTCTGTCAGAAAAATTTTTTTCCAATTTAGTTTCAAAGAAGAAAATAAATAGTCCGAGAAGTTTAATAATAAGGTTAATAAAAATGAAGACAAGGAATTTATAAAAAATTAGTTAAATAAATTGATTGAAAGAAAAATAATTAAAAAATAATTAAAACAAAATTAATTAATTTTCAAAAATTAATTTATTAGAAAAATTATTTAATTAATTAAAAACAATAAATCAAATAAAATTATTATTTGACAAAGAATATAAAATACAGAATAGAATAATATAATATAACTAAATTCTATATTTAATTTTTTAAGATCTAATATTTAATTTTCTGTATAGAAATATTAATTCTAACTTTGTTTATAAAAAAACTAATTTCATTTTCTCTTTCTGTTTCAGGTGAGTGTGCCTTTTTGATCTATTGTCCATAAAAAAAATTGGTAAGTCAAAATATTTGTTAATTAAAACGAAAAAAATAGGAAAATCCACCATCAAAGGGAGATTAACAATTTTTATATTTCGTTACTGAAAATTGGATTAAGTTTGAAAAATAAAGACAAAAAAAAATAGTAGGTATACAAAAGGATTCAATCTCGTTCCATTTTTAGGTAAACTAATCATTTCTATTGACAGACTTGTGAAAAAAAATTCTCCTAGGCTTCAGTTTTTTCCCCCCTCTTTGAATTTGAAAAAAACCCTCCGACAGCAAAATCTAATTTAATCGTGTGTGTGATTTTCACACTCTAATTTAAAAAATATTTGTTTTTGAGAGAATATTCAAAATGATTAATAAATTTTTTGCCTATACTTTTTTTGCAAAAAAGTGAAAAATTAGGTTTTCCTTTTTAATTGATAGAAAAATTTTTTTTAAGAATAATAATAATTAAAATAAAAAAATTAAATCCATTAGTTTGAAAAGTAATTTAGGTTCATAAAATAATTTATAAAAATATTGTTTTTTTTCTAATTTGAATTTTGAATAGTACACTGTAAACAAAATTATTTAATTCAAATAATCGATTACTTGACTATTATCAATTAAATATTTACTTGAATCAAATAATATTTATTCGAGTCAATTAAATGGTATTTGATCCAATAATTTTAGTATTTGAAGCAAATATACTAAACCATTTAATTGACTCCAATAAATTTTATTTGCTTCAATTAAATATTTAATTAAAAATAGTTAAGTAATCGATTATTTGAATTAAATCAATTTTTTTTCAATGTAGAAATCGAGGCTAAAAAGTTTAAATGAACAATTTTAGAGAATTCTCACTGGTAAAAAAAAAAAGAAAAATAGGAATAAGAAAAGAGGAAATTAAAAAAGGAAAAAAATGAAAAAGAAAGAAGTAAAAAGAAGAGAGAATGAGTGAAAATGAAAGAATAAGAGAAAAACAGTAAAGGAAGAAAAGAAAGAGAAAAAAAAGGACAGAATGAAGGAAGGAATAAATAAGAGAGAGAAAATTAAAAAAATATAAAAGAAAGAAATTAAAAAAGAAAGACAAGAAGATAGAAAGAAAAATTAAGTAGAAGAAGAAGAAAATGAAGAAAATAATCATGGAAGAATGGAAAAAAGAGAGAATAAATAAAGGATAGAGTAAAAAATAAAAAAATTAGAGAAGAAAAAAAGATGAAAAGTAAGAAAGAAGCAGAAAAGGAAGAAGAAGGAAAAGAATAAAAAGAAAGTGGAAAGAAGAAACAAACAAAAAATAAGAGAAAGATGAAACAGGAAAGAAAGGAGGAAAAAGGGAAAACAGAATTGAAGAAAGATGAAATAAAAAACACAAGAAGAAAAAAAAGGAAATTAAAAAAATTGACAGAAATGAGAAAAATACAGACAGACAGACAGACAGACAGAAAGAGAGAATTAATAAGAGAGAAAGAAAATAAATTGAAGAAATTAAAGATGGAAAAAAGAAACAAAGGATGTGTAAGAGAATGATAAAAGGAATGGAAAGAGAAAAGACAGAGTGAAAGAAAGAAAAAAAAAGAAAGAAAGAAAAAAGGAAAGAAAGGAAGAAAGAAAAGAAAAGAAAAGAAGGAAGGAAGAAAAGAAGAAAGAAACAATGTGTGAAGAAAGTATGAAAAATGAAAAGAGTGAGAGAAAAAGAAGAAGGAAAGAGGGAAAAATGTATGGAACGAACGAGAAAGAGAGAGAAAGAGAAGAAGAGGATAAAAAAAAGAGAGGAGAGAGATCGTAAAGTTTCTAACGCCCGTCGAATGACACGAGGTGCTTTTCTACACACATGATCATGAATCATACTCGCGAGAGAACCATGAGTCTTGTGTGTGGGGTGCCTCGCAGCTCGTTAGATTTATCGTCCCGACCAGTTTCGCGAAAGATCTACTTTTCCACGTGTATAACGATAAACGTTGCCGGGGTCTATAATACACCAAGTGGAGCGTACATACCGCGAACGATACTCCTTTGTTACACACAAATACAGGCACAGTCAAAACACCGTTGTCTGATCTTCGTCGAAGGATCTTTCGAGGGAATACCGCGAGAAGGAGGAGCACGTAAGGTTTTCGTATCGAGGTATCAAAGTATACACCAGCGAATCCTTCTGGCGAGCAAACACCATCTTTGTCTCTTTTTTTTCTCACTCTCTCTTTCTTTCTTTCTCTATCTCTCTTTTTTTCTCCTAACCTGTATCTTTCTTTCTCTCTCCTAACTTCTATCTTTTCTCTCTCTCTCTCTCTCTCTCTCTCTCTCTCTCTCTCTCTCTCTCTCTCTCTCTCTCTCTCTCTCTTTCTCTTTCTCCCTCTTATATTGTGCCTTCTTTATCATCTCACTTCCTTTCTGCCGAAACATCGCATAGTCTCGTGTAACAATCTTCCTCTTCTTCTTTATCTTCTTCTTCTTCTCTTCTTCCTCTTTTTCTTCTTGTTTACTTCTTCGCTTATTCTTTGATCCTCTCGACTTGTCCACCTTCGACTTCATGTCTCTTATTTTTTTTTCCTGTTCAGTTTCTTCTTACTTCTAACTTTATTTTCTTCTTTTTTCCAAAGGTCAACTTCGTTTTCTTCGACTTTTTTATTTTTAGTTTGTTCCATGTAGTTTTCGTTTTTTTTTTCTTTTCATTTAGTTCTTTGTAGCTTTTTGTTTTATTTCTTGTTACTTCTTCATTTTGTTCTCTGCAGCTTGTCAATTTTTTCTTTGTATCTTCGTATCTTTCTCTTCTTCTTTCTTTAATTGTATTTTTATTTCTTTGGTATTCTTATCTCTCTTTAACTTTCTGTTTATTTAGTTGCCATTAATTTTTTTCCTACTTGTTTGCAATTTTTTTTTAATTCCATTCTTTCGTCTGATTTTAATTTTCTCTCCTAGTTTACATATTTTATGCTTCTTTTTTCTATTCTTTTTAAATTTCTGTCCCTTCTTCTTGGCCCGTTTCTTTTTTGCTTTCTTCTTTCTTTCCATACTTCTATTTAACTATTTTTTTTTGCATTTATGTTTATTTTTTTTTCAAAACTCAAAAATACCATTTTGCAATAGTAAAAGTACAATTTTCTGATTATAAAAGAAAAGTAAAATTTTTGCAAATTCAAAATAGAAAAATATCTAAAATACAATTTTTGAAAATATAAAACCCAAAAACACCATTTTCTAATTATAAAAAATACAATTTTCCAATGATAAAACCCTTAAGTAAAAGTTTGCAAATATTAAACTCAAAAATACAGTTATAAAAATATTAAATCCAAAAATACAGTTTTGAAAATATAAAAAATATCATTTTACAAATACGAAGCAATACTTTTTAAAAAAAAAAAAAAAAATGCAAAAATATAAAGATATTCAATTTCCCCTTCACTGCGTTTCCTCCAAGTTTCCATTTTTAACGATACAAAAAATATCCGAAGAAGAAGAAAAAAAAATATCCGAAGAATGTTGTGAAGCAAATTGGAAGCATGAAAGCAGTGAGAACGTGTTGCAAAAGAGGAAGTTGAAGAAGCACCTTTGGTGACACAAAGATCGAATCTACATTGAGCGCCAAGTGGCAGATGCTTTCTTGTCCTTGGATACGATCCTTAACACACACACACACACGGCAAAAACCGTGTGGGGTGAGAAAAAAATTTACAAAAGAAAAAGAAAAAACAAAAACATTCGATGGACATAAGAAGTAGCAGTTACTCTCTAACAGAAAGACATCTCTTCTAGGTTGTTTGAAAGGAGAATAGTGTTGAGAGAAGTCTTAACAAGATATATAGTGGACTATTAAACAATTTGATCAGCAAAAGTGGGAGTGGGATGTTAATGAAAATGTATTGAGGTAGGAAGTCGACCTATGGTTCATCAGGTACATCAGGGGTCTCTTCTTGGTCGTCGTTGTCGTCTTGTTCCCTTCGAGCGGCGTTTGTCGATTGGTTCTTGGTGTTTTCTTTTTTGTTTTTATTTTATTTTCTTCTTTTTGTTAAAGTCGTCGTTTCTCAGCACTGGATTTTCTCTATCGCGCGCGCGCACTTGTGGTGTTCCTTTTGACCTGGCTCTCTGTCTCTTCTTTTCTCTCTGTCTCTCTTTCTCTCCTTTTCTCTGCCTGTCTCTTCTTTTCTCTCTCTGTCTCTTCTTTACTCTCTCTCTCCTTTACTCTCTGTCTCTCTTTTTATGCTTCTAGAAAGAGAGAGAGAGAAATATAGATTTTTCTCCATGTCTCTCTTTCTCTCTCTCTCTCTCTCTGCTTGCAAGAGATGTACATCCCGTGCCTGAAGGTACTCTCCCTGCTCGCAAGAAGAAGTCGAGGCATAGCCAAGGTACTATCTTCCATCTGGTATAAATCAAGTGAATGCTTGGACTCTTAGAGACTTTGCCCTCCCCCCTTTTGAGAAGTCCATATTGCTTGGCTTTGCCTTGGACTTTACCTTCCACATCCTCGCACTTATGGAGCTGGAGAGAGCCGCTATCCACGATCTGCCGATTATTAATTCAAGTCGCCTTCCTCCATTGGTAACCTAGGTGTAGCCACTTGCCACCAAGATCAGCTTCTTCCGCAAAGTGTTTAGATATATACAGCCAGAGAATTTCCGAGAAAATGATTGTCGGTAGTTTTAGTGGGATCCATTTGAAAATGCAATTCACACCTTCTTGATAGGAATTCCTTTGCGTCAGTAATTTTTTTATCACTAAATCTAATTTAGAAAATTAAAAATTCGGAAACTAGATAAATTACTTGAACATTGAATAGTAGTGACTAGTAAGGTGCTAACATTACTTTCAAGTTTTCAAGTTAGGTAAGTTATAGATCGGATAGTAAACATCTTTTTTCGTTTACTAAATACCTTACACTAGTAAACACAGTAAAACCTAAATCTTTAATCTTTAATTCCAGATTAACCAGGGAAAATTTGCGCAGAATATGGGAATGAAAAAGGTGATAATGATCTCTCTCTCTCTTTCCCTCTTTTTTCCTCTCCGCTAATTCGTGAATCGTGGATGCGCCTGAATGTTAATGACGCAGCATCCTTCGTTGTCCTTCCACATTCCCCGATGCTGTACCGTTTTGCTGTATCGCAGTTAACAGCCAGGAATCACGAGGTAATGGGGGGTGATACAGAGAGGGAGGGAGAGACAGAAAAAGAGAGGAGGAGAGAGAGAGAGAGAGTGTGTGGAGATTGTTGGCCAGTTGGTTAAAGAAGATTGAGGGAGAGGCGCGGCGCTTGCAGGAGCCACTTTTTCTCGAGTTAGCACATTTTTCAAAACTCGTTGACAGCTATCCTGCCTTCCATAACCTTCTTCTACTTCTTCTTCTTCTTCTTGTTCTTCTTATTCTTCATCGTCATCTTCAACTTAAACTTCTTTTATCCCTTATTTACTTTTATTTACCCGCGCGCGGTCTTTTCATTCGTGTCCACCTCGTCACTCTCTTACGAAACGCAAGCCGAAGGGGATCCTTGTTCTCGAAAAATACACTAAATTACTCTCGCTTTACTTCTTCAGGGGAAATCTAGAGATTTTCACATCTTATGATCCGATCGTTTATTTTTCTTTTGTTTCGCTATTTTCTGTCTCTCTCCCTCTTTCTGTTTCTCTCTCTCTCTTTTTTTCTTCTTTGTGATTTCTTTACTTCTCAGTGATAATTTTGACCGAATTGATATAAAGTTGAGGTTTTTGTTTCTGAAATTCAACAAAACATTGCGGGGTGATAAAATTTTTTTACTTTTTTGTGTAAAAGTTTTATTTTTGATACAAGTAGGTAGGTAATTCGGAATTACTGTCTTCAACTCTCTCTTTTTTCTTAATTTCGTTTCTTATTTTATATTTCTTTTTTCAAGAGCGAGAGAGAGAGAGAGAGGGGGGGGGGAGTAAAATAAATGAGAGAGAAGAAAAAAAGAAAAAGGAAAGAAACTCTAAATTTAAATTAGTAAACCCAGTTCTATAAAATTTCACTCGAAAGAGAGATTCTATAGAATTTATTTTATACATGAATTCTACTAAATTTTAGTAATTTTTAATTAGAAAGAATATAAATTTCGTGAAATAATTTTTTTAACATTATATTAGTGTATTTACTGCAGGGCTCAAACTAGGTCCGTAAATAACGTAAAGGTCCGTAAATTTGCTTCAAATTCGTGAAAGTCAGTTTTTTTTTAAAAAGAAAGTAAAGTAAAGATAAATAAAGTCCGTAATTTGATTAAAAAACGACGAAAAGTTCGTAAATTGTACGGTATAATTTAGATAATTTTAAAGAAATTACAAATGATTGGAAAAATTCAATTATTTTCAAATGTAATAAAATTCTTTACAGAAATTCAATTATGTTCAAAATTTTTTTTTAAATTCTCGTCAAAATTTCAATTATTTTTATAAATAATAAAATTCTTCTCCGAAAGTCAATTATTTTCAAAAATTTTTTTTAAAATCCTTGTCAAAATTTCAATTATTTTTCAAAATTTTCCTAAATATAATGATTTTTAATATATACCTATAGATTATTTTAATAAAATTTACCAAAAGAATTCAATTATTTAAAAATTCAAATATTTACAAACTTTCTATAAATTTCTTCGCAATATAATTCAATTATTTTTATAAATAATAAAATTATTAGAGAGCTGCAATTATTTTTCTGAATAATAAAATTCTTTTTATGAATTCAATTATTTTCATGAATAATAAAACTCATCGCAGAATTTCGATTATTTTTAATAAAATTTTAATCGAATTCCTCGATAAATGTAATTATTATTAAAAATTTTATTAAAATTCGTCAAATTCAATTATATAAAAATTTGTTGATAAAATTCTTTCTGAGAATAAAAGTTTTAAGAAACATTCAAATATTCAATAAATTTTTTTTGCATTTAAATAGTTGAATCCTAGTAGAATTTTCTAATAAAAGTTGATTTAAAAATGAATTTCAGTTAAAATTTTAGATAATAATTAAATATTAAAAGCAATATAGCGTGAATATTCAGAAATAATTGAATTTTGAAATTAATTTTTTTGAAAAAGTGTAATTGAACTTTTTTTATATTATTTGAAGTTTTTATTTTCAAATATATATATTTAATTGGAGAATTTACAAATAATTGAAATTTGTAAAATTGAATATTGTAAATAAATTGATTTTGAATAAACTGTCAAAGAACTGTTTTAAAAATTAATTGATTTAAAGATAAATTTCAGTGAAAAATTCTTAAAAATAATAATTGAATTGAAATGATGAAAATAATTTTGAAGAAGTACAATATTCTTATAATATAAAATAATGATTTTATCAATTTGCCATTTTGAATTCTTATAAAACATGAAGAAATCGATCACTCCGAGTCGAAGACTCAGAGTTATCAATATCTTCATATTTTATAGTTATGAAAAAATTTAATTTATTTTATCAGTCACTAATTCAAATTACTAAAATTTTTTTATTAATTTGAATTTAAAGAGAAGATAAAAAATAATAGATAAAAAAGAAAGATAGAAAAAACAGAGAAAAGGGGAGAAAAATAAAAATTAAAGAGAAAAAGAGAGGGAAAATAGAGAAAAGGGGAGAAGGAATGAAAAAAAGAAGAAGGGGGAAAAATTAAAAGAAGGAGGAAAAGAGATTAAAGGGAGAAAGATAAAAAAACGGAGAAAAGGAAAAAATAGAGGAAGATACAAAGTAAAAGAGAAGAAGAGAGAAAGATAAAAAGAAGAAAGAGAGAGAGAGAGAGAAAGAGAAACAGAAAAAAAGAAAAGAGAGAGTCTCTCTCTCTCTCTCTCTCTCGCTGTATACGTTCATACATCACTGGTCCGCGCAAACAATTTATTTCGCAGTGTTCAAATGTAGAGTCTGGCCGACCATTTCTTTTAGTACGACGTTTAATCTGGAAACTAGCCAGGAGGTGCTCGCCAAATGAGGAGCCTTAATGTCTTTCTATAGTTGCACGATATGTCTCTCTTCTCTTGTGCCATGAAGATATGCTAAAATATATACATATACATAAAGTCATACAAGCTTGGTTAGCAATTGGAAATTTATCTCCCTCTAACGGAAATCATCTTCTAATATTATTTTACAAATAACAGTTCTTCTCATCGTTTTTACCCCTTCTACTCCCCACCCCCACCCCTTCCTCTAAATTGTACTTTATTTTACCTCTCTTTCATTGTAATCTACACTTTTATTGTGAATATACTAAATATTCTACTCCTCTCCCTCTCTCTCTCTCTCTTTCTTTTTTCCCAATTTATTTGCCCTCTACTTTTTTCCCTCTCAATATTTTTGTCTTTTTTACTCTTACCTAATTTTAGCTAATTACTAAATTTTTCCCTCAACAATTGTTTACCTTCTGTATGTGCAAAATCGAGAAAAAAAAATATTAGAAAATTATTGTTAAAATAGTTAAAATTATTATTGGTTCTAAATTATCATCAATGTGGCTTAATTCTCTCTCTTCCTTCCCCTAAATCATTTCTCGAAGAAATAAGCTGTTTGAAACTTAAAATATTGGATAACAAAAACAAAAAAAATTGTTTCGATCAAACGGTTAGTTATTAAAAAAAAGGAAATCGCGCGCGTTGCAATAATTACCCTCTCGTCAGTGAAGTGCTATAATCGTTCAACTCACAGCGGGATGTAGACACTTTTAAAAATCATCGTCTAAATCTTCGAGAAGACAATTTTTCTTCATTATCTCATTGTGAATATATCGATCATAATAAATATAGAGAAGAATAATTAACCCTCTTCGGTATACTCTTCCGGAAAAAAGAAATTTAATATTTTTAGTCGCCATATTGGATCCGCCATTTTGAATTTCATAATTATGACACCAAAATTCGAATTTCACGATTCCAAATTACTTCCGAAGTGAAGGAATAAATGAACACAACTATTATTAAAGATATTTCAAATTCACAAATATTATAAATGTATTTAAAATTTTAAATATTACAAAAATTTAATGTTTACTGACGAGACGTTATAATTATATAAAATTTAATGAAACGAGATGAAATTACTATTATATTTTGATAATAATGGTTTAAGTAGTTTAAATACAGTTTAGTTGAGGTGTCATTATTTATTCGTGATAATTGAGTCGCAATGTAAGTGCGCCGTATAAGCGACAAATAATGTATCGAGCGGGTCAATTCGTTTCCCCCAAGATAACAGATCTAGTCGATATACGAGCTTGCTTTTAAGAGACGCGTATGTATGCTCGTATGTATGCATCGACGAATCAACATGCGCGCAGGTGTGCTCAGATAGACTCATGAGAGTAAAGATCATTGAGAGATTCATGACTTGTAAATTCACCGAAGTTATTTACATCCGCACTTGGAATGATTTTTCCCTAAAAATTACTTCATTAAATTTTTCCCTCTGGCAAAAAATACACAAAAAAGTTATTCTTCTACAATTATTTAAAATTCCATCCAAATTCCATCAATTAAAATTACAAACATTCCAACAGATATTATAAAAAAATATACTAATACAGAAAAAAAAATAATATTATTTTAGTTGTGGATCATTTTAACCAATGATAATTAAAATAGTGCTAAGAAAAAATTTGTTACTCGATCGAGGTAAAAAGTATACATTCTTTTTTCTCTGAAGAATTAAAGTTCCATGAAAAGAAAAAGATATTCTTAGTTGGACTATTTTATTTTCTCGAAAATGGGGAATTAATTTCTGTTCGGTAAATAATTTGGAAAAAGGTCGAATGATCGGAATTAAGAGTAAGTGATCCGTGACATCAGGTTTGCTTCCATTTACATGCAACACGTAGGAAAACGAATTGGAACATTAAGTTCCGAACAGAGGGAGAATTAATCTCGTTGGATGGTGAATAAAGTTTTCGATGGATTTTTAGCGCAAAGGATCTTTTAGTTTGTAAAGAGTCGCGTCTACGAGAATAATGAATCGAACAAACTTTTCGTGTTTCTTCTTCTGCTTCTTGTACAGTTGTACTGTTTGTTTAATATTGCTAACATTTCGTTGTATTCTTTTTTTACCTTTAGTAGCATTTTGTTTGGTAGAATTTTGTTTTACTGTATTTTCATCTTTAGCAGCATTTTCATGAATTACATTATCATCTTTAATATCATTTTATTAAATTGGGTTTTCATTTATAGTAGCACTCTGTTGTATTGTATTTTCATCTTTAGTAGTATTTTTTTATATTGTATTTTTATTTTTGTTAATACTTTGTTGTATTGTTTCTTCTTTAGTTCATACTTTAGTAGCATTTTTGTTGTAGCATCCTTAACATCATTATTATTACAACCGATATTATGAACATGCTAGTCATGATATAATCGACGATATCATCATTAGCAGCATCATTATCATTACTATCATCAGCATTATTATCATCATCATAATTATTACCATCCTTATTGCCTTGTTTACCTACAACATCCTTGTATCTATTATTGTACCATTCACTATTAATTCCTTTCGATGAATCTAGTTTTTCTGTAGCATCTTGTTTCATGATATTTTTTCTATTATCTTCTGCAGTATCTTTCAGTTCTGTATCATAACTTCTTTAATTTTTTCTTAAGAGTCAAGAATTATTGCTCCTATAGTATCATGATGATGATCATAATGTAGGATATATAATGATGAATGCATAAAGAATGTATAATGTTAATCACCCTTATTATCGTCATCATCATCTTTATCAACATTATCATCAATATCATCATCATGATTACAATATGAATCATCATAACCACCATTATCATAATCATTACCAATCGTATTGATTTGTTCAGTCACATCTTTGTATCTTTTCTTTTTCTCCAGTAGCACATCCGTTAAACCATTTTTACCACCAAATTACTTTGGATTTGCTGTTCTACATATTTTTTTCTCAACACAAATGTGTATTCCACATTTTTATCACCTCTTAATCAAGAAGTATTGGTAGAAAAACACTGTCCTCCATACTTTGTTGTTTCGTAATTTCAGTAATTTGAACATAAGAGGGAAAAAGTTGAATTGATTTAATTGACACATAAGGTGACGTTAATTAGGGTCATAATTGTGTCTTTAGGTCGCGATGATGATCATCATCATCATCATTGTGTTTGTACATAAACACAATGTTTATGTGTGCGTCCAAAAATTGCCGCTCTTGACGTGACACGTCCCCCTTCAGTGATGTAATTATCGTTGACTTACATGAGACACGTTTATAAAAGAGGTAGATCGTGAAGTGACCTTTTTATAAAGACGAGGATCCAATGGTACACCATTAAGTAATGTGGTTGATTTCTTTTGAGTTGTTGCGCGGACGTGTATTCCTCTCTCTCTCTCTTTCTCACTATCAAAAAGATGACTTTTTACTCGCAAATTTCTGTCCGGTCCTCCTTTACCCTCCATCGTATGCACTAATGGCGTCAATGCCGAAATACTCCACGAGAACTATCCTCTCGCCCCTGTTGGAATGCAATTGCGGCGCTCTCTTTGGCTCTTGCACTCTCTCTCAGTGAGATCACTATGCAGTCGAAAGGGGGGCACAGAGGAAGGGGGGGGGGGGAACGACGACAAGCCTCTCTGTATTAATTTTCATTCTGTCTGTCGTATTTTTCTTGGCTGCATTGTTTTTGGGTAGTTACATGCTTTTTATATTCTCCTTGTTTCGCCAACTTGCCTTCTCCTCAAAAACTAATTGCGAAACCAACAATTTTCCAAAAAACATTTAGAACTCCGTAAGCACTTTGAATCACCGTAAATAACAAATGTTACTTTTTTTTCGAATATCCGTAAAAAAAAGTGTAATCTGTAACTGTAGAAGAAAATAATTTTATTCATCTACATTAAATTTAGTAACTTTGTAGAATTTGGTTAGTTGTTAAATTTAGAATATCTGGATGAGAAATATTGAATTTACAGATGTTTCTGTGTATACGAATGATGCAAATCATTTTGTTATTTATTTGGACAATTTTGAGGAAGTGTTGTGAGAATGAAGGAGGGGGAGAAAATTAATGGAGTTGGTTCGGTCAAGGGTGCCAGTTTAGTGGACATTTCGTACGCCAGATTTATGTCTTTTGGATATCCTTCTGCATTATGGATGTCAAACTTGCCCCTTCAGTGGTTGCACCAGGACACACTCCATAATTCACCGATGTAACTTCAGATTGAAGTTGTTATTTACTTGTTCTCTTTGATTTATTCCATTCCTCCGAGAATAAAATACATTAAAAATAGAATGACTTAACTAAAGACTTTAACTGTCAGCAAATTGTTAGGATTTTCTATTTCTGCAGATGCTATTATTTTGAATTTGTAACATTGAAAAGTTTTTTTGGATTCATCAACATTTCTGATTTATTAATCTGCTCAATATGCAACAATATTTCGGATCTTAAAGTCACAAAAAATTAAACTCTCAACAAATAACAACAACAATTCATAAATTCTGAATTCTACGGATGTTGCAACTTCCAATAATTGTTCTAACATTGCAACAATTTTTGGTTTGGTTTTATCAACGTTGCTGCTGCATTAGTATCTTGTTCTTATGCTGAATTGATTAATCTATTAGATCTTGAAGTAGGAAAAGAATTTAATTAGCAGATAATTGTTTATAAATTCCGAATTCTACAGATGTTGCATCTTTCAATAATTGTAAGAACAACACAACATCAATTTTTGGTTTGGTTTCATCAACATTATTCCAATAGTACGTTATGCTTACTATTCAAAAATGCTTATACTTTCTGACCTGAAAATAAGAGAAGACTGTTGTAAACAAATTGTAGTTGATAATTAAATTTCAACTTCTGCAGATGCTGCATCTTCCAAAAAATGTAACAACATTTCCAATAATCTTCTTCTCTGAAATCATCAACATTTCCTCTATTTTCTATTTTGCTCTATTATAAAGATTTTAATCACTATAATCATAATCCTAATCTTTACTGTCTAATTAATTCTCAATTAATTCTTGATGATAGAAAAAAATCCATGAAATATTCCCATGAATCTTGCACTTCTAAATCAGAAAATGGATTTCCATTGGTTAATAGGCTATATGTAAAGCCCGATATCGTAATTATTAATGCATGCTCCTCGAGGTTATTGTGTCGGATGCATCAGCCTCCGTTAATGCATTCTAACGTCGTCTCTCTTAGCATAGAAACGATGGCGACCTGGTCTAAAGTGCTTGGAATGGTTCCCGTTTATTGGGTGTGTCGAACACACTATTGCATAAGAGGATTCTAATAGGAGTAGAGGAGTAAGGCCTCTCGCAATGTCCAACGACTTGTGCAAATTCGCTCATCATGTCTATTCTCTATTCATCCTGTTCTCGCTTATTCAAAACGATGTCACACACTCCCTAACAACCATCTTCCTTATTATTATTATTATTATTATTATTATCATCATCATCATCCTCCAAATAGGCGAACTCGAAGACAATAATTGTCCCATAATGAGGGACAACAGAAAATCTTCACTTGTACATTAGCCAAAAATTCCTCCTCTGTAATAAAAATATATTTTTATCACACTAATTAAATTAATTGCATTTACAACAGAACTTTTAATTTCAAACCTAATAAATTAAAATTAAAATCTAAATAATTCAAAATGAATCAATTAAATTGGTTCTGTAAGTTATTGAAAAATATTGATAATTATTGAAAACTTGATAATTATTGAAAATTATTGATAATTGTTGAAAATATATGCAAAATTTTCCGTGATTTCATTAAGAGGAAAAAAAGTACGAAGGGGCAAATTCAAACGATTGATTTTCAAGATGTTGAACTTGAATTTATGAGAGATGCGTTTTCTTTATCTCTATCTTATGCATCAGGCGCAAGTCATCTACATTTAATCTAGCTTCTAGTTCGCAGAGATCCCAAGGGGAAAATTTCGTTTTCATCCCTTACCCCCACCCCTTCCACTGGATATAAATTGGGTGAGCTTCCGGCGACTCCGCCCTTTCCGCATTCACTTGCCAAGTTAGTCGAATTTTCCGCGATTCTTCAGCTGGTGAATTTGCACTCAGTTCCACGATGCAATTTGCTGTCCTGCCTTATAGAAGAGAGATTTATATCGACGCCTTTTGCCAATATTCTCTCATTTCTATTGGTTTATATCGACTTGATTATAATTCGTTTATATCGATAAGACAATAGTCAAATTTGAAAGTTGGTTTTTTACTTTTTTTTGGGTTATAAACTTCAACCGTTCTAAAAGCAAAAGAAAAATAATTAATCGGTTTTAAATTATTTTTGTGTTTGGAAGAAGTTATTTGTCTGATGCGACGAAATTCGAGGTAATTGTGTTACTAAATCCGAATTTTATGTCATTGACAAAATTCAAAATGTCGGATCCAATATGGCGACGAAAAGTATCAAATTTTATCTTTTTACTTTGAACTTTTTAGCATTATTTAACGTGGATTTCAATATTTGTGGAGTGCCATCGAGACACGAGCTAAAATTTCGAAGAATTTGTTTAAAAATTCACAGCATCTTTGGCAAAAGATTCTGAACTTCATACAATCAATGAGAAATTGAAATTTGTGTTTATTTATTAGAATAAACGAATATTTGCCAATCGTTTGTGCATAATGATACACCTTTGCTGTCACAGAAAAACACAACATCGAAGACTTTCTCGAATGCTTAACAAATAAGATCTCTCTCTCTCTTTCTCTCACTCACTCATTCACTCTCGCTCCCTCTCTTTCTTTATCTCTTCGGACACACTGCACACGTATTTGCTTTGAAGATAAAAATTGGGAACACATTCAGTTTATTTTAATACTTAATTTACAATGCAAGGTAAAAGGACGGTTGTATTGTTACAATCCTCGGACACGAACTGTTATTTATTGCGTTTATGAAATGCATTCACTGCGCGCACTCTCTCGTGCGTGCCGCTCTTGTGATTTTTTGTTTAATGTTCTTACTACTTGGCAAAGAGATTTTCAAATTTGTCGATAAAAAGAAGTGTTGTGTTTGTAATAACTCGAGGAATTTTTTTACTTTCTTATGCGAAGTTTTTTTTAAGTTTTTATCTAATTTTGTTTCAAATTTAAAAAAAAATTTTTCAAGTTCGATTTTGAAAAATTTAAAATGGCGTATCCAATATGGCGAAGGAATTATTAAACGTTCATTACTTTCGCTCGAAGGTTTGGAGCGAAAAAAACTTGGGAGTTTTTTGAAGTTACTGATTGCAAAACCGATGTGTTCTTCAAAATTCAAAATGGCGGCCCCAACATGGCAGTTATTTTTTTTAATTCATCCAATTGTAGTTTAAAAACTCGAGGCGTTTTCGAAATGAAAAATGAATGAAAAATATGAAAAGTAAAGTATAATAAATAATAAATAAATAATAAATTAATAAATAATAAATAAATAATAAATGTTAAATAAAAAGTAAATAATAATGAGTAATTTAAAAAATGCTGCTAAGCGAATTTTAAAACGGGAAAATCACTCACAATAGCTGAGTCAGAGGCAGCGATTTAGAATATAATTCGAAACAATTCGTTTGAAAAAATGAAATAATAATACTCTTGTCAAAAATTCAACTGGTAACAGAAGCACGTGCAGTCTTAAATCATCAAGTCGAGTCTTAAATACCTAATAACACAAGCCTCCAAGCAATCAATAAATCAATTTAGTTTCAAGGAGTAGTCTCTTAGTTTCATTAGTTGGCTTTTTTTGTTCTCTCTCTCTCTCTCTCTCTCTCTCGACCAAAAGTGGCTTCTCTCATTTTTGCTTGACGTTCGAAATACGGGTTTTCTGAGGGCAATAAATGTGAGAAAAAGAGAGAGAAATAGAGAGAGAAGGAGAGAGGCTAATTGCCTGCTTTTGCAGTTGACAATGCCCGCGTGCCACTGTTGCTCAATTGTTCCTTTTTGATTTTCTAAACAAGGAAAGAAAAGAAAGCGTTCCGAGGGGAGGACGACTCTAGACGAAGCGGAATGCAAAATAGAGTCGCAAAATCTCTCGACATCAAAGCCAAAATCTTGCTATACGACTTTTGCATTTCTTATTGGTTTGTTTTTCCCCTTTTTTTCCTCTTTTTTCCCTGCAAGCAGCCACGTGCTCGCGTGAAATCGTAAACGAGAAGACGCGTCACGAATTAATTAACATTCTCCAATAATTAATGACTTATCGTCGCCAATATCAAATTATCTCTTTCTCTCTCTCTCTGTCTCTATACTTTTGTGAATTAATTTCGAAAAAAAAATTTCCCTCTTTTTTTTACTCAACTCCACACTCATTTGAAAAGCAAATCTTTTTAAAATCACGCTAGAAATTTAAATATATATATACGAGAAAGAGAGAAATCTCACGATGAGAAATTGAAACTTTTGAGAGTGTTATATTCTTGTTTCCAATTGAAAATGAAAACGATGCAATCAAAAAAAAGTTTTCGTGCGTTTCGATTTCTTGAATTTTTATATCGCGTGCTCGTTGAGAAGGAGATTCCTCTTCTTCTGTCATCGATTTTTCAAACAGGCGCCACATTAGTTTTGTCACGCCCCTCAATCATTTTAAAACAGAGTGGGATATATGTATCTTTCTGAATTTTAATTGCAGACGAAATTTTCTTTATTACTTATTTCCTCCTCAAACTTTAGACTCGATATTTTAGAGGTAAAATTATATTGCAATTAAAAAATTATAAATTATCAATAAAGAAACACTGAAAACCAATTTATTTCGTTCAAATAAACTAAATACTTGTCTACTGTGAAATAAATATTTACTTGAGTTAAATATTTACTTGACTCAAATAAATATTTACTTGAATCAAATAAATCTTTACTCGACTCAAATAAATATGTACTCGACTCAAATAAATATGTACTCGACTCAAAAAAAATTTTTACTTAAATCCTAAATTGTATTTGAACCATTTTTCAAAATACAAAATGTCGAATCCAAAATGGCGGACAGTTATTTAAAAACCAATAGAATCAGCTTGAAAATTATCACTGGGGAATTTTTCACATTGCTAATTACAATTTTAATGTAAAAAATTTGAAAATTATTTTTTTAAAAACATTTTTCTTTTATTGGGAAATTTTTGACTATATATATCACCTTGGAGAGGTGTGTGCGCAAGTGTGATGTTGGAATAATATATAAATCCCTCCCACCTCCCTCTTCGTTCTACACTTAGTCAGGAAATAGAAATGAGGACCGCGTGGTGTCTGCGGTGCCCGATAAAATTAGCGACCACGCGGGGCTTTGCAATTTTCGCAATTTTGGCACGCATCGTTGTATATATACGCGCCGCGACGTCTCGTTTGGTCGTAACCTTTTCGGAGGCCACGTTAGAAAACTAAAGAACAAATTTCACTCTCTCTCTCTTTCTCTGTCTTATTGAAAACATTTCAGCACCCCACAATAGGCATGTAGCCAGAAGAAGAAAAAAATGAAACACTAAATTCTTTCTTTTTTCTTTTTATTTTCAATCTATAAACAAAATTAATTTGTCGATATGCGTTAAATTGTCTCGTGAATTTCGTAAAATTAATTTTTGGTAAAATTTTAGCAGAGAGAAAATTATTATTACCTACTACTATTATTAATGGGTATTATTATTATGATTATTATTGTTATTGTCATCGCAGAATTTCAATTATTTTTAATACAATTTTAATTGAATTCCTCAAAAATGTAATTGTTCTTAACAATTTTATTAAAAATTGTCAAAAGAAATCAATTATTTGAAAATGTTTTGATAAAATTCTTAAAGCATTGAATTCTCGTAGAATTTTCTAATAAAAATTGATTTAAAAATGAATTTCAGTTAAAATTTTAGATTTGAATATTTATTATTTAAATTATTCAAATATTCAAATAATGTTTGAATATTAAAAGCATTATATAGCATGAATTTTAAGAAATAATTGAATTTTGAAAAGGTTTCAAATTAAATTCTTTGAAAATCTTAATTTTTCATACTTATAACAAATAATTCTATATAGAGTTAATTATTTTGAAAAGGTTCAAATGAATTTTTTTTTGGAAATTATTTGAAGTTTTTATTTTTTAATACGTATTCAATCGAAGAATTTCTGAATAATTAAAATTTCGTAAAATTAAATTATAAACGAATGGATTTGAAAATTTTTAAAGAATTTTTTCAAAAATTATTAAAATTGATTTAAAGAAGAATTTTATTTTTAAATTATAAAAAATAATAATTGAATTAAAATGATAAAAATAATTTTGAAAAAATTACAGTAAAAATATTCCTATTATGTAAAATAATGATCTTATCACTCGGTTATTATTATTGATGTTTTCAAATAATTTGACAATCGTTTTTAACAAATAGAAATTTTGTAAATATTTTTTCCAAAATAAATTTAAAATTTCTTAAACTAAATTTGATTTATAACATTATTTCTTTTTACTTAAAACTTGTACTTTGTTAATGAATTGTAACTGAGAAGCAGAAAATGAGCGAAATATTTTCTACTCTCTAATTTTAATTTTCCAACAATTTTTTAATTTTTTTTTTAGAAAAAAGGATAAAATAGCTGCATAATTTCGATCTGTCAAATAATTATGTTTTTCATTTTAAAAAAAGGATAATATTTTGCAGGATTTACATTTGTTAATTACCTAAAACGTTTGTTACAAAATGCTAATTTTTTTAGAAACAAAGAAATAATGAATAATAACATTAATAATTTTTTTAGATTAATAAAAATATTTTTGAATTATTTGAAAAATGAAGATTCGACGATTATTATAATTAAAATAATAAAATAATAATAATGAATTGTTATAGGTATTTTTATTATATTATTATATATTATTATTATTATTATTATTATTATTATAATTTATTTCTATCATTGTTAATAATAGAAATATAAAATGTACAAATAAAGAAAAATAAAAAAATATAAATATATTATTATTATTATAAAACATGATATTTCAAGGCTCCTCCTTACAGACACGGCGTAATCATCAATTATTCCCATCATTTCGAAAGCTTCTCAATTATTTGCTTCACCTCATAAAATATAACAAGAGGCTTATTATAACGAAGAATCGAATTAAGTCTAAAATCGAAAGTACCCATAGAAATTGGACCTATAGAAGTTATATATAATAATAAGTCTCACATTAAAAAAGGCTTCTCACAAAATTCGTTATATAATTTCAAAGAAATTTTTTTTATATTTTTTTGCATCTTTTCACAATTACGAACATAAAATGTTATGAAGATAAAAAAAAAGATTAAGAATAAAAAATGGAAAATTAAGACTACTTATCGCTTGTAATGAAAACACCAACGCATTTTATAATTATATATTCGTGTAATGTACAAGGAACGATAAATTGTTATTTATTTTTTTTCCCCTCTAATTGTCACTTGATTCACTCTATAGGTAGAAAATTGAATGAATATGATAAAAGCTTTTGTTACGAAATATAGATGGAAGTGATTATATTGAAATTCTATCATGGGAGAATGTTTTTATATTATAGAGAAAAACAGGGTATAGCAAATGAACGTGTAGGACGTTTTATATTGCTGTGGTTTAGCGAGAAAATTTACGTGTGGAAAAAATTAGAGAAGGAGTGAGAGAGAGAGTATGTCTTTGTTGTAACAAATTCTGTTGTAAAGTCGGTGACACTTGAGAAATTATTTTGTTCACTGCAGCATGTAATTACTTTCTGTGCATATTATCCTAAATACTTACAGAGAATTGTTTTTAACTCTAAATTCCTTGTAAATAACAATAATTATTTCTCTCATTTATTTTTCAGTTTGTATTTAATTATTAATTTTCGAAAATTATTATAAAGTCTCTACTTAACGTAGAAGTACTTTTTTATATTTTTAAAATATTTATCGAGTAATATATTTTGATTTTGAATTTTAAATTCTTCCCGCCAAATTCGTCCGCCATATTGTAACCGCCATTTTGAATTTTTTAATTCGAAATCTTTAAAACAAAAAACCCAGAGTAACAATTTCTAATCGAATGGTTCAATTAAACAGAAAAAATAATTTTCGTATATAAATTTTCTTTTGCATTGCTCTTTTTTCTTGAGCTCGTTATAATGGAGAATGATTTTTATAAAATCAAATTGCAGGAAAGGCATTAATTTTTTTTTGTTCTCTTTTTCATTTGGTAGTAGGCGAGCATTAAAGAAGGTGAGAATATCAGCGTCATGAATTATGCCAAGTTAATGAGAATGACGGTATAGTGAGCGCGAGAATGAAAACGAAAGAGATCGCGATCGTGGTTCGCGAATTGCACCGTTCAAAGGCGGCGCAAGGCATTTTCTTGTTCCGGCCACCCGTGGAGAAAATTATCGGACTTGCCACTGAACAACATCAGCTTCTTTAGACAATCGTAAATTTACACGTGAGGGTTACTCAAAAGAATATATATACACTATATGTGTATATATATATACTTTGGATAACAATCTTAAACACTAGAAACTGTTTTACATTACGCCTCTTTTAATATCAATATAAATATGAAGGAAATTAATTATTCCAAACTGCAAACACCATGGTTTTTTTTTAATTTTCATTCAATATTTATTCTTTTGTTTATTTCTTCAGGGGATTATTTATTTATTCATTTTTTAATTCTACTTTTCAGTGCGTGGAAAATATAGTTGTATTATTTTATAATTTTTACACGCTTTGATGGTAATTTTTTAGGTAATTGTTTAGTTTACTTAGTTTTAAATTTTTGTTGATTTTTGGACTAATTTTTCACTTTTTTTCCCTTCTTTACATTTTTTAGATACAAACTAAAATTTATTTTTCGGTCGCAAGTTATAATAGTATTTATGATAAAAATTGAATTATTGCGAAGAAATTTATAAAAAAATTGTAAATAATTGAATTCCTGTGAAATTTTTATTATTTTTGAAAATAATTAAATGTTTCCTACAATTTTATGAAATTTTTTTTTATTCAATTCTTTTCGGAAAATTTTATTAAAACAGTAGATATTAAAAATAATTGAAATTAGGACAAGAATTTTATTGTCATTTTTTTTAAATATGAGGCTCGGGCAAATTTTGTGGAATTTACAATTTTTAAAAGTAAATTTCAATGAAGATTTTAGGGAAATTTACTCTGAAAATAATAAAAATTGACAAAAATGAGTAGAAATTTGTAAAATTCTGCATATTTCAGTTTTATTTTGTAATTTTTATTATTTTACAATTTTTCTTTTATATCAAAATAAAAATTTATTTTTCGGAATAATTTTCAATTAAAAATAATTAAAATTTCACGAAGAGTTTTATTATTTATAAAAATAATTAAATTCCTCAAAATTAAATAATAAAATAATTTTATTATTTAGAAGACATTTAAAAAAAACTTTGTTAATTGAATTTCTGTGAAATTTTTATTATTTTTGAAAATAATTGAATTTTTCAGAAGAATTTTATTAAAATTTTGTTTAAATAATTGAATTCTTTTAGAAAATTTTATTAAAATAGTAGATATTGAAAATCATAGAATTAAGGAAATATTTTTAAAATATTTGAAATTTTGCTAAGAATTTTATTAAATTTTTTGAAAATAGGTGAATTTCGGAGAAGAATTTTATTATTTTTTAAGATAATTGAAATTTTTTCGAGAATTTTTTTTAATTTTTAAAAAAAGACGGAATTTCTGCGAAGAATTTGATTACTTTTGAAAATAATTGGATTTTTGCAATCATTTCTAACTTCTTCAATAATTTAATTTTTTTAAGTGTTTTTTAATAAAATTATTCTATAAATCCATTATTTTTAATAATTAATTAAATATATTTTGAAAAATTTCAAAAGAATTTGAATTATTAAAATTTTTCAAAAAATCGAAGTTCTTTAAAATTTCTTATTAAATTCATTCAAAATTAAAATTTTATAAAATTTCAAATTAAAACCCTTTGAATGAAGTTCATATATTTATGAAAATATATTCATATATTTATAAAATTCAATTAATTTTGAAAAATTTAATTAAAATTATTCACTTCAATTTGATATCCTTTGTTTCTACGAAGAATTTTATTACAATTTTTTCAAAATGATTAAATTGTTACGAAGAATTTCATTAAAACTTTTGTTAAGAATTAATATCTATTATGAAATTTAATTAAAAATGCATTGAAAATAATTATTAATTATTAAATTTTAATAAATAAATTATTTCAGACTTTTTTAAATAAATTGAATTCCTTCGACAAATTTTAGTTAAAAATTTTAATAGTAATTCCATTTTTGAAGAAACTCGATTAAAATTGTATTAAAAATATTAAATTCTATGAGGAGTTTTATTATCAATGAAAATAATTAAATATTTGCATTGAATTTTATTAATATCTTTAGGAGATCTGTGAAGGCAAACAAAAACGACACAAAAATTCAGAATATTCTTATGAATTTTAAAAATTTCCTTTTTTCCAGTTCTTTTAATAATAATCCCTGACTTTTCCCTGAATTCCCGCTTTCTTAGAATATATGATTATTATATTATAGTTATTAAAACTATATTCCAATTCGTATTTTATTTTTATGGAAAAAAATAATATTGCAAATTTTTATACTCTATTATACTTCTTACTCACTTCTTTTAAATAAAATTAGCATTTTATTTAAAAAAGTGAGTAAGAAGTTAGCATGCGAATTGTTAATAGTGGGAAAGATATTTATTTACGAAATAAAAGTAATAATAATAATAAAGAAATTAAAAAAGCCTGCACGTTTCTTAAAGAATACGAAAAGATTGAATGCATGTTGTGTAATTCTAACAAAACAGAAAAAAATGAAAATAAAAATTTTGCTCTATTGCGGACTACCGTCTAACTATCATAAGCGTCGGCATATATAGGAGAGAGGATGATATTAACTTAACATGCACCCGACTGCATTGTTATGATAATGTATTTAAATGTCAAGCGAGCGACGAGCACGAGAGCGCATACGAGTGCACGCGTCACTGCTTGTGGACTGAAACGATCTTGTGCCCTGCGTAATTACTGGGTGGTCGCAATATTTGACGACCGACCACTCGGCAACCTCTTCTACTCTCTCTCTCTTACTCTCCCACACATATAACCCACCCCACCCCCACCTTACATTACTCTTGTTGTCTGTTGCGAGAGGCCGTTACGCGGGGAAAATTAGCAGCAGTGCATTTAAATGTCAGCCACCAGAAAAAGAAAATAAAATGCTGCACACAGAAAAAAAACCATTGCTTTTTATTTAAAACTGTAATGGAATGAATTGCAAATCGCGTTTGCCTCGAAAAGCATGCAAATTCCTCCCCTCCTCCTCCTACACAACCACCACCTCTCTTTGGTTAGAGAGGCGGTTAATTAAATTTATATAATCGAAAACAATTGAGCGACGCTTTCGTGCATAATATGGGACAAAAATAATGACAAAATTAATGACAAAAATTCAAGCACAGTTGAAAAAAATTAGGAGAACTGATATAATAACAAAACTACAAAGAAAGTGGAAAAAATATTTTCTGTTTTTGTGGAAAAAGTAAAAAAATTTCTTTGAAGTATTATTTTGGATATTTTTTCTGGAATTACGACTATTTTTTGTAGAAACTACAATATTTGCTGCAACTATTACCAATTGATGCGGATGGTACTAATAAAAACTACAAATACTTAGCAAATATATTTTTTATAAACAGAACTATTACTAATAGAATTATTACTAATAGAAACTTCTATTACGTTGCAACTATTCCTAATGAAAGTACAATTTGTTTCTACAATTCCTGACCGAATCAACTATTTCCAATAGAAATAGTTATAGTTGCAATACTGGTATACCAGTTATTTGCAACTATTTTTAATAAAAACCTAAAAATTGTAAGTGTTGACAAAAAATTGCAATTATTGCTAAAAAACTACACTTAGCTACAATTATTTCTTATAAAACTGCAACTAGTTACAACTACATTTTACAAAACCACAATTATTTGCAACTATTTACAATATAACTACAAATGATTACAAGTATTTCTACAAAAAACTACATTTATATTTCGATTTGTTCTCAATAAAGAAGTAATTAATAATTTTTATTTCTAATTTATTTACAGTTCGTGCTAAATTTAAAAAAATGATTAAACATTCTTTCTAGTCACAAAAAATTTAATTTTAGTAGAAAATTCAGTTTTTGTTCAGACAATAAGTCAGTATTTAAAATTAATTTTTAAAATATGTGAAATTTGTACATTTGTCAATTTATTTTTCAAGAATTTTAATAATAAATAAATATAATTTGCTGGTAAAAATACGGAATTAAATCTACTTCATTTATTTTTGTCATTGACTCCAAGAAAAGTTCTATAACAGTCGAAATTATTACAGGCTATATAATTTTATCCAGTAGAAAATTAACTGCTTGATCAGACAATTAAGAATTCTCGTCAATAATTAATATTATTAGTAGTTTATTCTTTATTAAGTTTAAAATTTATAAAAACTAAATAAAATTTTTTTATATAGTTGCAAGAAATTTTTTTTTGGAAGAAAATCAAATTTTTGGTCACACAAAATTATTTATAAAAGAATGAAAAAATTGGATATTGTTTATAAATGTTTTGTTTAAAAAATTGTATTATTCTGTAATAAATATAATGCTTGCAGTATAAAATATGGTTTTGTTATAAAAAATATCTCGTAATTGAAAAATGAGAGCTTGTCATAAAAATGACGATTTATAGTTCAAAAAAATGATATTAAGTAGAAAAGCCAATTTTTGGTCAGACAATTTCCACTTTTCTTTCAGTAGATATATTATCCATTGATTTTTTAAGAAAAGAAGAAATTTTTTCAAAAATTATATTCAGGAGAAAATTCACTATTTGAGCAGTCATTATTTAAATTATTTCTAGTTTGTTTATAATTATTGTTAAATATATTCAAAACTAGTAAAAAAGTTCCTCCCAGTTGCAAAAAAAATGTTTTTTTCAGTAGAAAAGTCAATTTATAGTCAGACAATTCCGTTTTCTTTCAGTAGATGTTGAAAATTTATTCATTCATGAGATATCCAAATTAATAATTATCACCAACTTCTACTTTTTTTACTCATTTTTAATAGAGCACTTTACACAATGAAATAATTATTTTCTAAATTCTATTCAGAAGAAAATCTATAAATTTCAATAGAAATTCTACTTGATTTTCGTTAATAAAATTAATTTTCAGTAGAAAAGCTAATTTATAGTCAGACAATTCCTTTTTTTTAGTAGAAAATGGTATTCAGAAAAAAATCTATAAATTTCAATAGAAATTCTACTTAATTTTCGTCAATAAAATTAATTTTCAGTAGAAAAGCTAATTTATTGTCAGACAATTCTTTTTTTTCAGTAGATAATGTTTCTATTTATCAGACATTTAAAGTAAACATTTATCAAATACTTCTACACAACTTATTTTTGTTTTCATTATTAACAAAGGCATTTGACAAAGCGAAAAAATTACTTTTGCTAGATTTTATTCAGTAGAAAATCCACTTCTTAGTAGGACATATAATTATCATTATTTCTAGATTGTTCTTGTTATTGATAATTGTGTTGAAAGAAATATTCTTTTTAGTTACTAATAGAAATACTACTTACTACCAAAGAATAAATTTTTTTCAGTAGAAAAACCAATTTATGGTCAGACAATTCCTTTTTTTTAGATATTCAAAATTAATATTAATCAAACACTTCTACTGTACTTTTTTTGCTTTCACTTTTAACAAGGCACTTAAAGCAAAAAAATTATTTTACCAAATTTTATTCAGTAGAAAATTCAATTTATAGTCAGACAATTCCTTTTTTTCTGATATTCAAAATTAATATTAATCAAAGACTTCTGCTGTACTTTTTTGCTTTCACTTTTAACAAGGCACTTAAAGCGAAAAAATTATTTTACAACATTTTGTTCAGTAGAAAATCCACTATTTGGTCAGACGTAATGAATATTATTTGTATTTTATTTATACTTATTGATAAATTCATGGAAAACTAATCAAAAAAATCGTTCTGGTTACTTATAGAAATTCTAGTTAATTGTAATTAATAATATTGATATTCAGTAGAAAAGTATGTTTTTGGTCAGACAATTTCTTTTTTTCAAGTAGAAAATTCATTTACATATCAGACATTCGAAATTGACATTAATCAAAGTACTTTACTTATATTTGTTTTCTCTTATAACAAGGCATTTTACCAAAGCGGAAAAATTAATTTTCCAAATTTTATTCAGTAGAAAATTCACTATTTGGTCAGACGTAATGTATATTATTTTTAGTTTATTTATATAGTTATTGACAAATTTGTTTAAAACTAATAAAAAAGTTTGTTCTTGCCACTAATATAAATTCTATTTAAAAATTTTTTTTGAGTAGAAAAGTATGTTTTTGGTCAGACAAATCCCTTTTTTCTTTCAGTAGAAAGTCGACAGTTTCGTCAGACAAGCGTCAATTTAAGAATTGTAATTTTAAAAATTGTAATTTACAAAAATTATTCATTTAAAAAATAGCAATAATAACAACAAAATTTTTCTAAATATAATAAATTACCAATAATTAATAAATATAATAAATTACCAATAATTAATAAATATAATAAATTACCAATAATTAATAAATATAATAAATCACCAATCATTAGTAAATATAATAAATTACCAATAATTAATATAAATATAATAAATTGGCAATGATTAATAAAATGAAGAGAAGAAAAAAATGCCCTTTTCAAAGTAGAAACTGACATTTTTAATCAGACATTTTTATTTATAAAAAAACTCAAGTCTGACCCAGTGATATATGAGAAATTCAAGTCTTTTGCTTTATATACCACTTTCGTGTTCCAATCAGTCATGAAACCATGGCAAAGAGTCATTCTTTGACTTTTGTGTGTATGTGCAAGTGTATGTGCTTCTCTCTTATCATGATCGCAGATGTGACGATGATAGAGAAGAATTTCTCTTTTGTAATGCCGGAATATAATAAAGTGCGGCATCATTATTACAAGTCAGGCAAAGTTTTTCCTCTCGTCTAATTTATAAATAGAAATATTTATGGGGTCGAGTTAATCTCAGAGCGACCTCTTCAATTCTCTATGTTTGCTTGACTTCTTTCATACATATATATGCAATTGCATAATGGGCGCGCAAGTGCCCCGAAGGAAATGCACACGCTTGAAAAAGATAAAGGACCATGTTTTTTTATGTGAAAGACACGATATTAAGTTTCTTCAAATGCCTTCTTCTTTTTCTTCTTCTGCTTCATTTTTTCATGAGTAAATAAAACTGTAATTTTTATTATTAGTTTAACAATTTTTTTATTTTAAGGAGAATGTTTCTATATTTTTCAATAAATAATTTTTTCCGAAAACTTGAAATTAATAAGACCTTTATTCTTCCAGTGTTTAAATTTTTCGAAAATAATCAATTAAAAATACAATTTTTTTAAGTTCTATATTTTTTTTCTCCTTTTTCGGAATATATTTCAAAGAAATGAATAACGATCCTAGAAGAATTAATGACGACACGAAACTAAATTGATTGTCAATACAGTTTTCTCTACGCACAATGTCTTTGCGCTAAACATTGACATTGTCCTCGTTAAATATAGTATCGTTTGGAAGGCAAGCCACAATATTTTATGCCCTTTTCCCCATGCGGCGGATGCATCACACTGGTTCGCTTGTTAACTATATACACTCTCTGCTCGTTGGATTCGAAACGTTTGGTCCTTAAAAGCAACGTCGTTTAATAAATACGTCGATCGTAAACTATTTATTTATTAATTTCGGTTTCAATGTATATACAAACTCTCTCTCTCTCTCTCTCTTTCTCTCTTTCACTCGCGCTACGTTTTGCGTAGACAATAAATCTACAAGACGCATACACAAGAGACTCATCGCGACGGTCGTTAAGTCCCTGATATTTTCACTGTCCCAACAATAAATATTGTCCAAATTTTACTCTTAAATACATATATATATAGTTATATATTCAATTCACGTTGTGAATTTCACGCACAACGTTCAATTACAAATAACGATTGTAAATGTCATTTTTTTTAGTTGAGGAATTTAAAGCTGTAGTTGAAAAAAGAATAAAGTAAATTTTACTATACTTTTATTGTAAAATTTAAAGTGACTGGAATTTTTCAGCTTTTGTGTCGATTCATTAACTATATTAATCTCCGCATTCTTTTCATAGCGAAAAGAGAAAATTGTTTAAAGAAATTATCATTAAGAAAAAAAAATTAATACCCAGTTTATGCATAATTTTTATTTCTCAATAACAATATTGTTTACAAACTCATTTTCTTCTTTTGGGAAGAAAAACATTACATATTCTCGTTTCTTAATATTTTTGTAGAAAATTCTCAAACATAAGGAAATAATTTGCATCATTTCTATTTCTTAATTACAATTGTTTTTAAAAAATTCAAAGTTTTTTTAAAAATAAAGGAAAAAAAAATGTTTATAAATTCTGTTTGTAAATTACAAATTTTAATTGAAAATGAAATGAAAACTTTTTTAATTTTTAGAAAATAAAGGAAACAATTTTAATGAAAAAAATGTTCTCTTACATTTTTACGAATTTCTTTGATTGTAAAATTATTCGAAAACATCAATAACTTCTTTTTTAAATAAATATTTAATTAATATTATTATTCCACAGGAATTGAGACATTCGAAAAATTCAAAAATTTATAAAACATGAAGATATCGATTGCTCCGAGTCGAAGACTCGGAGTGATCGTTTTCTTCATGTTTTTTAATAATTTATAACAATTAAAAGTTTATGAAAATAATTAAATTTTTGCGAAGAAATTTATAAAAAAAAATTGTAAATAATTGAATTCCTGTGGAATTTCTATTATTTTTGAAATTAATTAAATGTTTGTGTACAATTTTATTAAATTTTTTTTTTATAATTCAATTCTTTTCGTAAAAATTTTATTAAAATAGTAGATATTGAAAATATAATTAAAATTAGGACAAGAATTTTATTGTCATTTTTGAAAGTAATTGAACTTTGGGAAAAAATTTTGTTATTTACAAAGATAATTGGGATTTTTAAGAGAATTTTTCTTTTTAATTTAAAACATAATTGAATTTTATGAGAAGAATTTTATTAATTTTGAAAATAATTGAATTTCTGGAATTATTTGCAATTTCTCCAAAATTGAATTTTGTTAGTGTTTTCAACAAAAATTTAAATTAAAAATTTTTAAATTCTATAGATCATAAATGAATTTAAAAAACAAAATTATTCAAATGTATGTAAGAAAAAAAATAAATAATGGAAAAAGAAAGAAATAAAAAAAGAAAAGAAGAAATAAAAAATCCCTCAGAATGAAATGTAAATAAACTAGAAATACGCAAGCATACATGCAAAAGAGTGGTGAATTAATGTCAGTAAGATGTAGAAGTCGACAATTAGTGTCTCGATACTAGTATATAAGAAAATGCAAGTAATTCCTGTTTTTGAGCAAAAAAAAATAAAAAAAAACAATTTTTCTCTCTATTTAAGCGTTCACTTTTCCCCTTTCCCTTACGTGAGCGGCAATGAAGAATGCGCTAACGATAACGAAACAGAAAGTGTTTGCGTCCAATAGTGACTCGCACGCGGCGAAGATGTTTATACATAAAGCGTGGTAAACAAAAAGAAAAGAAAAGAGAGAGAGAGAAAAACAACAAAATAAAAATTCCCTATTTACTCGATCTACTTGAACCTTGAGTTACTCTATATATCTCTTTATAGTCAGACATTGCACGCAAGCTGATGTTGAAACCAAGAAACGAAATGGAAACGCATGCGCCAAGGCAAAGACGATGGCGCGAAAGTTAAAATGTTTCCAGGAGAGTTATGCGCAAAACGCACGTTAGACACTGACAAAGAAGAAGAAGAGAAAAAAACGCCGCCGCTCGAGAACGCGAAATTGAGAATGAAAGAAAAGAGAAAAAGAGATTTTTTTTCTTGAAAAAATAGTTTCTCCTTTTTTTAAGAGAGAAGAAAAAAAGTGGAAGCAAAAAAAGAAAGAAAAATAATAGGAGAGAATAATAGAAAAAGAGGGACAGAATGCGAAAGAAAGAGTCAAATGCAAATAGAAAAAAAGAAAAAGAGAGAGAATAATAGAGAAAGAGGGAAAAAAGAGAGAGAAATAGTGAGAAAGAAGAGGAGACAAAGAGTCAAATACAAAAAGAAAAAAATAGAAAAAGAGAAAGAATAAAATAGAAAAAGAGGGAAATACAAGGAAATAGAAGAAGAACAAGAAAAAAAGAAAGAAACAAACAAATCAAAAGTATGCAGAATCAACTTTACAAAAAAAAAAATAAAAAAATAAAAAAAAGCGATAAATAAATAAACTGCGAGCATTGTTAAATTGTAATAAACAGCAACATTGAGTTGGCCTCCACAGGGCCAAACTACCGCAATAAAAGTATCAATTTTACCGCGAAGATTATTATTCGTTCTTGGCGCAAATCTTTTATTTATTTTTATTTTCTCCTTTTTTTCTGTAAGTCAGCAGCCCTAAAGCGACGAGGGCAATAAAGATCAAACATTTTCAAAAACACAAATCAAAATATAATAGGTTGTTAGGCCCGTGTACCTGGGTAAAGGGGGAGTTTAGGGACCAAATGAATAAGGGCGGCTCTCCCTTTAACTTTTCCTCTCTCTTTCCCTCACTCCCTCTTTCTTTCATTCTTTCTTTCTCGCAGAGACGATTAGCCAACTTGTTGCCCGCATTGCCAATTAGGAAACATTCAATCTGACCACCATGTCCGATGTTGAGAAACATATTTATCGAACTGAAAGAGTTGAAAATGAAACCTTTTAATTTAAATGTCTCACTTCCTTGAGAGAATATGTATGTATACGAATTGACAATAGATCATGTTATCTGTATTTTTTATCACGACACCGCGAGCCTATTAGTATAATATATACGACTATAAACAGACTTTTTGGTAACAAAAATAATAGTAGATTCGATCAAAGAATCACTAGCAATTTCAAAGAGTAAACACACAGTTTTTCTAAGGATGTCAAATTGAAACGAAAAACGAATCAAAACGTTGCTTCGCAACATTTTTGATTCCTTTTTTGTCTCAATTTAATTTCCCTAGAAAAACTGTGATGTACTAGTTTTAATCACTACTGGTTACAATCCGTGATAGTTCCAATCAGTAAGTTTCAATCAGTAGTATTTTTAATCATAATAGTTTCGATCCCTAATGGTCTTAATAAGAAGAAGTTTCAATCACTAATAGTTACAATCCGTAATAGTTCCAATCCGTAATAGTTCCAATCACTAATAGTTACAATCCGTAATAGTTTCAATCGAGAGTAGTTACAATCCGTACTAGTTTCGAACAGTAATAGTTTTAATCAGAAGAAGCTTTAATCACAGTAGTTTCAATCCGTTATAGTTTCAATCAGTAGTAATTTCAGTCAATTGCAGGTTCAATCCGTTGCAGTTTCAATCAGTAGTAATTTCAATCAATTGCAGGTTCAATACATTATTTTTTTAATCAGTAGCAATTTCAATTAATTGCAGGTTCAATCCGTTATTTTTTCAATCAGCAGTACTTGCAATCACTATTACGTTAAATCCATATTAGTGTCAATCAGTAGTAGTTTCAATCCATTATTCTTACAATCAGTAGTATTTTTAATCATAATAGTTTCGATCCCTAATGTTCTTAATAAGAAGTTTCAATCACTAGTAGTTACAATATGTAATAGTTTCAATCACTAGTAGTTACAATATGTAATAGTTTCAATCACTAGTAGTTACAATCCGTACCAGTTTCAATCACTAATAGTTTCAATCAGTAATAGTTTGAATCAGAAGAAGCTTCAATTATAGTAGTTTTAATCCGTAGCAGTTTCAATCAGTAGTAATTTCAATCAATTGCAAGTTCAATCCGTTGCAGTTTCAATCAGTAGTAATTTCAATCAATTGCAGGTTCAATCCGTTATTTTTTTGATCAGCAGTACTTCCAATCACTATTAGGTTAAATCCCTATTAGTTTCAATCAGTAAAAATTTAAATCAACAGTAGTTTTAATCCATTATTCTAGCAATTAGTACTAGATTCAATTTGTTATAATTAAATCCCTAATAGTTTAAAGTCAGTTGCAGTTTCAATCCCTAAAAATTTAAAGTCAGTAGTAGTTTTAATATCTAATAGTTCCAATCAGTAATACTTTGAATCCGTATATTTTCAAACAGTAATAGTTTTTATCAGAAAAAATATCAATCACAGTAGTTTCAATCCGTAATAGTTTCAATCACTAATAGTTACAATCCGTACTAGTTTCAATCACTAATAGTTTGAATCAGTAATAATTTGAATCAGAAGAAGCTTTAATCACAGTAGTTTCAATCCGTAGCAGGTTCAATCAGTAGTAATTTCAATCAATTGCAGGTTCAATCCGTTATTTTTTCAATCAGCAGTAATTCTAATCACTATTAGGTTAAATCCCTATTAGTGTCAATCAGTAGAAATTTCAATCAGTAGTAGTTTCAATCTGTTATAGTTCAATCCCTGATAGTCTAAAGTCAGTTGTAGTTTCAATCCCTAAATGTTTAAAGTCAGTAGTAATGTTAATCTCCAGTTTCAATCCGTTCAAATAATTAGTAGTTTCACTCATCAAATAATAAATACCAAAACCCTGATGTGGATTCTCAAAAAAGTACCAAATTTGAAAAAAAATAAAAGTTGCTTTTTCACAAAAAAAAAACATAAATTCCCCCTGCGTGAGTTGTTTACATTTCACTTATTTACAGATTCCACAAATGTAATTTAATACACCATACGATAGATGTTATATAGAATATAAGAATGTAATTATCCTATATATTCTTTTTCTCCTCTTCATTTTGAAAAGTTAATTTTGCAAGAGAGAACAAAATAGCCGATGGCATATACACTTGAAGGTGAATTTTTTTTTTATTTATTTATTTTTCTTTTTTTCTTTCTTTTTTTTTAACGCTGCGCGTATTATTTCCGTGGCTCGCACACGGGATGTTGCCATACATTTCGAACATTCGCGGTGATTTTCCCAAGCTGCGAAACTTGTAGGATTTAACACCTCTCTCACAAACACATTTATATATATAAACACACTTACATTCAAGGAGTTAATGACGTTTCTTTCTCTCTTTCTGTTTCAGGTACGTGAGTAATATATACGATCACTTTCCGCAAAGGCTAAAATTGTTTCAAAGATCCTCCAACTCTGTGTAAAAAAGGCATAAACCTCTGCGAGAGAGAAGTATATAATACAGTGCGATGGATTCCAAACTGGACTTTACTATGTAAGACAATATATATATATTTCTCACCATATTTTTGCACAGCGAGCAAACAATTGTTTTGTCATTCAGAACGACATTGAGAGAAAAATGTTTTTTCCCAATTTTTTCGGCGCAATTAAATTTTATTTGCAAAACAAAATAATTTGTTTTTTTTAAATTAAAAAAAAAAAATAAAATAAAATTATAAAACAAAAAATAAGGATAATTTTCGTTTAAAAAAAAAATGGAAAAAAATGGCAAAATGTCAATATTTAAATGAAGTCCTTTTGAGAATCATGTTCGTCGATCGCGTATAAATCGTGAAAGGAGAGATAGCCATCGAGTGACCTCTAGACAACTTCAAGGTCACAAAGGAGCAAGAGCTTTCGATATATATGTATATTCGTTTCAGGAAGAAACAGTAAACAGGAAGCATTGCAATCGGTATAGAGAGTGGGTTCGGAAACGAGTAGCTTGAAGAGATGAAAAGAGTTGACTGCAAAAGAAGTTCTTGCGAAATAGATATATCTCTCTTGAATCGTGGGAGTTTTGTTGAACGATTTATAGTTCGACGAGCCACCATACAAAAGATCAACATTTCCCGCCTTTTATACATATAGAGATCCCATCATATCATGCATACCTGATATTTTACAAATCTACAAAGCGAAAGTCTTTATTGAATCAAGAAATGTCTTTTGAATTAAATTTTTTTCTTTTTGTTTTTGTGTATGCTTTTGCTTTTTTTTCTTTAAAAAATATTGTTTTGACAATTCGAAAATAAGGTATTTTTTCATGATTGTATTTTTCGATAGAGATTGAGTGAGAAAAAAAGGAGAAGGGGGGTTAGAGAAAAGGAGGGGGGAGCGGAAGTATAATCTAACGTGCATTTGGCACGAAGTGCGAGAAATAACAACACTGTATGAGTAACGATCAGTGACTGGTCCACGAATGCTGGTGGTGTTAATGCGATACTCTGAGTTTCAAATTTCCATGGGTATTCGAAGGACGAGAGTCCGAGAGAATGAAGAATTGAGAATTTATGGAACGATGGATCCCAAAGGTACGAACGCACGCCGGATAATGTACCTCATTACTCGCGCATAACAATAATTCCCAACTCACTCTGTAATTCCTATATATACTTTTTCTTCGTTGTCGTCGTCTTGGTCTTGGTCTGTTTCGTCGTATAGTCGTTTTCTTATTTCACTGACAGGTGTCCGACGTGAACACATCGTTTCTCGCACCAAAAATTGCAAATGCAACATTGCTAAGCTAATTATTAAGTTCCCTTCTTTCCAGTTTATCCCAACGGTAAATCTTTTGTGTTGATATACATTTTCAAAATTCTTCTCCTTTCGTTATCTCACGTTCTTTTGAAAAGGTGGTCCAACCTTGACTATTTCGAATATAATTAGAATAATTTCTAATTATATTCGAAATAGTTTTTAATTTAGATTAGAATTTAGTTTTAGATTCAAAAACTTAGATTCAAAAACTTTTCGAAACTAACAGCAAAAAGTGAATTTGTCAAAATTTACAGTACACACACTTGAAAATTATCAAAAAAAGAGCGACACAATTTTATGACAGGGTGCGCGGGACCTATTCAGATTTATTACACCGCACTCGTTTTCGTCGCGAGAGGGTATATAAGAATTAAGCAAGAAGAAAAAAAAAGAAAGAAGAAAAAAAAACGTCCACGACTATGTGTGTTTGTTATGGCTATATAAAATGGAAGGCGTGCTCTCCTTTCGATTTTAATGGGCGCACCCTACTTGAGACTTGCGTTCATGAAACTTTGAAAAGCTCTGTAAAGCAAGCACACGACGTGAACCCTAAATTTGCGAGAGAGGGGGAGATTTCTTTTTCTTCTTTTTTTTCTCCTCTTCTTTCTTTTTTCTCTCTTCACCCAAAGGTCACACAAGTGTTTTCCCTTTAAATGAAAAAAACACTTCTTGCCTAACTACCGCCAAGACCAAATTAGAGAGAAATTATGATTTCTTGAATACACTGTGAAAGCTAATCATAAAGAGCACTTTAAACCACTTCACAACTACCTCATTATTTCGTCACTGTGATTTATTGTCTGACGGGAGGAGACTGCTCTATATTTAAATTTTTTTTAAAGAGAGAGAGAGAGAGAGGAAATTAACAATATTTGTTATGCATTTATTTACCTTTGGGCAATTTATTACAAAATTGTTTCTCATGATACGTAGAGATACTATTAACAACAAATTTTTTTAATTGATTAAAACTACTACTGACTGCAATAGTTACGAATTAAAACTACTAGTATTGAAGCTTCTTCTGGTTAAAATGACTTTAAAGGGGTTGGCTTTTTCCGCCATAATAGATCCACCATTTTGAATTTTGAAAATCTGACGAATAATTTTGCAATTAAAGAAAATTGGTCAATAAATGTAAAAGAACATTTTTTTGAGTAAACTTTTTTCCTTTATTTTCTAAAAATTCAAAAATTTTCATTTTTAATTCAAACAATATTTTTTAAAGAAAAAAAAACAAAAGCATCCAATATGAATTGGAATATGTAGTTTTAATATTATTATAATTATAATAATCATATATTCTGATATAGGGATTTCTGGGAAAAGTCATGAATTTTTATTAAAAGTGCTAAAAAAAATAAATTTTTAGAAGTCATAAGAAAATTCTAAATTTTTGTGCCTTTTTTGTTTGGCTAAACTATAAAATTACCACGAATACTAATACAAAACCTTCAATTTTTTTAATTTCTTTTTAAATAACTTAAATCTAATACAATGATTAAAACTTCTTCTTATTGAACTTTTAGTTACTTCTGCATTTTTTTAACATCCTTAAAAAAACTGTCTACTAATTAGCAATTACTGCAGATTTACTTCTCTCTATTTTTACTCTAACATTAAATCGAGTCAATTTTCGAACAAAAAAAAAAAAATGAAAAAATAGAAATAAATGCATAATTAAAAAACAAATATCCCTGTTTAGCTGACTGTTCAGAAATTCAAGCACATTAATGCTCAGAGCATATACACTGGAATCTGGAATATTTTCATCGTTAAGGTGCGTGCATATCGTGTGCTTCCGTAAATTTATGCGCGTATGCATTTTGCCGCATGAAATGTTTATATACATACAGTCAAAGCATATAATGCAAGCGTACAACTTGCGCCTGCAAAAATCAATGTATATGGATGCAATGTGTTCACGGTAACTCGGATCTAAGAGTAGTACGCAGATAAAAAGAAAAGTCGGGTGTGGGGGGAGAAGTGGAAAAAAAACAAAGTTCTTTGGAGAATTGGAGGAAACTGTGCGAAAAGGGGGGGGTTTTGTGAAGTATAGATTTTTTAGACAGGTCATTAGTCGACGTCGGAAAAAATCGGGTCAAGTACCCGGATATATACACATATACATATATACACACAGTCAATTTTTCTCGAGGAAAAAATTCTTGTGCTGTCAAAAAATACAAGTTCATTCAAGTGAACAAAAATCGTTTCCCTACTTTATTCATAGAATTTTCGTTTTCCTTCCTTCTTTCTATTTTTTTTCTCTCTCTCTCTTCTTTGCTTGCTTGCGCACATTCCAGCTAAATTATTACATCCAATTTGCCTAGCTGTGGGTCATGAGAATATATTCTCTGGACTCAAACAAGTTTCCTTATTGACCTGCTTTTAAAGTTGTAGGGAAAATTTTTTCAAATTATTGAAAGTTTTGAAAAAATAAAATTCTTTGTTTAAAATTTTTCCAATTAGAAATATTTTTGAAAACATTTTTCTAATTAAAAATATTTTTGAAAATGTTTTTCAAATTAAAAATATTTTTGAAAACATTTTTCAAATTAAAAATATTTTTGAAAACATTTTTTCGGGAAATACTTTCTTGTTATTCAATTTTTTGGGTAAATTTCTATTATACTTTTAGGGTTCTATCAGGAGGCTAAAAATTAATTTTTTTATAACATTATTTTTACTTCTGTAAAAATATCAAAATAAATTAAGAATTGAAATTAGGAAGAGTTTTAGATCGAAAAACAATTTAAATAGTGTTTAAAAAATTAGTTGAGAAATTTCATACTGTAAATGTTAAATGTTATCATATAAGGCAATGAACGAACGTGAAGCATCAGAATTTCGACTAATATTTCAGAAGTAAGTAAGATAGTTTGAAAGTCACATTACGGAAACAAGACACCTAACATGACGCTTTTCTCTGATGAATGTTGTCATCACGAGCAAGCAATTGGTCTCACGTCTTACTTAATGCAGTTAATGCACAAAAACACGTGTCACTCATTTGCCACTAATCTCATTTTCACCCATTTTCTTTCCCACGTCGAAAAATTCCATGGAAGTACCCATAAAGTTTCCATGAAAATTCTTTTAGTTTTTTATTTTAAAAATATTTTAACATTTTCAGGGTTACCACAGTTCAGGAAAATCAGGAAATTCGGGAAAAAGTTGAATCGGTCAGAGAAAAGTCAGGGATTTTTATTAAAGTACTGAAAAAAATTGAATTTAGAAGAAGTTACAAATGATTGCAAAAAATTCAATTATTTTTTAAATTAATAAAATTATTCGCAAAATTTCAATTATTTTCAAAAAATTTCCTCAATTCAATAATTTTCAATATCTAATATTTTAATAAATTTTTCAAAACATTTCAATTATTTAAAAAAATGTGTTGATTCTAAGCAAACATTAAATTATTTTCATAAATAATTAAAATTTCACAGGAATTGAATTATTTCAAAGTTTAAAACACAATTTTCATAAAATTCGTCTTAACAATTCAATCACTTATAAAAAAAAATTAAATAAAGTTCTTCGTACGAATTCAATTATTTATATAAATAATAAAAAATTCCTCTCAGTGATTCAATTATTTTCAGAAATTCTAAATTTGTTTTAAAGAATGCAATTATTTTCATAATAATAAAACTCTTTGCAGAATTTCCATTATTTTCTTAAATAATAAAATTCTTTTTATAAATTCAATTATTTTCAAATGTAATAAAATTATTTAAAACAATTTTTAAAAATGCAACGTTAAAAATTCAATTATCTTTAAAAACAATAAAATTCTTCTTCAAAATTCAATTATTTTTAAAAGTAAAAAAATTCTTCGCAAAGTTTTAATTATTTTCAAAAATTTTTCTCAATTCAATGATTTTTAATATCTACTATTTTAATAAAATTTTTCAAAAGATTTCAATAATTATTTAAAAAAAGTGTTGATAAAATTTTAAGCACTAAATTATTTAATTAACACTCAATTATTTTCTTGAATAATGAAAATTCACAGGAATTCAACTATTTACAATTATTTTTATAAATTTCTTGGTAATAATTCAATTATTTGCAAAAATAATAAAATTTTTTACCGAGATTCATTTATTTTCATTAATAAAAAAATCATCACAATTTTAATTATTTTTAATACAATTTTAATCGAATTCCTCGAAAAATGTAATTGAAAATTTTATTAAAATTCGTTGAAAAAATTCAATTATTTAAAAATTTGTTGATAAGATTCTTTATGAGGATTCAATTTTGATAAACATTCATTTATTCAAGAAATTATTACATTTTTTTAAAAAAGAATTGAATTCATTTAAGAAATTTGAATAAAGTAGTAGATTTCGAAAATATTTGAATTTCAGCGAAGAATTTCATTATTTGTGAAATGTAATTGAATTCTTGCAAGTTTTTGAAAATAATTACATTTTTCGAGGAATTTATTTAAAATTGTATTAAAAATAATTGAATTCATATGAGAATATGATAATTATTATTTACGAAAATAATTGAATTAGATTAAGACAAAAAAATTTATTTTATTTGTCAAAAAAAACAATGGAAAAAATATTTGAAAATTTGTATTTTCAGAACGAAATTTGTAAAAAGGAAATAAAAGAGAAGAAAAATTTACTCGAAATTCATGTAAAATCGTTATCTTACGTTTTTTAGAGTTAATTACACGTTTAAAAGTAAACTCGAAACATTAACAAAACTAAAAAAGAATTTCTAGTTTTGTGCTCCATTGACTGTAAGACTTTTTAGAGAACTAAAGTACGGCTCATTTTTTTCACCCTTGAAAAAAGGGATGCAAAATGAGAATAATAAAATACGATAATTAAGAATTGACATTAAAAGTAGTAATAAAAATAATAATAGTTTACTGAAAGTAACAATAATAAAATAATATAAAAAATATAAAAATATTTGTCTCTTAGACAGATATTTATTTTCACTTTCTCTTTTTTATTTTAACTTTTATAGGATTATATTTTCGTTTTATGCATTTACTGCCATTTCCACTTTAACAGATTTTTGTATTTTGTTTTCACTTTCATTTATTTTTACTTTTGTTTTCATTTTAAAAAAAATTTGTACTTTCACTTTCATCATTTTCACTTTGATGGAATTTTTTTCAATTTCATTTTTACTCTTATTTCCAATTTCCACTTTCACAGTTTTTTATTTTCTTTTTCTATCATAGAGAAAGCGAAAATAAAAATCTATCACAGTGATAGAAGGATAAATAGAATAAAAGGAAAATAACATTTTATTAAAGTGAATGTGAAAATAAGTTATGCATTTTTACTTAGATTTTCATTTTCACGTTCACTTTAATAGATTTCTATTTTCACTTTCATTTTTACTGTCCAACAAAAACTTGTTAATGTGAAAATAAAAAACAGCCAAAGTGAAAGAAAGTAAAATGAAAGTAAAAATAAAAATCCACCAAAGTTAAAATTTGTTAAAGTGAAAATGAAAATAAAAATCCACCAAAGTAAAAATCTGTTAAAGTGAAAATGAAAATAAAAATCCACCAAAGTAAAAATCTGTTAAAGTGAAAGTGAAAATAAAAATCCACCAAAGTAAAAATCTGTTAAAGTGAAAGTGAAAATAAAAATCCACCAAAGTAAAAATCTGTTTAGGTGAAAGTGATAATAAAAATCAATCAACGTGAAAGCGAAAATGTAAGTGAAAGTTAAAATTAAATTATATAATCGACTCCCTGCTCTCTCAGAGTGCACAAAGAATACAATGAGATGATTGTAGAAAATTGAATGTTGTCAGCGAAAAAAAAAACTATTGCATATTTGTCCCAAATAGGGTGATTTGAAGTTTTCGATAGACCATATAGCAAACAAAGTCAAGTATTCATACATCTTTTTGGGAATGTAGTTAGGTTATCGACTTTCGATTTGGTGGAGAGATTAATGTGGAGTGAACATCGTTATGAAGTAGAAGCTATTTGGATTCTGAGTGCAGTGAGATCGCCATTAGCTGCATTTCGGAGTAATTTCGTGCATACGGCACAAGTTTCCCGCATACTTTGCAGAAATTATACCCCGTCGCAAATAAATGCGCAATACTCTTGCTTATACACATCCTCGTAAAGTTTGTCCCGTTCAATGTCAATGTACATATACACAAATGTACATACGTATATGTATATATAGAATATTGTGAGTAGAAATGAATACAAGTTACGTAATTTGCCTTTCTGAAATCGTAGTAGACCAAACCACTGAATGGAATTTTGTCGTTGAATAGGATTTAAATTCTTGACATATGGTTATATCGACTTTGGTGATTTGGTCATTCTTATCGTTTCATTACAGTGATATAATAAAAGTTTCGCAATATTTTTCGCAAAAGTTTTTGTTAAATTTAAATTTTGCAATTTATAGACAGTTGCGCAGTAGTTTTATTTGACATTCACGATTGCGCAGTTTGGGAATAATTCTCTTTGTTTTTACTTGGGAGTTTTATTACTACTATTTTTGTGAAGATAAGATCAGAGTTGAAACTATAAAATGTTTGATAAATATAAACTGAAACTACAACTATGAAAAAAATTAATTCTACAATTTGTTGTAAGACAATTATTACGTATTTCCCACTGATAAAAGTTAATTTTACAATTTCTTTTAAAAGATTACTAGCAACGATTAACTAACTAACTTCTTACTACCTTTTTTAAATAGCAATTTTAAAAATAATAGAATTTAAAAATTTTCTAATTTAAATTTTTGTTGAAAACACTAAAAAAAAATTCAATTTTGGAGAAATTACAAATAGTTGCAGAAATTCAATTATTTTCAAAAAAAAAAAAATAAAATTCTTCTTATAAAATTCAACTATGTTTAAAATTTGAAAAAAATTCTCGTAAAAATCCCAATTATCTTTATATATAACAAAATATAATTAATATTAACAAAATTCTTTTCCAAAGTTCAATTATTTTCATAAATGTCAAAAAAAATTCTTCTCCTAATTTCAATTATTATTTTCAAAAATAAAATGCATTTTTCTAATTTCAATGATTTTCAACATCTACTATTTTAATAAAATTTTCCAAAAAGAATCCAATGATTAAAAAAAATTAAAATTTTTAATAAAATTGTATGCAAAAATTTAATTATTTTCATAAATAATAAAAATTTCAGAGAAATTCAATTATTTTCATAAATAAAATTTTTTTTAATGAATTCAATTATTATTTTCATAAAAAATAATTTAAAATTCTAGAAAATAATAATTGAATTAAAATGATGGAAATAATTTTGATAAAGTTACAGTGACAACATTTAACAAAATTTTAGTCTTTTAATCAGAAAAGAAGTGGAAAAAATTCTGATGATTTCTATTTGTCATTACAATTTTGAATTAATTATAAAATAAAAATAATTATAATATAATAATATAATATACAATCTATCTAAAGATAACAATAAACAAAAGTATAAACAAAAGACAACTTCAGAGTGTGAGGAACAAAAAAAGAACATTTAAATTATTATAGTTAATTAGGTTTTTATTATTATAGTTTTGAATAACATTATCAATAGCTATGAAGAAACGGAAAACTAATATTAATTATGTCTGACTAAATTGGGGATTTTCTACTGAAAAACAGAATTGTCTGACCAAAAATTGACTTTTCTACTGAAAAACAATTTTTCTTAATTAAGAAAAAATTTCATTAATTTTCAATTTTAATAAATTAGATCAAGGATAATTTTGAATGTCTGACCAATAGATAAATTTTTTATTTTCTACTCAAAAACGAAATTATTCCTATGTCTCTAAAATGTTTGAACGTTCAAATGACCGACGATAGTTTTATTTTCAAATTTATTACTTTGTTTAGTTTGAATTTTATTTACAAAATATTTTTTTTCATAACTGGAAAAAAATTGAGTTTTTAACTAAATTAATATTCAATTACAATATTCTTTCATTTCAGACTTCAGTTTAACAATTTTTAGAAATATTGGAGCATAAAAAAAAAAATTTTTCGTTCATTGAACGTTTAATTTTTGAGAAAAAGTAATTAATTAATTACTAATCAAGGGATAGGCTACAATAATATTTTTAACGATATCAAGAAAATAATTTAAATATTCCATAAAATTGTTTAATTGCAATTTTTTGAGAGTAATTCAATGGTCGTAAATTATAGGAGAACGGAAAATACTTTGACACTTTTTGAACTTTAATTTTTCATCTTAATAATTGGTAGATTTCTAGTTTTTGAAATACACGCATAATTTTGTCGAAAATATGTTTTTGAATCTAGAAAAAATTGTCAATTTTTACAATTTTTTAAGCAGTTTTTTGAAAAAAAATATTTTTAGGATAAAAATTTTAAAAACTAAAATTGTTGTTCAATTTTTTTATTTGAAAATTCACTTATTTCTCTAACTAATTTCAGATCATAATTTTATAATTTTTGCATTTTTTATTTTTTATACATAAAAATTATGACCTCTGAAATTATTTAGAAAAATAAGTGAATTTTTAAATAAAAAAATTGAATAACAATTTAATAAAAAGAAGTATTTTAAAAAAAAATTCTTCAAAATATGAAAAATTAATTTTCTCATTCAACAATTTTTTTGGTGAACATGAAAAACATATTTTCAACAAAATTATGAACGGATTTCTAAATCTACCAATTTTTAAGAAAAATAAATACTTAAAAAGTGTCAAAAAATTTTTTTAAACAATTTTATTTTATGACCATTGAATTCCTCATAAAAATTACTATATAAACAATTTTATGGAATATTTAAATTACTTTCTTGATAAAATTAAAAATATCAGTCTTTCCTTAATATTCAACTAATTAATTACTAATCAATATTCAAATAATCACTAATTAATATTCAAGTAATTGATTAATTATTAATATTGATTATTAATTAATATTCAAGTAATTAATTATTGATATTGAACTATAATTATAACCACCAATTAATACTCAATTTATTAAAAAATAAATAAAAGTCAACTAAGTAATTATTAATTAACATTTTTCTAACTAATTAATAATTAAGTTGTTTTTTTCTCTCTCTTTGCGTGTTTACAATTATTTCCTCACATTTTTTTGGTGCTATTTTTGTTCTTTTTCTTGTTCCCAACTTTTTCTCCTCATTTTTTTCTTGTTCTTGTTCTTCATCTTCATCTTCTTCTATTTTTTGGTTTAAATTGGAATTTCGCTCGGTAATCAATGAAATGCGGAAAATTACTGTCGATTCAGGGGCAAAAATATATAAAACCCCAATGAAATAGAGCTTGTCTAACTAACTCTCGTTTCTAATTAAAGTGTCTTTCCACCTTCTTAGTTTTAAGGAAATCGAAGTCTGGTGACGAATGATTGCATTTGCAGGAGTTTAATTCCAAGTGTAATTAAACCAGCGACCGATATCGACTATTTTACCGACAACTCTCTCTCTCTCTCTCTCACTTCAGTCGTTTTTTTATATATATAACTTCCTCTCAATTTCTTCCTCACCGTTGTTCTATTATATAAAGTCACTGTGTTGTCCTTTAATATCAAAACTGGATCAAATTAAATAGAATTAAAAAGAAAAGTGCGCAAGAAAAATAGTTTGCAATCGAAATAGAAAAAACACTCGCAATTTACTCTTGAAACAAGAAAGAAAAGAAGATGGAAAATATTTATTGTAGAGAAATTAGTTATTAGGTTTGGAATAAATTTATAAATAATAAATAGTATATTAAAATAATTTATTATTATAAAAATTATTACAAAAATATTTTATTATTATAAAAATCATTATAAATATTTTTTATTTAATTATTATTTTCAGTACTTGTAAATAGGAATGATAGTAAAAGCAAAGTAAATATGTCAAAATAAACCTATCGTTAAAGGAAATAATTTTTTAAAACTAAATTCGAAAAAGAAAAGAAAGTTAACTGTCAACAACAAAGTGAGGCACTCAATACGTAAATGGAAATGGTCATTTTTTGATGGTCCCCAAAGAGAGTTAACGCTTTAGAAAAAGTCTTTTCTTGCATTCACTATTTGGGTATATTTCCGTTGCATTACGGTTGCACGACAAACGTAAATAGAAATGCAAGCCTAGGTAGAGAAGTGGACAAAGGCATTGACGGAGTGGACGAACAAAGCCGACACAGACTTTTATTATAATAATCCGGCATATGCACCTATGTGTATGTGTACATGCGAAAAAAATATACATATACATATTTTTTGTATGTATATACATTTCGTATATACACATATATTTTTAAAATACATTCGTGAAGATAGTTTTTGACTATAGTTTACATACTGTGGTCTCACTTTATTCCAAGTGAGACTCACCTTCCCCCACCACTCTTCACTTTTTTGTGAGCCAACCGCATCAAAAAAAAAAAAAAAAAATCTGTATCATATATATATATATATGAGAATGCAAAAGGTGAAAGCTACGTAACTTGAAACGCGTGCGCTTTTCGAAACAGAATCAGAATGTACATTGTACATAGGATGAGCTTTCGTCGAAAAAGCTTTACTCTTTTACACAATGATTACTTTGATATGCATATGTACAATATAGTGTCAACCTGAGTGTTCTAAACGTCAATATACTTATACTCGAAAAATTGTAGAATTACTTTATTAATAAAAGTTACTACTGAATTTTTCTTCTTTTTTCTTTTTTTTAACTTTCGAATTACGAAACTTAAAACGTTTGAAAAAAAAATTTAGTGGTAGAAACACTGAAATAGTAACTAATTAACACTAACAAACTGAAACACTAAAAATTTCCATTTGCGGTGAAATCCCAGCTGAAAAAGTTCTATAGAATTTCACTAGAATCATTCTATATGAATTCTAATGAATTATCTACAGAATTTCACTAGATTGATTCTATAGAATTTCTACATGAATTCTAGTAAATTTTAGTGATTTCTAATTAGAAAGAATTTAAATTTGTGAAATAATATTTTTCAACTTTATATTCTTGTGTAATTAAATTTTACATTTGATTTCTATGACAAATTTTAGGTAAAAATAGTTCATTTTTTACTTTAAACTATAAACCTTATTATTTATTTATTAAACTTTAAACTATAAATTAAATTTTTTCATAACTATAAAACATGAAATTAACTTCATTATCATTATTTCTCCATGTTTTATAATAATTAAAGATGGCAAATTGATAAAACCATTATTTTATATTATAGGAATATTTTATTTCTTAAAAATTATTTTTATCATTTCAATTCAACTATTATTTGTAAGAATATTTTACTAAAATTTTTCTTTAAATCAATTGATTTTCGAAAAAGTTCTTCGACAATTTTCAAAATCCATTTATTTACAATATTCAATTTTACAAATTTCAATTGTTCGTAAATTCTTCAATTAAATAAATATTAGAAAATAAAAAGTTTAAATAATATAAAAAGAATTCAATTATACTTTTTCAAAAAAATTAATGTCAAAATTCAATTATTTTTAAAAATTCACGCTATAATTGCTTTTAATATTCAATTATTATCTAAAATTTTAACTAAAATTCATTTTCATATGAATTTTTATTAGAAAATTCTACAAGAATTCAATTATTTAAATAGGTACAAAAATAAATAATTTATTAAACAATTGAATATTTTTTAAAATTCAATTCTCATAAAGAATTTTATCAACATATTTTTGAATAATTGAATTCTTTCGACGATTTTTAATAACATTTTTAAGAATAATTACATTTTCCGAGAAATTTGATTAAAATTCTATTAAAAGTAATTAAAATTCTGCATTGAGTTATATTAATTATAAAAATAATTGAATTCCCATGAATTTTATTATTTATGAAAATAATTAAATTCCTGCGCAGGATTTTATTAATCTTAAAAACAATTGAATTTTTGCAACAATTTGTAACTTCACAAAAATTAATTTTTTTTAGTGTTTAATTAAAATTTTACTATAAATTCATTATTTTTAATAATTTAAAAAAATTTTTTTAAGAATTTTCTAATTCATTTGTTTTTAACTGAAATTCATTTTATATCAATTTTTATTAGAAAATAGTACTAGAATTCAATTATTAAAATACAAAAATAAATAATCTATTGAACAATTGAATTTTTCTTAAAATTAGATTCTCATAAAGAATTTTATTAACATATTTTTGAAAAATTGAATTATTTCGAAAAATTTTTAATAAAATTTTTAAGAATAATTGAAATTCTGCAATTAGTTCTATTTATGAAATTAATTAAATTCCTAAAAAGAATTTTATTAGTTAGAAAAATAATTGAATGCCTGTAAAAATTTTATTATTTATAAAAATAATTGAATTATATTGCGAAGAAATTTATAGAAAATTTGTAAATAATTGAATTTCTGTGAAATTTCTATTATTTTATAAAAAAAGTCAAATGTTTGCGTAGAATTATATTACAATTTTTTTAAACAATTAAATTCTTTTGGAAAATTTTATTAATATAATAAATATTAAAAATAATTGAATAGAAAAATTTTTTTGAAAGCAATTAAAATTTTACCAAGAATTTTATTCTAATTTTTGAAAATAATTGGATTTCGTATAAGAATTTTAATAATTTATAAAAATTATTGAAATTTTGACGAGAATTTTAAAAAAATCTTGAACATAATTAAATTTTTTCAAAGTATTTTATTACTTTTGAAAATAATTAAATTTCTGCAATCATTTGTAATTTCTTTAAAATTCTCCAAATTATATCGTACAATTTACGAACTTTTTAATCAAATTACGGACTTTACGGACCTTTTTTCAAAAAAAACCTGTCTTTTACTGATTTGAAGCCAAAAACCAAAAACATTAGAATCAAAGTACTTGGTAGAAATTCCCAATAGCTAGTTAATTTTTTCTAATTTTTATTTTATTATTTTATTGTATTCAAAAAAAAAATTTTATATTTGAAAACAAAAAATTACTGTTTGTTTGCGACTATCAAATTGAGACAAAAAACGAATCGAAACACTTTTGATTTGTTTTTTGACTCAATTTAATTAATCAAAATATAAAGAAAATAATTTTATTTTTATTTATATTAAAATATAAAATAATGAAAAAAAGAAGAAAGAGATAAAAAAAATAGGGGCAAAGGAATAAATTATCAGTATTTATTTTGTAAACTAAAAAACATGTTTAAAAAAAAGTCATTATATTATATATACTTCGTTATCGTGTTTTGTTTCTCCTTTTTTCCCTCTTTCTCTCTCTCTCTCTCTCTCTCTCTCTCTCTCTCTCTCTCTCTCTCTCTCTCTCTCTCTCTCTCTCTCTCTCTCTCTCTCTCTCTCAAGCTTTCTGAAAATGGAGATTAGAACTCATTAATAAGTCAGCTTAGAAGACACAGAGTTTTAACAAGAACTGTGCCAAATTAGCGGCACCAGCAAGATTGCAGCGGAATTTCTCCTTTTTACCACGACTGCTTAAGGTATTATCTTCTGCTTAGTGAAGTCTCGCTGTATATATGTATACAGTACACTCTGAAGAATACATACGAGCTTTTTTAGACGACAAAACTGTGCATAGACTCGACATTATTATTTCATACAAGTGTTCATTGTTTTACTATTTGTGAATCAATTACATTGTGCTAAACTTCTATTCCCAGTCTTTCTCCTATATTTAACTGTATTTATTTACACATTTATTTTTCTCATTTTGTTTTAAAAGTTTCTTTAGATTTAACAGTTTAAAAATAAAAAAAAAGATATTTAATTTTTTCCAAAATAAATAAAAAAAAGTAAATTTACTTTTAAATTAATTTTAAATAAATAAATAAAAAAATCAATTTAATTTTTGCTTTTCCAGTTTTCTTAGAATTCATTTATTTAAACAATTCTGTAAATCGTTTTGAAAAAAAGTAGTAAAATACAAGTTTGGTCAGACCTGTAATTCTATTTTCCGTTGAAACAGAAAAAAAATTCTTCTTATATTTTTGGAATAAACATCAATATTATAGAAAAGGAAGAAGGAGAGATTCTTGTTTATTGGGAGGCAAAAAAAAATGATATCCTATATATGGATGCGAGAAACGAGTTGTTGGTTTCTTCGCTTTGAAATCCTACGTGGTATCAGAAGAAGAGTCGAGAACGACGCCTCAATTGTCGTTGGAAGAAATCAGAGAAATGAAAAGTGCTGCTAGTCCCTAGTCGACTGTCTTTGCAACACGTATTTACAGTCCATTTCGAGCTCAGCAATTTATTCTTTACTAACTTGACAAGTAACTAATTATTCCAACATTTCTACCTTCTGAAAAACAATACTAATATTTCTTAATTATTTCACCTTGTCCTTTCTTTCTCTTTTTTTTCTTTCCTCTATTTTATAATGGGAACATTGTCAGGGTTGGACCACCTTTTGAACTCTGTTTATTGTATTTTTTGTCTTACAAATTAATAAATATATTTTAATTTAAAACAATTAAAAAAAATCATTTATCCCTCTGTTTTTCATAAAACAAAATAATAATTTCCAACTACTAATTAATTAACTTTCTTTCCATGTCAAAAGTATCCATAAATATAATTAATAACACAAATCATTATGTAATGAGAATGTACTCAGTGACAATAGAAAAAAATTCTTTATCATCGATAAAAAGTCCACACTGTTTGAAAATTATTATTATTTATTAATCTCTTAAAAACTCCTGTTTCCTTGTTTTTAATTTCATTTCTGTATTTTTCATTTATTACCATCCATTATTCATTATTGGAAAGCTCTTTACAAAACAGTGGATATATTTGAATTGTCATATATATAGTATATAAAATAGGGGTCTCGTGAAATTCATTTAATTTCGTTTATTAAAATACGCGAGTATGAATAATATTGTCACTTTTTTCTCCATTTCCTTTCTTTTTTTTTGTATAACTGGACGCTAGACAGTAAAACATCAAACAGAGTAGAGAAAGAGGGAGACAAAAAAACAAGCTTTACAGTCGCATCCAACTCGGGGGTTTTTGTTGTAATTTCGTAATGGCTGGCTACCACAAAAGCGGGACTCGCGGTGAGTAAATTGGAGCAAGTGAAACAATTACCGTGATTGCAAAGCGAATATTAAAATAAGCCTACGATTGTTGGCTTTTAATGTAACCACCACGGTTGTAATATGATGAGATAAAAAAAATTATATTATTTCTGTGTGTCGCCTTTTTGACAAAAAAAAAAGAAAAAGAAAGAAAGAAAAATTGTCATTACCAAGGGCACGTTGACTTATCCCTTTTAATTAAAATTACTCTTGTTTTTAAATTCTTTTGCATTTTTTCTGTATTCTCTTCAATTAACATTTTCTGCACTTTTTCTGTTTTTTCTAAAAAAAAATTTCTTTTTTAATTTTATCCGTTTTTTCTGAAATTTTATAAATTTTACTCATTTTCATTTTAGTTGAACCGAATTTTTTGGCGTTAGTAGAAAAATACTGTATTAGTCAGACTAAATTTTTAAAGTAATTTTTTATTTTTTTATTTAAATTTATTACAATTTTTTTAAAATTATATTTTAATTACAGATAAAGGCAATTCATGGAAATTTTTTATTTTCAAAATTCATAGAAATTGATCGCGTCTGATTAAATACGACTTTTAGTACTGAAATTTAAGTAACTACAATTTAGAAGCATTGTCCGACTAAAATTGACTTTAACTACTGAATCTAAAATTTTAAAAATTGTTCGTAAATAATAACTGCAAAACTTGAAGAAATAGAATGTTTCTAGTCTGACTGTAACTGATTTTTACTACTGAAAAAAATTGCAAGAATTCAAAAAAATAGTCTGACTTAGGTTGATATTTACTACTTATTTTAAAAATAGGTAAAAAAAAATGTTTTATGGATAATCGATAAAAATGTAAGAAATTGAAAATATCTCGTCTGACTATAACTGTGTTTTACTACTGACAAAGGTAATAGTAATAATTTGAAAAAAAGTCTGACTTTTACTACTAAAAGTAATACGAACTACTACAAAATTCATTTACCACAAGTCGTAGTGGAAACATCAGCAAAGTAGTACAACAAATTTTAAGCCAGATCGAAATTATTATTTATATTATAAATTACTAATTATTAAAATAGAATTTAATAAAAACCTTTTAAAAAAATTAAAAGTTATTTAAAACTTTTTGTCTGACTATATTCGTCATTCCCTACTAAAAATTCCCCGCCTAAAAATCTGGTTTACCTAAAATTGACCATTACTTCAGATACAAAAAATATCCCCCATACACGGAGGAAAAAAAAATAAAAGAGAAAACCACCACGATTATTTAATTAATTAGACAAAAAGTCTCGTATTCCATCTACAAATGTATAAAATCCGCTTTAAAAATTGAGCGGGGAAAAAAAATATTGGTATTCTTCTAATGAAAAATTAAAATGATTGAAACATAACGACCTGTTTGTTTGTTATAAAAACGCAGCAGACAGGTCTGACCAAATCACTCTTTTACTACTTGTCAAAAGTCAAAATCCTTTCAAAAGAAATATTTACGTTCTTTTACGATAGAGCGACTGGGCTTTTATGCTTATAATCTGATGTGATCCATTTTAATCCGCTTTCAAATATGAAATAAAAAAATTTTTTTTTTTGTTTTTTTAGTAATTATTATTATACTTTGACAGGAAAATTGAAATTAAAAAAGAATTACAAATATATGTGATTGTTTGATATGCGCACCCGTCTGTCTGGCTAAACATTGGTTTTACTACTTGTTAAAATTGTACGATGAAAATTGCATTCATCTTTTCATCAATGTTGAGGTTTTTTTTTGTTTTTGAATAGTGAAAAAGAATTTTTTTTTTGGAAATTCTAGAAATTTTTATATACGGCTCTATGAGTCCTTTGAAATTCTATGAGTTCGCTATAGAACTTTTTGAGTTCTTTGATAGTCATATCAGTTAATATTTATCAGTTAATTTATCAGTTAATATTTTATGAATGTTTTAAGAGCTTTAACTTTTTTAAATTCTGTCTTTAAGAGTAGAAAGTTTTATAAAAATTTATGAGTTTAATCTATGAGTTCTTTTTAATTCTATAAGAACTTGAAGAAGTTTAAGTTTCTGAATACTGTAATAATTCTTGTGGATGCTTATGACTTTTGTAAAATATCATCACCATAAATCTTTCTAAATTCTATGAGTTCTTTATGAGTCCTCTGTAATTTTATGAGACTTAAGAAATTTGTTAAATTCGTTGGGATATTCAATTTTTAAAGCAAGATGAGATTTGTAAAGCTTTATGACTTCTTTGAATTACTACAAAATTTTAAAAATTTTATGAGTTTTGAAAATTCTATGAGTTTTTTAAATTAATATAGTTTTAAGAAATTTTAGGAGTTCTTTGGTTTTTATTAGTTTTACTCTTCATTAATTCTTTAATTTTTTAGGTCTTCGCTCTTTTATGAGATTTTTTTAAATTCTATGAGTTTTCAATATTGTATGAGTCCTTCAAATTAATAAAGTTTTAAGAAACTTTTTGTGAGTTCTTTGGTTTTTATTAGGTTTAGTTTTTTTAGTCCTTTTTTATTAGGTCTTTATTTTTATCAGATCTTTTAAATTCTATGAGTTTAATAAAATTACTGACCATGTAATTCAATATTCTCGAGTCTCTTTGAAATTTAAATATTTCTTTAAATAAAATTCTATTATTTTTTAAAATTGTTTAAAATATTTTAATTAAAAAATTTTTTTTACAAAATTGGATAATTTCTGTAAAATTATCATAAATTCTATAAAGTTTTACAGTTTTAAACAATAATTCCACTTGACTTGTAATTTTCTACAAATTCCATTTTTTATAGAAATAAAATATCCGAATAAAAAATCAGCAACTGCAAAGGCAACAAATGTATTCGTATATAATCATATCAAATCAAAATCTGTCCCTAAAATGATCTCTGTTGATTCTTGTCTCATTCAAAAAAAAAAAAAAATTCCTACACAACGAGTTTTGTTACAAATTCGATTTCAGGTAGCCCGAGTGCGTGGGCTTATATCTTTTAATACCAAAAGGGACAATGTTTGAGGTGCGGTTTTAAAAGCAGAAAAAAAGGAAAAGAAAAAAACACAACTCAACATCGCCTACGTGCTCTCTCCTCATGCTAAATTTATATATTCAAGTATATTGACTCGGAATGTATCTTCAATGCTCTTCCTCTTAACCTTCCGCCCTCAGACAACCATTCTACCCTTCCTCGTTTAATTCTCGATATGCAGATGTTGCCTATCGATACGGGAAATTGGAAATCCTCGCAGTTGGACGTCCAAACGTTGATGTTGCTTATCCTTTCCCTCATTTTATTTCCTCCACTCAACAAAAAAAAGGAAAAAAAAATATCCACTAAACAAAAATTTACCAAATTTCCAATTATTTAAAAACTACTCAAATGCGCCGAGCTAATAATCAGAAATTAATAATTTAAATTAAAAATTAGTAATTTACTTAAAAAATTAATAATTTAATTAAAAAATTAATAATTAGAAATTACTAATTTAATTTAAAAATTAAAAAAAATGATACAATTTTTCGAAAAATGATATGACCTAAATTTGAGAAGCGCGTGAAGCAACTACCCTTGTTATCGAGAAAAAAAATGTAGATTCATTAAGGGTAACTTTTTTAACAATTATTTTTTTCTTCTTGAAAAAGAAAAAGGAGGCGATAAGAAAGTAAGTAATAAAGAGTTCTTATTGCCCAGGGAGCAAGAGAGCATTCCAATAAAGATTACGGAAGTACTTGATATTTTTTCCTGGCCCAGCATGGTTTCCTGGATTGGTGCCAGATCGCTATATCACTCTCATGTTCAACTTCTTTGTGAATTGCTGCAGAATTACTGGGCGTGTAGTCGTTTTGGTTCCTTGTCAGACTAGCTGTGTACAAAATACACTTATATGAGAGAAATATCGGTAATCATACTGAAAAGCATTATAAGCTATATACATTTTTGAATCATATATAGAAGAAGACATGAAGTAGATGATGATGATGAAGAAAACGCGCAATTTTTCCAGTAGATCCATATTGTGTTTTTTTTTATTTTTTTTATACATTAAAAGAATTGACGAACAATTAGAGAATATATGTTCAAAAAAAAAAATTAATAAATGCAGAATTAAAAAAATTCAGAGAAGTACTTAATACATAATAGGAAATTCGAAAAAGGTTTATACAATAATCGAGTCTGGCTATAAATTACTTTTACTACTGATGGGAAAATTTGGATAAATTTGATTGAAAATTATTTTATTTTTTATTTAATATAAAACGACGTAATAGAAAAATTATATGTTATTGTAAAATATTAGGCTGACTAAAACTGTATTTTTCTACTGACGCTAAAAATCCGGTACAAGTAAAATTAAAAATTAAAAAAATTAGGAAAGTTTCAAGAAAAAAAATTCAGAGAAGTACTTAATACGTAATAGAAAATTCGAAAAAGGTTTATACAATAATCGAGTCTGATGGATATAAATGACTTTTACTACTGAAAGAAAAATTTGGACAAATTTTATTGAAAATTAATATTTTTACTCAAATTAGTATTAAAAAATAAATAATTGTTAAGTATTGAAATTGGATTTTTAAAAGACGCTTAAGAAAATTAAAAGTTTTTTTTTAAACTTTAGGCTGACTAAAACTGTATTTTTCTACTGAGGCCAAAAAATCTGTTAAATCATGGAAAAATAATACAATACAATTATTTTTAACAAAATTTATTATTTTTCACAAAAGAATTCAAATATTTTCTAAAATTTGAATAAATCCTTCTAAACAATTCGATTATTTATAATAAAATTTCGCGAAAGAATTTAATTTTTTTCTCAATTCGTTATAAAATGTTTCAAAAGAATTCAATTATTTTCTAAAATTTCAATAAATCTTTTGTAAAAATTCATTAATTTTTATAAATTGAAAAACTCTCCGCAGGAATTCAATTATTTTCAAAACAATTTTAATTGAATTCCTCGAAAAAATTTAATTTTAATCCCATGTAATGAAAATTATAAGAAAGAATTTAATTAAAATTTTCAAAAATTTCCATAAAATTCAAGTTCAACAAGAATTTAAAATTCTCTAAAAATAATTCAATTATTCTTAAAATTAAAAAAAAATATTCTACATGAAAATTAAATTACTTTCAATGCAATTTTTAAATATATTTTTCAAAAAAATTAAAAGAATTCAATTATTTTCAAGAACTAATAAAAATTCTTCTAATGAATTCAGTTATTGTGAATATACTTAATTTTAATAAAATTCTTTACAGAAATTCAATTATTTTCGAAAAAAACTGTAATTAAATTTCTCGAAAGAATTTAATTATTTTCATAAATAAAAAAATTCTTCAAAGGAATTCAATTCTTCTCTTCAAATTTTTTGTCAAGATTCTTTGCAAGAATTCAATAATGATTTTCAATACATTAATTTTAAAATTAAAAATATTTGAATAGAAAAATTATTTAAAAAAAGTTAGAAAACAAAAAATCAAACAACAACTAATTTCAAACTGCGAACAAATTACCAGAATAGAACGATTACTGTTATTATAAATGTTTTTCAAAATTACCAGTACAAATGAAGTGGGAAAAAACTTATTTCTCTATCGAAATCGGTTAATTAATTTTATGAATTAATTCCCTATTATTCTAGTCTCCTTTTCTCTCGATTTTATTAACTTTTGTTGATTCTTCTTTCAAATTTAGAATCATAAAAAAAAATAAATAAAAAATAAAATACATAGAAACTGGGAAAACAATCACAAATTTCGTGAATGTAATTTAATATTAATTAAAAAAGGGACGTTCTATACACATGAGTGACAAAAATATCACAAAACGTATCTTTTAAAAAGGAACGCGTGTTCAAGAATGTTACCTGTGACATCCTGTTTTTGCATTATCATGATTGCCCCATGCTATATAATAATAATCGCACCGAAGACGTGTCAAGTGACAATTTGCATTATACACATTTAAGCATTTCACGACATACTCACTCACTCACAAATACATAAAAATTAAAGCGCGCGTGAGTGTTTGTGTGTGACATGGTAGCAATAATTACTGCGCAACAATTTTCACCGCCCATCGTTACGCTAATTAGTTAGCATGACTTTCATGCCTCTAAATGAATCAGAAATCGTCCATAATACATGACTCAGTGTTTGTGCATTTGTTAACATGCATATAAGAAAAAGGGCTTCAGTATACGTATATACATATATACTTCAGTACATGTATATATTCTTTAGTTTATTTATATATACTTCAGTATATTTATATATACATGTATACTGGAACTATTTTTCTTTTTATATATAAATATATAACTCATGCAAAGTCTTCTGTATAACACACGCGTCTTCATTTTCTCTCCTTCTCTTTCTCATTCTCTAGAGGTTTGAAAATCTACCTGCGTCCTCATCAAGTGAATTTTGTGCCGAGTTATCTATTTTCCATTGATGCATCTCAGTGAAAATGTGCATTGCACGTAATACCATTTCATTGAAGCGTTTCCGACCTGATATTTCGTCAACTATATATATATATAACTATATATATATATGCATAACATTGGTATATTTATGCGTATGTGTGTGTGTGTGTGTGTGACTGTCTGTGTGAAAACTCATAGAAGCTAAATTTCGTGCGATATTTCCAGCGAATTGAAACGTTACCACGGTTAAATGCATATCCGCCACCTTGATTTTCAACTGTGGCTTTCGTGAGTTTAAAGCTGCGTCGATGGCATACAGACACATATACATATTATTTTATATATATGTATACATATAAATGCGCTGACACACGTTTTCAATGAATGCGTTTATACGATGTGCATGGAATACACGCTAATAAGGGTTGGAAAATGTACCATCTAAATTACTTTAAATATATTTTATTTTTGCCAGCACGTTAACCTAAACTCTCTTTTTTAATTACTTTTTTTTCTCTTTACGTATTTACAAAATGACTCCATTCTCAAAATAGAAAAATTTATCTATAAATAGATAATTTAAAAGAAACGTAATATGTTCGAAAAATTATTTTTTAAGAAAGCAAAGAGAAATTATAAAAAAAAAAATATAAGAAATAATAATTATAGTAATATAATGTAAGAAATTTTTTGTTTTGTTCGGAAATTTGTAGAATTTAAATTCAATTTAAGTAGTAAGGGTCAATTTTAAGTCGGACTGAAAGTAGCAGAATTTTTAGTTTTATAAATTTATTCTAGTTTATAATGCTCAGTTGCCGAAGACAATAATTTTCAGACATAAAGTTTTGCAGTACTTTCATTTTTTTAGTTTCTGGAATTTTTTCCCTCAGTAGTAAAAGACACTTATAGTCAGACTATGAATAGAGTACATATTTTAGGAAAATTTTAAGTAGTAGCAAAGGAAATTTTATTTAGTTTACTGATTTTCGACTCAGCAGGAAAGATTTAATTTAGTCAGAAGATACATTTATAACTTATTTCAATTTTTTGGTGTTAGTAGTAAAATACTTTTTTAGCCAGACTGTCTGATTAAAAATGATATTTACTACTGAGAAAAAATTTTAGTCATTAATTCACGTACAAAATTACTTTTTGACTAAAATCGTCATTTACTACTGATAAAATATTTTAGTAATTTATTCAAGTGGAAACTACCGTCTGACTAAAACTGATTTTTACTACTTAAATAGAATTTCTATTTTTTCTCAAATTGAAAAACTTCCTTCTTACTAAAATTGACCTTTACTACTGAGATAGAATTCTAATTTTTTCTCAGTAGGTAGTGAAAAAATTATTTCTGTCTGACTAACAATGCCTTTTACTACTTATAAGTTAATTATAAAGCAGAACGAGGGTTTTCTAACTAAAATTAAAAAAAATAATGATAATTTTCCGAGTTTTTTTGTAATTTTGATATAAGTAGTATAAAACAAGTAGAAAATGTCATTTTTACTCACTCAGACGATAATTTCTCGGACTATTTCATTTGTTGGTGTCAAATAGTAATGACCAGTTAGCGAGACAAAATTTTCCGACTTGGAGGAAGAACTGAAATTTTCTCTGAGTAGAGAAAATCAATTTATTTCCGACAGAAGTTTTTCACTTTAAGAAAAAATTAGAACTCTATCTCAGTAGTAAAGTTTAATTTTAGTCAGACAAGTTTTTAAATTTAAGGAAAAATAAAAATTCTATCTCAGTAGTAAAGGGCAATTTTAGTCAGACAAGTTTTTAAAAATAAAAAATAAAAATTATATTTCAGTAGTAAAAATCAGTTTTAGTCAGACGGTAGTTTTCCACTTTAATGAATTACTAAATAAAATTATCAGTAGTAAATGATGATTTTAGTCAGACAGTAATTTTCCACTTGAATAACTGACTAAAGCTTTCTATCAGTAGTGAAAATAATTTTTAACCAGACGTTAGTTTGTCACTTGATTAAATAGATAAGCAAACATTCTCAAAGTAGTAAATGTTAATTGTGGTCAGACGGTATTTTTCCAATTTAATGCAATTGTTTGTAGTAAAAAATAATAAATAATAAAGTAGTAAAAATAAAATTGAGTCAGACTGAAGTTATAGAAGAAATAACTAAAATTTTGGCTTAGCAATAAAAATCAATTTTAGCCAGACATAAATTGTTTCTAGAGAGAAAAAATTTTTCTCAGTAGAAAAAGTCAATTTTAGTCAGACAGTCGGTTTACACTTAGATGAAAATCTAAAATTTTTCTTAATGTCTATTTTGTCCTGACGGCATGTTTTCTAATTACAATGCAATTGTTTGTGTCAGTAGTGAAGATAGATTTTAGGCAGACGGTAATTTTCCGAATTTCTTACATTTTATGTTTCAGTTTCAAGAAAAAAAATTGTCAGGATGTCTGCTTATAGATTTATTGTGTTTTAATTTTATTTAATTTTTTCTTATCAGTAGTAAAGGGTATTTTTAGTGAGACACACCTAATAATATATAATTATCTATTTTTTCTCAACTTTCTCCGGTAGAAAATTGCATTTTCATAATATTTCTAACGGATATTGTGCGACGAGAACTCATCCCAAATACGTCTTTCTAAGATTATATTAGATAAGACACTTTCTCTACGGAAACGTTTATTATCTTCGTCAAAAATTTTTTTTTCTTCTTTAAATGAGGCAATTACTTGATCATTGATATAACTATCATCGATAGCTTCGTTAAGTTTATATGAAAATTCAGTGGGTGTGATCAAAACAGCTGACATGACAAAATATGGTCTTCATGACAAGTTACCGACAGCCACTCTTCTCCTTTTCTTCTCTCTCTCTCTCTCTTTTCTCTTTATCTCTCTTGGTCTCTGTTTCCCTTTTCTTTTTTCTCACTCTTTTTTCTCTTTTCTCCCTGTTTCTCTCTCTTTCTATTTTTTTTTCTCTCCTTCAGTCTCTATTCTTACGCTTTCTCTTTTTTCTCTTCCTTTTCTCTCTCTTTTCTCTCTCTTGCCTTTCTCTTTCCCTTTCTATTTCTCTCTCTTTCATTATCTTTTTTTTCTTTTCTCTCTCTCTCTCTCTCTCTTTTCTCTCTTATCTCTCTCCTTTTCTCTTACCCTGATCACTTTTATTCGAGCGATACGTCGCGATAAAATTAACTTCGTGTGAGAAGAACCTCATCTCTGGACACCGCTGAACTATCTCCATTCAAATCGGTACTTAAATTCCACTCCAACACTTTAGCCAATCGTGTCTCATCGTCAATTTTTGCGTCTGTATTTTATATACAGCAAACTGCCATTTAAGAAAAGAAATAGAATTGCGAGTGATCTTAATGGTAATTACAGTAATAATAACAGTAATAAAAATTATGATACAAATTAAAAAGATAATAAAAATAGTAGTAATATTTGTAATAACAAGAATATTCCCAATAATAATAATTATCATAACAATTATGGAAATAATGGTTAATAAAAAATTCAAAAGTACTAACAATAATTTGACTTGCTTTAAATTTACACTTTGTCGTTTAAAGTGGAGGCAAATTAAAGGTCAAATTTTAATATTATATCTCAGTAGTAAAGGTCAATTTTAGTCAGACAGAAGGTTTTCAATTTGAGGAAGAATAAAAATTCGAATTCAGTAGTAAAAATCAGTTTTGGTCAAACGGTACTTTCTCCACTTGAATAAATTACCTACTGAAAATTATATTTCAGTAGTAAAAATCAGTTTCGTTCAGACGGTATTTTCTCCACTTGAATAAATTACTAAAAAAAAATTCTCAGTAGTAATTGACGATTTTAGTCAGACATTTTAAAAATCGAAAAAGGGGTCTGAAACAATATTCTTTTATCATAATAAAAAAGAAACAACAATATTTTTTGTCTCTTGAAAACCATTTATTCTATAAAAATGAAAAAAAAAATTAATGACATATTCGTTATGTAAACAAATGAAAAAAAACATCAATTAAAATATGATCTTGTTTCACATTACATTCCATATGAATAATATACACATGTATAATATTTAAAAAAATTAAATTACTCCAAATTAGCTTTTTCAATATTTTCATTTCGTTATTTTATAATTTAATATTGAAAATGGAATTCTTCCTCATACACATCTCTTTTTTTTTGTACATTTATTTATTCACGCTTAAAAGGCATGAATAAAATTTCATAATGAAATCATTGACGTAACTCGATACTATGATATTAATTTTCACTATAAACGAAGATAATTTTATTTTCATCACGTTGGACAGTATTAACAAAATCTCCCTCTCTCTCTCTCGTGGTCTCTTTTTTTCTGGAAAACGAATTCTGGACATTTTAAAAACGAATGACCTGAAATACAAGAGCCACTTAGATAAAAATAGATCGTTCGAAACAAAAAAAAAAAAAAAGAAAAAATGAAAAAAAGAGAGATTGAAAGCGTAAATAAATCTAATGGCAGATCATATTGCCGGAGGCTATACCGCCAAATAAATGAGGGTAAATGATCGTTTCGAGTATACCCAGTGCAGGAAGGATGGATGAAGTACGTGAACACATTGTGATCCCTCTGACATCTCCCATCACGATTATATTATTTTCCAATGCGGCTAAAAAAATTGTTTAGTACTTTTTCACATACTTTTTTTTTGTTTTATTTTTTCAATTTATTTTATGAACTAAAAATCATTTCATTTCTTTATATCAAATATAATAATAAATAATAATATAATAATTATAATTATAAATTATTACAACTCGATTATATGTTATTTAATTAATTTATAACTATATACATACGTATTTAATAATTGACTTATACAAAGTTTGTAAATTTTACACTTAGTTGTAAAAGAAAATTTTTGACAGACTATTCTTCCGAATTCTTGTTATATTTATGCTAGTAGTAAAAGTCAGGTTTAAACAGACAGACAATTTTCCATTTTTTAAAAATTTTTCCTGGCAGTTTTTACAAAGAATTTTGAAATTTTGAAAATAAGTGGTAAAAACCAATTTTAGTCAGACTTTTTCTAAGAATTTGTATTCGTTCGTATTAGTAGTAAAAGTCATTTTCAGTCAGACTAAAATTTATAATTTCTTCAACTTTTTCGTTTCCTATTTAATACTGAGTTTTAAAATTTTACAATTAGTAGTAATGGTCAATACTATTGACTATTGACTATTGTCTATTTTTATTATTATTAATTATTTACTTTATTTATTTTTTATATGTTCCACATTTTTTTCATTTCCTCAAATTTCATCAAAAACCAATAAAAATCACTATTAAAGAAAAGCAAATTTATTTTCACCTTCGTTGCAATATCTTTATAAAGTCAATTTTCCCCGGCTTTTTTTCACGACAAATAGAAAAATTTGTATTGCATTCAAATAATAATAATAATATTACTGCAATGTGAGAAAAGCGGTTGACAAAAGCAAAATATTGAAAAATAGCTGTGCAATCGAAAAATACGTTTTGCTGCGAATTTTGTCAAATAAAAAATATTTTATATATGGAAAACTACAAGTGAATTTCAAGAAAATAATTTTGTTATTTTATATTTGTTGCTCGCTTAGTTTATTTATTTTTTATTCTATCTTAATACTCATTTACTTTATTACTCTTTTTTACACTTGAATTTGTTTTATTATTTATTATATATTTACATTATTATTTTTTACTTTTGAATTCATTTTAATAACTGTTTTATTATTTATTTACTTTATCACCTTTTTCTCTTGAATACATTTTATTATTTATTTACTCTATTACTTTTTACTCTAGAATTCATATTATTATTTATTTACTTTATTATTTTTTAATCTTGAATTTATTTTATTATTTATTTACTTTAGATATTATTTTTAACTATTGAATTTACTAATAATAGTCAAACTGAAGTAATCGAAAATTGGGAAATTAAAAAGGAAAAATTATTTTAATGAAAAATGAAAAATGATTTAAAGAATATAATTGAAAAGGTAGAGAAAATAGTATTCAACAAAATAAAAAAGAGGATGCGGAGAGAAACAGAAAAGAAGAGAAAGAAAGAAAACGAAATCGAAAAAATATCAAAATATAAAAGGAGAAGGAAGGAGAGAGAAAAGAAAAATAATAGAGAAATTAAGAAAAGAAAGAAGTTGAAAAAAATATTTGGGAAAAGAAAGTTTAAGAACCTAAGAAAAAATAAAAACAACGAGAAACGTTAACAATCAAAGAAAAGGAATACATTTTTATAAAAGGGTAGAAAAGATGAAAAAGACTCAAAAAGAAAGAAAATATAAAAGAATCACATTCAATTGGAGGATTTAACAAGAATAATGATAATGGAAATTAAAAAATAATATTCCTCGAACAAAGCTTTTAAAAAACTGAAGATGTCTCCAATTTCACTATAGAACTTCTCTCTTATACACATAAAAAGTAACTTCTTTCGTCAATTTCTTTTTTTTTGTATATAAAAATTTTTACTCCATTAATCGTTACATTTTGTATTAAAATTCAAAAAAAAGAAAAATCCATTCATATAATACTTATGTCTCGTCTTCATCTCTGTTCATTCAACTAAAAACAGAAAAGAATTTCATCGTTCCATTTACACTCACCAAAGGATCATTCATTTTGCAATCGGACTTTTTTTCCTTTTCTTCTTCCTATTTGAATGGGAAAAAAGTATATATATATATATATATATATTAAATGAGAAAGTCCGGAATGAATTGTGAATAAAAAAAGTAAAAATGAAAATGATGAAAAAGAAGAGAAAACGAAAGACAAAGTCGAGAATCGTTTGCCTTTTAAAAAGACATTTTTAATAAATAATTCCTGGTCAAACGATCTGGAAAATTTAAGTACTCTTTGTTATATTATATTATATGAGAATTTGCGAATAAGTTTTTATGTCTCATTCATTTCTGCGCCAAGTTTTATAATGCAATTCTTATTATCATGCGCTTGAAAAGCGACAATTTTTTATTTTATTCACTCCTTCTTTCTCTCTATCTATCGCTTTTTCTCTTCTTAAATTAAAAAACTTTTTTACTTAAAAGTCAATATAGAAAATGGAAATATTTTTTATTAATAAAAAAAAAACACTCGAATTTTTCAAAAAATAATTAAAAAACTTTTTTTAAAATGTAAAAATGCATCTTGTAATGAAAAATTTTTTAATTTTTTCTCCGGTAGTTACATTTTTGAAATGAAAATATTTTTGTTGTGAACGAAAGATACATTTAGAAAAAAAGTTCTTTTTTATGAAACACAAAAAGTGTTTTCAGTAAGGAACGAAATATTTTTGATGAAGAAAATTTTTTTTATGAACTAAAATTAAAAAATTATTTTTACTGTAATTGTTCAAAATTTTAAGAGTTAGTTTTTTCACTATTCACTAAAAATAAAAAAAAACAAGCTAAGAAATTTTTTTTTTTAATTATTAATTATAATTAGTTTTTTTAAACAGAATTTAAGGGTAATTTATTTATTTAACAACTTTAATTATAAGTTTTAGAATTTATTTAAAAAATTTAAAAAAAGCATTTTATTTCTTAAAATTTTAAACATTTAAAAATTAAAAACATTTTATTTTACAACGTTTGTGTTTATAAACTACAACATTTTCTTTTAATTAATGTTTTAAATTAATTGAATTGTTTACTTTCTTAAAATTTTAATTTTGACTTTTTAATTTTGAACATTTTGAACATTTAGAAATTACAAATATTTTATTTTACGATTTTTATGTTCAATTTTTCATCAATTTTTTTAATTAATAATATTTATAAATTTAATTTATAAATATTTATAAATTTATTATTTATTTATTTATTTATAAATTTATAAATATTTATAAATAATATTTATAATTAATAATATTTATCGATTTTTTTACTTTCTTCGAATAAAAAATTTGACTATTTTATTTAACATTCTTAATAAACAATTAGAATTTACATTAAATATTTTTCAAAAAAACATTTTAATTATTTTTAAAACTAAATTTGGACGTTTTAAATTGAAAAAGAATTTGAAACTAATTTTCAACAAATATTTTAAACATTATAAAATTAAAAGCATTCATTTTGTTTTAAAAACATTTCAGTTTTTAATATTTATGTTTAAATCTTCATATTTTTTCTAATAATTAAATAATTAAAATTAAGTAAAGTATTTAATTTTTAGTTAAAAAATTTGTCTTAAATTAATTTTTTCATCAATTTTATTAATACACCTGCAAATTTTCGAATTTAAAAATTTTTTGAAGTTGATTAAAATGAGAAATAAATCAATAAAAAATTTAAATAAAACACAAAAAAAATTACAACTAATTTATTAAATAAATAAAAATTAAATCTTAAAAAAAATTAAATATTCAAATAAAATTTTTAATTTCATAAATATTATTACATTTACGAAAATTGTCTCTATTAAATTTTCTTCTTTTTTTCTTGTGGTAATTGATGAAAATAAAAAGAAAAAGAATATTAGAATAATAATAATTAGAGGGGTAATTCAAAAAACTGTTAGTTTAAATATAATATACTAAAAATGAATAATAGTTGAGATGAAATTTTCTCGGTCAAAACTAGCACATGTGGAGATGAAATCCACGCTTATAGCTGTCACGAAGTATAACCGCATTCTTTAATGTTATTAACGACGTTTTTCTTATTTTGCAATATAACTAGACGTGGTCCAGAAAGAAGACGCGCGCGCGACTCGCCCATCATCCTCGGAATAATGTTTAACTTTAACGAGAGGACGTAAATATTCTTTTACTGGTGGTAAATTATACAAATTATATATATATATATACCTACTTTTACTCTTTTTTTATTTTAATTTTTTTATATATTTTTGACTCAGTTTTAAATATTTTTTACCTATTTATTCATATTTGTTGTTATTTTTCATTAATTTTTATTTATTTGTTTTATTTTTTGCATTTATTATTATTTTTAATTTACTTATTAATTCGTATTATTCATTTTATTTTTATTTATTACTATTGTTTATTGTATATTTATTATTTAATATCTTATTTAGTTATATTTAGTTAAAGAACATTAAAATATTTGAAATTAAAACAGTTGTTCACTGGTCGTGGTGGATAAGGCGCTTAGAAAGACGAGTTAGATTATACGTCGAGCGTTCGAATCCGCCTAGCGTTAAATAATTTTTTATTTTATATTTATCTAAATTAAATTCGACAAATATCAAAAATAATAAATTTAATAAATAAACATAAATTCTATAAGTCTATTATTATTTAATATTATTAACTTTTTTTATTAACTGATTTCCATTTTCATTTTTATTTCTTTTTTTCTTTTTTTCACTCTTATTTCTTTTTTACTTTTACTTTTATTTTCAGTTTCGTTTTTAGTTTTACTATTATTTTCGATTTTACTGTAAATTTTACTTTTATTTTTAATTTTTACTTTTTTTAATTTTTAATATTTCATTTAGCTTCTCAAATTTATGGACTTTATTTACTATCTTCTATAGAATAAATGCAATGAACGCGCACTGGGGATCATCATCATTATCATCATCAATATTACATTTAAAAGAATCATCAAATAAGCGTTGCGAGAGAGATCACGACTATTAGCACGAACGGAAGATCATTCTCTTGGATAGAATAATACTTAATTATATTGAATTTACCTAATTGGCAGGCAAGGCTATCGTGAAAAGTTATCTCTGACCACGTCTCTATTCTATATATAATAGACAAGATGACCTTAACTTCCCGTTTTGTTGCAGCATCGCGGCACAAATTTCTCCAAAGTTTGAAATTGAAATCGGTCCTGGAGACTATTACTGCATTGCAGAACTTGAATTAACTCTCGGTAATTGCTCGTCGTATATATCGTTTTCCGCTAAATAATCCAATAATCGCGTGTATTTCGATGGAAATATCCTCTGCATTTATATGTGTATAGTAGTTTAAAACAAAAATAACCATTTCAAGAGTTTTTAAAGCCGAATTTCAGTTTAAAGTAATTTTATCTATTTACACGATTCTTTAGGTCTTATTTTTTTGAAGTAAAGATTCAAGTATAGATTTAATTTATTTCTTTATTATTATTATTTATTTTTATTTAATTTTTCGAATTTTCATTTGCCCACAATTTTTCTTTCACCGATTAAAAAGACAATTTAATTAGTTCATTCCTTTTCCCATTTTAACAGCTAGAAAGTTCAAATTCAACGATTCAGGAAAAAAAAAGTAAAATAACATGAAAGTAAATAATAAAATCTCACTCAACATTTATTTTGTAATATCAATTGTTGATTTTCAATTAACTTTCAATATTGTATATATATGTATATAAATATAAAGGTACGATCTAAGAAACGAAGAGAGATAATCTCGTAATTATGAGTTAACAACAAACATTTGCAGCTTCAATTATCCACAATTCGAAACGAACTGTAATATCAGTATTGGAATCGATAAATCGCGATAAGAGTCGAAGAACATAGTTGAAATGTTCTAGAGAAAGAGAGAGAGAGAGAGAGGGAGAGAGATGCGAGTGAATAAAAATTTCGAAGGTTGCGATCGACAGAAAAACATTAAAATTAATCTGACCAAGTGTATCAAAGATTGCGATAAATAAAATAAATACAACAAGTGTATATTGTTAGTACACAATACAGAAAACAGGCGGGGAATTAAATTAAATGTCTTGTAGAATAGGAAAATGTTGAGGTTGGTTATTGGAAGAATATTGACCTATTTTTTATCGCCAGGATTGGCCCAAGTCAAAGCCATGACTGGAATTTAAATTCGAGTCAATAAATAATCAATTCTTGTCGGCAATATTGACTAAATCCAGGTCAATGAATGACTAACATTTAATTATTGGTCTGTTTCGTAATTTGCGGTCAAATGACAAGAGAAGTTTACCTTGGCTCCATATTGGCTCTATCTTGGCAATAAGTAAAAAATAAATATAACTAAGATTATAAGATTGGGAAGTTTAAAAGTGGAACGACCTCGAAAAATTGAATAAACATTTAACAGTCAAAATTATTACTAAAAAAGGCAAATTCGAATATATGCTGACGATGACGATAATGATGATGATGATGATAATTATTTTTTTTCTAGTGTGTCAGACACTCTTCTATAGTTCCATTTGCAATACAATATATAAGTCATTGGAAGTCCATATAAAGCCCTGTGTACATCTCCTCTCGTCATAGTGACCCGTTTGGATTTTAATAATTCCGCAAGTATGCACGTGAGTGAAAGAGAGGGACGCGCCGAGCAATTGGCTATCCGTTATATTCAAGTGTGTCCGCGTTTCGCAATATCCATGCAAGCCACTAGAAAAAAAATCCCCTTTTTCATGATTAATAAATAATTCATCTGTACGTTGATTTTATCAAAGAGCGTAATAGCAGGGAAAGAGGGAGGGGAAAATATCATTTAGGGGAAAAAGTAAAAACACAAAATCCAGAAAATATCGCAAGAAATTTTGTATAATATGCAGGCTTCGCACTCATCTACTAAAACCTACTATTCACTACTATTTTTACGTTATGCTACTATTTTGGTACTTTTTTTAGATTTCAGTAACTAAAAGCTACTATTTCTTTTTTTCTTTTTTTGGGTATTTCCCTATTATTTCCACTACTTTAAATTGACTAATACTAGAAATCAAAAGACTATTTTGAAAAATTATAACCAAATTCTTTAAAACGATTCAATTATTTTCAAAAAATATTCGAAATTTAATTACTTTTATGAAATTTCGCAAAAGAATTCAATTATTTTTAAAAAATTGATAAAATAACCAAATTCTTTAAAACAATTCAATTATTGTCAAAAAATATTCGAAATTCAATTATTTAAAAAAAAATTATAATAAAATTCTAAGTAAAAATTCAAATATTTTCATAAATAATAAAACTCATCGCAGAATTTCAATTATTTTTAATATTATTTTAAATTAATTAATCAAAAAATACAATTATTTTCACAAATAGATGAGTTTTCCACAAGAAATCAATTAGGTATTTAAAATAAAATTTTCATAATATTCATTATATTTCAAAAAAATTAATTATTTAAAACAATGTTTATAAAATTTTTATGAAGAATTCAATTATTTTCAAAAATAAAAATTTTTTTTCAGAAAATCAATTCTTTTTAAAGATTTTAATAAAATTTTTCGCTATAATTCAAGTATTTTCATAAATAATAAAATTCTTGTCAGGAATTCAATTATTTTTTTTAATTTTAATAAAATTCTTTGCAACTTTTCAATTATTTTCATAAATAATAAAATTCATCTCAAGGTTTTAATTATTTTTAATACAATTTTACAGGAATTGCTAAAAAAATGTAATTATTCTTAAAAATTGAATTTCAATTCCTCAAAAAAATCATTTATTTCAAAATTTTTTTAAAAAATTCTTTGAAAGAATTCAATTGTTTACAAAAGTATTAGAATTTTTTACAGGAATTCAATTATTTTCAACTATTTTATTAAATTGTTCAAAACAAATCAATTATTTTAAATACAATTTTAATTCCATTTTTTTAAAATAATTCAATTATTCATTCAGATTTAAAATAAAATTCTTCCCAAAAAATCAATTACTTTCATAAATAATTCTTTAAAAGAATTCAATTATGTAAATAGCGAAATTATTCCCGAAAATTCAATTATTTTGAGTCATTTTAATAAAATTCTTTGCAAAATTCAATTATTTTCATAAATAACAATATTTATTACAAGATTTCAATTATTTTCAAAAGTAATGGATTATTTCTTAGAAATTTAATTATTTAAAAAAATTCTAATAAAATCGTTTGCAAGAATTAAATTATTTTCATAAATAATAAAATGATTCAATTATTTAAATTAGAATTTGCATGAAATTAGTCGAAAGAAATCAATTATTTAACAATTTTTCTGAAATTCTGGTCAAGAATTAAATTTTTTTAAATTAATTATCGAGTGCGAAGTATGAATATGATTGTGAATAGTTTTTGCGAAAGTTGACCTATTTTGACCTAAATGAAATAGATTTATGTCCAACGCCTAGAATTAATTTCTGAAAATTTCCCACAAATCGGTTTTTGTTTTAAAATAAACAAAAATTGATTTGTAGGAAAAATTACAGAAATTAACCTAAATAAAATAGACCTGGTTAGTTTTTCGATTTTGAATCAAATTATGAATAAATTTTCAAAATTTGACAAAATTAGACATATTGAATAATAAATATAGAACTCACATTTTCCACAAGAAAATTTCATATAAATTATGAAAATTTATAAGTAAAAAAGTGCATATTTTGCCTTTTCAAACAAAAATGACAATTTTTCCAAAAAGATTGTCTTCCCTTGGCAAAAGGTAATATAGGAAAATATCTCTTAAAGATACGAATAAGAATCTTCGTATCTCGTAAATTTCCATCTATGATACGGTCCTCAGCGTCAGTCGGGATTCTTTTTTTTTAAATAACTTCAGTCGATGGTAAATCTTCATTCCTGTATAATCGTCTCTGTATAATAATATATGACCAAAAGCTGAGATGTTTCTTTATATATATATATATTTATAAACACATACGAGTACCGCACGGAGAAATATTCCTCAAAGCAAAACCCGGCGTTGTCGGCGATAACCCTGCACTGACTTCGCTTCCGGTACTCGACGAAAAGAAAAGAAATAAATGAAAAAAAAGGAGAAAGAAATAAATAAAAAAAGTACCACTCGATCTTATATACGAACTCTCAACAGAACCTGGAAGAAATTGCATGTATCAAGTTCCACCCGGACATTTGAGAATTTTACTTTTCCATTCTCGTTTTTCAAAAATAACTGCAATTATAACTCGCTCTTTTTTTTTTTTGTTCACTGTTCACAATGGTCCTGTGTGTTTATTTAAAATTCTCTTTCTGTGGGGATTCCATTGTTTTATATTCGAAAAATTCCCATCGCGATGATCTGTAGTTACGTATTGTGTTTCAGAGTTGAAAAATAAGAGGAAAGTAAAAATGAAATAATAGTAATAATGTGATCTTTTTGGTTTTTTGGGCGAAAATAATTGTTTTATCAAAACGAAAATTTTGTATCAATGGAAAATAGATTCATAGTTGAAAAAAATTTTTTATTGGTTGAAAATCTTCTGATAAACAATGTAGAAAAATTTTCTGACTAACATACGGTTATAAATATAAAATATGCAACTACAAAAAAAATTTATATTTCTATTTTGCAAAAATTTTCTCATACAAAAAAATTGTTTTTTTCCTTCATCCATATTTTATTATTTAGAACAAATATTGTTATAGACGAGTACTCTATAAATCAATAAATATTAATGTATACATAGATAATATAGGTAAATATACCGGATGTGAAAGAGATATTGAAGTTTGTTGCACCTGGACGATAAAGCAATGGTGTGAGTGTATACATATATATATAAAAATACAAACGATGGAAATTTCATTAAGGACCGGTTCTTTCCGCCCTCGGGATCACTTTATCCGTGCGTTATCTATCTGACGAGCTACCCCACCTACGAGGCGACATCGCGAACTGTTGACACATTATATACACGCCCTGTGTATCACTAGCATACATATATATGTATTATATACCCTTTTAGGGTCGTTTTATCAAAACTGCGTTGGATTCTCATGACACTCAAACAGATTGACACAATTTTTACTCTGCCCGCGAACCTCGAGTTCATATTTCATCAGAATAAATCAAATGAAAAATAAGTGTATTAGAAAATTTTATTTTTTGAGAATTATTACTAGTAGTACCACTAGTGATACTGATATTACTACTACTGGTGCTACTTCTACTATTGGCACTACTAGTGCTAACACTATTACTATTACTACTATTACTATTAAAATTTGTTATTATTTCTAAAATTACTTCTAACAAAGAAGATTTAAAATACTATTATTATTACTAAAACTACTAGTAGCAACAATAATAATAGTATAATAGTCAACGAATTAATATTAGTAGCACTTAAGAAGTAATACTATTACAACTACTATTACCACTACTGTCACTACTATATTACTGATACTACTACTACTATTACTACTATTGACAGTAGTAGTAGAAATAATACTACAATACTTCTTCTACTTCTAAAACTAATAGTACTACTACTACTATTTATGTCATAATTGCTGTAATTACTTCTAACAATTATATTAGAAATACTATTATTATTACTACTACAGCTAGTAGTAGCTGCATTATCAGTTGTGCTAGTAGTAGTCAAAATGGTAATAATAATAATAATAATAATAATAATAATAATAATAATAATAATAATAATAATAATAATAATAATAATAATAATAATAATAATAATAATAGTTGTATGATTATTCTTAAGAGCAATAGGTCTTGTATAGTAACACACTGAAAATTAATTTATTTCATTCAAATAATCGTTTACTTGACTATTATCAAATAAATATATACTTGAATCAAATAATATTTATTGGAGTCAATTAAATGGTATTTACTTTTTAAATACTGAAATTATTGGTTCAAATACCATTTAATTGACTCAAATAAAAATTATTTGATTCAAGTAAATACTATGTTTACTAATATCATTACTGTTACCACTACTATTAATATTATGTAAAACTATTACTATTTAAAACTACAAATATGTAATTGTAATACTATTTTCCCTAGTAATACCTTTATTAATACTACTAGTAACATATAACACTATAAATTTATAATGCTAGTAGTAGTAATAGCAGTATACTTGTTCTAAAAGTAGTAGTAGTGGTAGTAGCAGTTGAAGTTGTTAAAATATTATTATTATTATTATTTCTACCACTACTAGGAGTAGCAAAAATAGTATTACCAATAGTACTATTAGTAATGATAGTAGTTTTAGTAGTGGTAATAGTAATTGCTATTAGTACTAATAGTACTATTAGTAATGATATTAGTTATAGTACTATTAGTAATTATAGTAGTTTTTGTAGTGGTGTAGTAGTAGTAGTAGTAGTTTTAGTAATGTAAAGCAAGTAATATAGTAATTGCAGCAAAAATAGTTGCAATAATAGTATCAGTTTCTGTAATAGTAGTAGCAGTAGTAGTAGTAGTACTAGTAGTCATTGCAAAAAGGGGCATTAGGAGAGTATTAGTTCATCGCATTCAGAGATTGATCGAAGACATTGACTGGAAAGACTGGTCACTAACGAGGTGAAAAACTGGCTCGATATCGCGCGTCAAGGATACACAATAATAAAAAGAAGAGAAAACAAAAACAACACAACTCCTCGATTAGCGAATGGTTATCGCCCTTAGAAGTGCGGCGAAAAAGGTTTACCTACCACTTATATTCTTGCTTTATATACTATATATGAAACATAATACTCAATTGGCCAGCGGAAATTCTCAATTTGACCTGAGGTCTATATATACTGACTCTTCAAATCGTCCACGGCACAAAAGCTGTTCCATAAAACTATTTTTTTCTCCCTTGTTTTATATACAGCAATCTACTCACCATCTTATCACCAAACAGTTTGTTATTAATTTCTTTTTTTAGAACAAAAAGAATTTTTTTTATCATTATTATAGGAGACAAGAGAAAGAAAAATTCGATTACAGTCGTTTTTTGACCTATTTTTATCGATTTATTGTAAGGCTGTCTAGCGGCTGGCTAGTTTTTTATTGATTAGTAAAGTTATGGTTTTTTTATTTTGATCTCAATTGGTAATAAATTTATTGTTCACTGGTAGTTGACTAAAAAAGTTGATCTATTATGTAGCTATTTATAAAAAGGGCTCAGACTAGCGCCAAGCTAGTTTTTTAAATTTTATACTAAATTGATAGTTTCTTTTTTATTTTAATCTCAATTGTAAATAAATATATTGTTGACTAAAGAGTTGACTTGTTTTGTATTTATTTCAAACAGGGCTCAGACTAGCATCAAGCTAGTTTCTTATTTTATACTAGATTGCTAGTTTTTTTTTAAATTTAGATCTCAATTGTAAATAAATTTATCGTTGACTAAAACGATAAAAAAATAAGATAATAAAAGTTAACGTATTTTGTACCTATTTAAAATAGGGCTCAGACTAGGGTCAAGCTAGTTTCTTATTTTGTACTAGATTGCTTTTTTTAATTTGATTTTATTTCTAAGTGCTGGAAAAAAAATAAATTTTGAAAATTATGGTTAGGGAAAAAAATTAAAATTTTGTCTTGAAATCAGGGAATAATAAAATTTTTGTCGCAACCCTCAAGTAATAATTACAAATTTTTAATATTAAGGAAGAAAAATTACCATAATTTTCGGTAATACAATTAAAAACTAAAAAAGAAGGGAAAGAAAAATTCCAGGTGGTTGTTCTGTCTGGATTAGAATACAAAGCAGAAATTTTACTAATGACTGTAATCTCTTTCATTTTAGTCTACATCTTTCTTGGACACGTAATCAATCAAGCAGCTGAGAGATAAGAGAAATTCTCCTCCTAAACAAAATGATAAATTAGCGCGCGAGGTCTTGCGAATGTTGAACTCGATCATTAGTTTTGCGCTACAGATGTTTCCGATATCGTTTATATATATATATATATACAAAATGTGATCAAAATCTTTTTCATTAAGAAATTTTTTTTCTTGTATTGATAATACAGAAGCTAGTGATTTTTTACGAACTTCGTGGGTGGTCCTTTTTGCATAAAATTATATTTTTCTTCATCGATACTATGAGTCAATTTCACAGACTTAATATTTTGACAAGACTTAAAAGAAAAAAAAAATATTTACTTGGATGCAGGATTAATCAAGGTGACCCGGTTTGATGTAGAATAAAATTTCTACACGGTTCTAATACACTTTATGTGTATTAGGTAAGCGTCAGCTGGAGGATTCTAAGATTCTGACAAATGATCTGCTCTGACGAAATCTTATCCGAAAGATAAATCCCAGCCTTTTACTTTTGTTCCAGTCAGTGAATATTTATTTTCTACTGAAATGACTTCATTAGAAAAATGTCAGTGAACATTTTTTTTTCTACTCAAATGACTTCATTAGAAAAATGCCAATTTGTTTCAATGCAAATTTTTTCTTATTCACAATTAGCAAAAAAATTTTTATAAAAATTGTTTATTTTTATAAAATACTACTTTATAAAAATAAATAAATAAATAAATAAATAAATAAATAAATAATATAATTAAAAATAAATAAATATAAATTAAATAAAAGTAAATAAATAATATAATTAAAAATAAAAGTAAATAAACAATTTATAAATTAGATAAAAATAAATAATTAATAAATTAAATAAAAAAAGGAACCACTGTTTTCAAAAGAGTCGCTAAAGAATCGTTTTGCCAGACAATTTCTTTTTTCCCCCCACAAAACATTTAAAGTGGCAAGTAGAATTGACCTGCGAATGTATCGGGTCACTTTCCGAGTAGTCACGTCCGCGTATCGATAATCGAGGGGGAGGATAACGCGATAACAACCGCGAGCGATTCGATAACGTTTCAAAAAAGAAAAAAAAAATCACCTTTCGCCGTCTGTATTCCGTGGGAAACTATTATACACATGTTCTATCGTGCGAGAAAGGAGAAGAACGGATTTTTTTTCTCCTCCTCTCTCTCTCTCTCTCCTTTACTCTTTTCTTCTAACTTGCTCCTCGACAACAACAGTGTATATATACACACCCAGATCGTGAATCTCTCTTAGATCTTAGATCGTTGTCGAGATGTGTCGAATGATCGATCTTTGAAACCAAAAAATGTGATAAAACGTAAAAGAGAGATGACTCGACTTTTCTCAATTTTATCCTCTATTTCACGCTTATGGACATTATTATTCAGCTATCATGTCAATCTGGCATTTTATTCATTGTTGAGTGAAAAAAGGAAAGAAAAAAGAAAATATGTATACGTAGAGTCGGTGAAAAATTTATTGAACAAATCCAATTGAAATAGTTCCTTCAGAATAATATTTACGAGAGATATTTATATTGAGATTATAGTGGTCTAAATTTTTTCGGAAAAAATTCTTCCAGATATAGAATAGAAGGAGTTTATAAATTCTAAAAATTTAAATAACGAAAGCCATGGTAGTCTAATTCAATTAAAATTAATGAATAATTAAATTTTTCTCTGGAGACAAAAATTTCAATATAATTAAAATTTTTTTTGGAATTTGCACTAATGATTATATTTTATAATTTTTTTCAATTAATTTTAATATATGTTCAAATTTTTATAAATAATTAAGTTTTAAGAGGTTTTACTTTGGATTTTTAATTCATATGGACAAATAAATAACAATAAAAGTAAAAAAATATTTATTTTACAATGAAAATTCGAAAAATTTAATTTGGAAATTCTGAAAAAATTAAGTTTTTGATATACAGTCGAACCTGTAGGAATGCAACGCTATTTAACAATTTTTTTTCGAATCAATAATTTTCAACAAGCATTATTTTCACTAACTTCCAAAATAGTGTAAAAATTTTACTAAAATTAAATTAAATAACGATTTGTTAAGACTTGTTTATTGCAATAAAAATTTTAAAATTCAGTTGCATTCCAACAGGTTTTACTGTATCGTAATTAAATTTTTTTTCGGATACTTCAATTACCGAAAATAATTTACCTATTAATATAATATTTTTCCATAAAAATTAATTATAATTTTTGAATGATTTTATTCAAAAATTCTAAACAATTTTCCAAGAACTGCAATTATAATTTTTAGAAATAATTAAATTTCAAAAAGTTTTTCATTCAAATTATAAAAAATTTTAATTACTGTGGAAAAATATTTCTTTTTAAATTTTTTAAACATTAGGTAAATAAATAAAAATTAATGAAGTTTTAAAAAATTTTATTTAGAAAATTTTAATTTTTTATTTTGAAATATAATTTTATATTTTTAAAGAATTCTAACAGAATTTTTGGAAATTAATGGAATTTTACAAAAGTATATTTAAATAATTCAATTCTCCAAGTTGAATTCTGATATAAATTGATTAAAAAAACAATTTCAGTTAAAATTTTAGAAAATAATTGATTACATTGAAGCGTTTATAAAAGGAATTATTTTATTCATAAATTCTAAAAAATAAAATTTTTTCGAAAAATTGCAGTTATTATTTTTAAAAATAATTAAATTTCAAAAAGTTTTCCATTGAAAATATTAAAAATTTTAATTCCTGTAGAATTTTTTACATTTTGCTTTCAAAATATAAGATTAATCAAAAATGATTGGAAGTTTGATTAATTGAATTTAGAATTTTAGAAAATTTTATTTTTTTACTTCTAAACATTATTTTGAAATCTTATATTTTTGAAAAATTCGAACTGAAAATTCATAAAATAGTTGGAAAAAGAATTGAATTTTAAAAAATAATTGAACTTATTACCAGGATAAAGAAAGAAGTTAATATTCTTTCTGGAAAATTTAAAAAATAAAGAATTTTCATTGAATTTCAAAATGAAGTTTTTAAACCTTTTTGCCATATTAGATCCGACATTTTGAATTTTTCAGATCCAACATTAAATTCGGATTGTGATCCCAAAAATCTAAAATATAACTTAATCAAATTTTTTCAGAAATTTTAATTTTGTTCGAACATTTTTTTTGTTACAAAAACTTTTTTTTACCTGACTGTGAAGATGTTAAACTCAACTGTAAATAAATACTAACTGACCTATTTAAATTGACCTATTAAAAAATAATAAAAAATACGTATTTTTTGTGGCAGATAATTCTTCTTATAAAATCTATTTATAGCACTAAGTAGAGATAAAATTGAAGACTATTGTCTTATCTAATTAATTGTTGCGGATTAGAATTGTCTATGTATGCCTGTGTGTGTGTATTTTTTTATCTGCGCAAGCGTAAAATAATAGAATTAGACAATCGTGTGTTTGTTCTTTTTTTCCAGCAAAAGATGTTATCTTCACTTCCTTCTAGCTTCACAGGAATCAGAATCTCCTTGCCCATTGCATTAAACGCATTCAATTCGATTAGCCTAGCGTGGCCTTTACAATAGAATCACGCCTGGCTGATCACCATCGTTTTACCTGGAACTTTGTAAAGGTTTCCTTCATTTCCGCAAGTGCTTGGGATGTTCGTCAAAAGAAAAGGATATATAAAGGGAGAAAGAGGAGAGAGAGAGGGAGAGAGAAACGTCTGTCTCGACTTTATACACGGATCTCAGATTATATACACTCTCGTTTGTCTTTCAATTAATTGAAATCCGCTTCTTGCTTTTTTTCTCCCTCCCTCCCTCACTCACTCACTCACTCACTCACTCACTCACTCACTCACTCACTCACTCACTCACTCACTAGCTCTCTTTTCATTCTTCCCTGAAACAGGAAAAAAAATGCTCCAAATAACAAATTTCAAAGGTACTTTGATCCTAGTTCTTCCTCTTATTCTTTATTATTATCCGCTATATTGAATTATTCTTTTTAATTTAATTCTTTTTTCTTTATTATTTTCTAATTTTTTCTTTGTTTACAATGTTCTTTGAAAGGGGAAAATATTTTTAAGGCGTTTTAATTATTTTTTTCATGTCGATTTTCCTTTTCTTTCTATTCGACCAGCTTGAAAAGTTCTATAGAATTTCACTAGAAATTACAAATGATTACAAAATTGAATGATTTTCAAATGTAATAAAATTCTTAGCAGAAATTCAATGATGTTTCAATTTTTTTTTTTAATTTTCGTCAAAATTTCAATTATCCTTATAAATAATAAAATTCCTCTCCAACATTCAATTATTTTCAAAAACTTTAATAAAATTCTTAGCAAAATTTCAATTATTTTTAAAAAATTTCCTCAATTGAATGATTTTCAATAGGTATATATTATTTTCATAAAATAATAAAAATTTCACAGAAATTCAATTATTTTTTGTATTTAAATAATTGAAGTCTAGTAGAATTTTATAATAAAAATGAATTTAAAAAAAAATTCGTATAAATGAATAGTTAAAAACAAATGAATTTGAAAATTCTCAAAAATCTATTTCAGAAATTATTAAAAATAATGGATTTTATAGAACAATTTTAGTAAACACTAAAAAAATTAATTTTGGAGACATTACAAATTATTGATGAAATTCAATTATTTTTTATACAATTTTAAATTGAATTTCTCGGAAAATGTAATTATTGTTAAAAATTTTATTAAAATTCATTTAAAGAATTTAATTATTTAAAAACTTATTCATAAAATTCTTTATGAGAATTTGAATTTTAAGAAACATTCAACTGCTCAATAAATTATTTACTTTTCTATTTAAATAATTGAATTCTAGTAGAATTTTATAATAAAAATTGATTTTCATTTCATAAAAATGAATTTCAGTTTTAAAATTTTAGATAATAATTGAATATTAAAAGCAATATAGCTTAAATTTTTTGAAATAATTGAATTTTGAAATTAATTTTTTTGTAAAAGTGTAATTAAATTTTTTTTAAATATTATTTGAAGTTTTTATTTTCGAATATTATACTTAATTGAAGAATTTACGAATAATTGAAATTTCTAAAATTGAATATTGTAAATAACTGGATTTTATAAATTGTAGACAAACTTTTTTGAAAATTAATTGATTTAAAGAAAAATTTGGGTAAAAAATTCTTAAAAAAATAATTTGATTTGATTCAATTATAACGAATTTTGTCCTATTATATATACAATTTCATTGAATTCTATTTAATCTTATTTAATTTTATTTAATCATATTCAATTCCAGTGAATTCTATTTACTTTTATTCAATTTTATTGGATCATTTTCAATTTTATTGAATTGAATTGAATTGAATTGAATTGAATTTTAATTCCATTTTAATTCCCATTTTAATTCCCTTTGCGTTTCATTAAATACTATTTAATTTAATTTTATCCTATTCAATCTATTTCAATTCTATTTAGTTTTATTTAATTCTATGAATAAAATCTATATTTCTATTTATTCGTCAATTTTATTAAATTCTATTTCATTCTATTTAATTTGTAACAGTTCTAATAATTCTAATTTAATTCTTACGAATTATATTCTATCTTTTTAATTCAATTTATTCAATTTAACCTGATTCTAATTAATTGTGTTCAATTCTATTTAAATGTATTCAATTTCATTGAATTATATTAAATTTCACTGAATTATATTCAATTTCACTTAATTTTTATTTAATTAATTATTAAATATAATAATTTGAATGTTCTTTCATTCACTTTTTCTGTCCCTCACACTCTGAAGTTGTCTTTTGTTTATACTTTTGTTTTTTGTTAACTTCAAATAGATTGTATATTATATTATTATGTTATGATTATTTTAATTTTATAATTAATTCAAAATTGTAATGACAAATAGAAATTATCAGAATTTTTTTAATTCTTTTGATTATAAGACTAAAATTTTGTTAAATATTATGTTTTGTAAAATTGAAATTATGCAGATTTTTGTTCTTTACTTTTAAATAAAATTAGAAAATTTTTAAAGAACTGTGATTAAGAAATTGAAAATTTATTTATTTTGCATTATTTTTGTTTATGATTCAAAATTTTTTTAACAAAATTATTATTTTGTTTTAGAAAAAGAATAAGAAAAATAGTTGAACAAATTCTATTTTTAATCTTATTTTTGGAACAGGATTTTCCACAGGAAAAAAAAAACCAAGTAATAAAATCATTATTTTATATTATAAGAATGTTGTTACTGTAACTTTATCAAAATTATTTTCATAATTTTAATTCAATTCTTTTTTTCTAGAATTTTAAATTATTTTTTATGAAAATAAATAAATAAAAGCTTTACTTTATTCTACTCGAATCTTTTGTATTTTAAAAATTTTTCAGCCACCATTTGCATATTTCTTATGGCTTGGGGAAAAAATGCAATATCTTTCGGTAATGTGAGTAACGTTATCAGCAAATTGCCGCAAAGCTCCTCGCGGGTAGAATAGAATTTTTCCTGAATGTTTAGAAGCGAGGTTCGCAATACTAGAATCTTGAAGTGACTGAAGCTGAATACCGGTCTGTTACACGGAAGTGTATGCACGATTCGTAGAAGTAGTCTCTCCTAGACAACGGATCTGCTGTCTGCGACCGATGACACTAATACGGGTTAACGACTCCCGGACAAGATTTTTCTTCTTCCGTATGAATAGAGAGAAAAAGAGGAGGGGGAGAAAAAATTGAGAAAAAAGGAGAGAAAAAAAAGAGAGAATGAATATTACTCGTGAGAGAAACGAAACTACGCGACACATTTTTTAGTAGCACATACTTGTACGATGGTTACGTTGTGTTTGATTCAAATGTACGATTTCACAAATATGAAACGACTTTCTCATTAAAATGACAATAGACAACTATTTCTCTATACCTTTTCGAATCGTGAATCTGTTTATGAATAACTTCTCGTTACACTGCTTTGTTCAACTTCTAGCCAATGAAAACATCTCACCGTTTTTGTATGTAAAATTCTACATAGTCACAGAGCAAAAAACAAAAAAGGCAAAAAAGTTTTTCCTATTAATTAACAATTTTTCTCTTCTACCCACGTTTTTTTTGTGGTGCAAACAAAATAATACAAATCCAATATTAATTAATCCCCACGTGTTTTAAGTTTATTTTACTGAAAAATTAAAACATTACACTGGGAAACTTATATTCGAATCAAATAATGTAATTTATGGTAAAACACATTTTTTTGTTATTTTAAACAAAGTTTGTTTAGACTAAACAAAAATTTACTGAATATTTTTATTTTGTTTATTCTTTTATAGTAGGTACATGAAATAAAATGAATTAAAAATTTATGTAATCGTGGAAATTTTCCCCTTTCAATGCAAGAATACTTTGTTAATAAGTTAATATTAATAAACAAATAAATTAGTAAATTATTAAATTGGTAAATTAATAAACTAAATTAATAAGCTAGTAAATTGATAAAATAATAAAGTAGTGCATTAACAAATTTTTAAGTAAGTAAATAAATCAGTAAATTAATAAATTAGTAAAATAATAAATAAGTAAATTAATAAATTAGTAAAATAATAAATTAGTAAATAAATAAACCAATAAATTAATAAGTTCGTAAATTAATAATTAAATTAATTACTCAATATACTAATAATAATAACTTAATATATTGACAAATTAACAAGTCAGTAAATTAATAAACTAATAAAGTAATAAATTAATAAACTACGAGAAAAAAATTAATAAAATTAGTAATTGGTAAATATATGAATGTGTGTATAATGTTTGTACAAAAAGAGTGTACATTACTATACACGATTCATATAAAAATGTGTGGATAATAAATGTACTCGAGATGAATGTACACACGCAATATAACGTGAACAGTAAACGGTACGATAGAAAATTGTGTAGACATAGTAAATGTACACTAAATATACACATCGTAAATGTTGGCAGTAAAGTTGCAAAAGTAATGAAGTGGTAGTAAATCGTAACAAGAAAAGGTTTGGATAAAAAAAACCATTCTTTTTCTCAAAAACAATATTTCTTTCTGTTGGAGAAAAAAAAATTAAATTCCATTTTTAATTACATTAAATTTTTATCTTTCATTAAATTCTACAGGAAAAAAAAATTTTATTTCTATTTCCCATTAAATTCCACAACAACAAATTTATTTTTTATTTCCCATTAAATTCCACAACAACAAAAAATTTATTTTTATTTCCCATTAAATTTCACAGCAAAAAAAAATTTTTACTTTTTTTTCCCATTTCACAGCAAAAAAAGAAATTGATGAGTAAAAATGAATTTTTATCCCATTAAGCGGATTTTTTATATTCTATTAATAGAAGTTTAATTATAATTTAATGAAATCCACAATGAATATTATTATAAATATATATAACATGAAATACTTTATGAAAGTTTCAGGGTAAATTTTTATTAAGTTGAAAAATTATATTTTCGGTAAGAAATTGTTTATTTTTATGAAGAAAAAATTAAAAAAAAAATTTTCTGTTGGTACAAAATGTTTTTCTCACGTAAAAAATGTTGTTTTATGGAAAAATTAGCGACTTTAGTATAATTATAATAGTTCTCTACGGAAGACTTCATTTTTAAGTAGTAAAAAATAAGTATAGTCAGACAGTTAGTGTTTATTTTAAGTAGAAAAAAGTTGTCTTGGCAAACGTAACATTAATCTTTTCATTTTCCTACTGAGACTTTCCTTTTCGAAGAAAATCTTTTATAGTGAAAGAGTTCGAATTTAAGAAATTCCATAAAATAATTTTGGGAGTAAATAACAATTGGGGGTCGATTATGTAATTGCATTTCTACTTTGAATTTTACTTTTTATTTCATTTACTTTTATTTTCATTTTTATATTTTTGTTTTTTTACTATTTTTCATTTATCACAATTTTTCATTTTCACTTTTTTTTCAGTTCCACTTTGAGAGATTTTCATTTTCATATTCATTTTAACTGCGATTTTTATATTTAAATTTATTTTCACTTTCACTTTGATAGATTTTTAGCTTCACTTTCACATTCACTTTGATAGTTTTGAATTTTAAAGTGCGAATAAGAATTTGTCAAAATGAAAGTGGAAATAAAAATCCGTTAATGTGAAAGTGTAAATAAAAATAAAAAAAAATGTTTTTAAAAAAAAACATAAATTTCAAATAAAAAAAAAATGTTTTCTCAATCAAAGCGTGACTATTTTGCAAATCGAATAAATAACAGTTAATTTTTATCAATTACAATATTTTTTTCAATTTCTTTTTATGGTGCATACCCTTCTAATATAATACTTTCAGTGCATAAATAATAAAATAAAAAAATAAATAATTTGTCCGGGTATTGTAGGAAAAAATGAGTGGTTTGAAAAATGTGAAGGAAGAGCGAGAGGCGGCTATAATTCATTTCGATTTTGTACGAAGCAGTTGCTGAGCGCGCGCGTAAGAGTGAGAGCGAAAAAAAATTATGTGTATGTGAGAGAAAAAGAGAGAGAGAGACTGGTATTAATATCTTTTTGTGCGAATTTTGATCTCCAGGTGCAGCGCACAAGCAGGCAGAGAATAATAGTCGCGTCGCAGTAATTTTTGCCGACAGCGGCGAGTGCGATGATTCACACGATCATATATATATTTATATATATAAACCGTTTTGTATATATACACTGCATGTGCATGTATGTGTGACTGTATGTATGTACGAAACCCCATGAGCGTTGCTGACGATCAACGATTACGATATCCCAGCGTGCGCGCACCTACGGTGTAATAACAATGACTACTTTCAGGGTGCTATATATCTCCGTCGCTTGGCCCGCCATATTGACGGGAACCGCGAGCCAAAGTGGTACGTCTTCCGCACTTTATTGCATCTGCCCCGCGTGTGCAATCATCTTTCCCTACTTTCACCCTCTCACTCCGTCCAATTTCTGTAATTATGTCCGCGAATCGCGCCCCCATTCTACGCGTGAACTCCGTTATTCATTCTGTGCGATCCTTTATTTATATAGGGCGTACACTATTAATGATAATAATAATTTTAATATTATTTAGAGAGTCAGAAAATTTCCTTTCAAATTTTTTTTATTGACAGGAAACAAATTCGATCCTCGGAAGGTAAGAAATTACAAAAAATTAAATATTTTTTGTAAAAAATATTTAATTTTTTGTAATTTTATTAAAATCAAACAAATTTGATTCTCGGAAGGTAAGAAATTACAAAAAATTAAATATTTTTTACAAAAAAATATTTAATTTTTTGTAATTTTTTATCTTTAGAGGATCGAATTTTTTAAATAATAAAATAATTTCACTGAAATTCAATTATTTAAAAAATTTTCTATAAATTTCTTCGCAATATAATTCATTTTTTATTTCTATAAATAATAAAATTTTTACAGGTATTTAATTATTTTTCTAAGTAATAAAATTCTTTTAAGGAATTTAATTATTTTCATAAATAGTAAGACTCATCGAAGAATTTCAATTATTTTTAATGAAATTTTAATCAAATTCCTCTATAAATGTAATTATTATTAAAAAATTTATTAAAATTCGTCAAACGAATTCAATTATTTAAAAATTTGTTGATAAAATTTTTTATGAGAATTCCATTTTAAGAAACATTTAAATATTCAATAAATTATTTTTTTTTCAAATAATTGAATTCTAGTAGAATTTTCTAATAAAAATTGATTTAAAAATTAATTTCAGTTAAAAACAAATGAATTTGAAATTTTTTAAGAAACTTTCAAAAATTATTAAAAATAATGGATTTGTAGAAAAATTTTAATTAACACTAAAAAAAAATTAAATTTTGGAGAAATTACAAATTATTGCAGAAATTCAATTGTTTTCAAGAGTAATAAAATCCTTCGCAGAAATTTAATTATATTCAAAAATAATAAAATTCTTTTTCGGTATTCAATTATTTTCATGAATAATATAACTCAATGCAAAATTTTTATTATTTTCAATACAATTTTAATCTTTCTCGAAAAATGTAATTATTCTTAAAAATTTAATTAAAAATCATCGAAAGAATTCAATTATTAAAAAATATGTTAGTAAAATTCTTTATGAGAATCTATTGAGTTTTATGAAAAATTCAATTGTTAACTAAATTAATTTTCATAAATAAATGAACTTCAAACGGTTTCAATTTAAAATTTTGGAAAATTTAAATTTTGAATGAATCCAATTAAAAACTTTGAAAAATTTTAATTTTGAATGAATTCAATTAAAAATTCTGGAAAATTCAAATTCTTCTAAAATTAGTTAAATTTGTCAATAATTATTTAATTAATTATTGAAAATAATGGATTTATAGAAGAATTTTAGTTAAAAACATTTTTAAAAATATTAAATTTTGGAGAATTTTGAAATAATTATAGAAATTTAATTATTCAAATTTATAAAATTCTTCTCACAAAATTCAATTATGTTCAAAATTAAAGGAAAATTCTTATTAAAATCACAATTATCTTTATAAATAACAAAATTCTTCTTCAAAATACAATTATTTTCAAAAATTTTCCTCATTTCAATGATTTTCAATATCTATTATTTTAATAAATTTCCAAAAAGAATTCAATTATTTCAAAAAAAATTTCAATAAAATTGTACGTAAGCATTTAATTATTTTCATAAATTATACATTTTTTTATGAATTGAATTATTTTTATAAATAATAAATTTGTTTTCGAAATTTATTTATTTTCATAGATATAAATAAAGCTCATCGCAGAATTTTAATTATTTTTACTGCAATTTTAAAATATTTGCAAATTTGAATTTTGAATACTTTTAACTGGCAATTCTAAAGAATTAATTAACTTTGGTTTAATTTTTTTTTAAATTTAATTCGATTTCTTTAAAAAATAGTTTGAAGTTTTTATTTTCTAATATATGTTTAATTGAAAAATTTCCGAATAATCGAAATTTCGTAAAATTGAATTTTAGACAAATTTATTTGAAAATTCTCAAAGAACTTTTTCAAAAATTATTAAAATTAGTTAAAGTAACAATATTCTTAATATAAAATGATGATATTACTTTTATAAGTTGCTTAATTTCAAAAAGGTTAGAATTTGAAATTTTTGAAAATCTTAATTCTCGTGGAAAAAATAATTATATAAAATATTTATTTAAAAATAAAGTTATTAATGTTTTTAAATAATTTTATAATTAAAGAAATTCGCAAATAAATGTAACAGAACATTTTTTTAAATAAAATTTTTTCCTTTATTTTCTAAAAATTTAAAAATTTTCAATTTCATTTTCAATTGACTAATAGAATTTAAATAAAATTTTTTCCTTTATTTTTCAAAAACTTTAAATTTTATTAAAGCAATTTTAATTAAGAAATAGAAATGATGCAAATTATTTCATTATGAAAATAAAAGAGTGAAATACGAAGATTATTATAGTTAATTAACATTATTAACGAAAAGCACAAAAGAAAATTGGAAAGTTATTAAAAAAAAGTCTTTAACTTCATTAAATCATAAGCGGTTAAACTGACATTGATCATAGATTAACTTTTAATCGGATTTAATGAAAATAGCCCTAGGAATTACTAACTTGTTTATTCAATAAAGTTAATTAACAAAAATGCTAAAAATTGTTAAAGTTGCCATTAATTAAATTTCCCAAAAAAAAATCCAACAATTTCTAATTAAACGAAAATGTTTACCCGTCAAAAAGCTCGAGGTAAAAAATCAATAAAACTGTACATGATTTACAGATTAATAAATCCAACACAAATTTAATTGCCACATTAATGTTTATTGTTTGCTGGGAAATAAATCAGAAATCTATTTAAAATTTTGAATATTTTCCCTGTGTGTGTATGTATATTTATATATAGTTGTCTTGAGGGTGCGCTCATAAGGAATCGTTGAATTTTAGTTAATTAAATTTTCGATTGTATACTCGCTCCAATTCACACGTAAGCACTGAATGGGAGAATATTCATTATACATACAAAACAGTTCCGAGGTTTTGCTCACGATATGTATTGCAGGTCTCTCTCTCTCTCTCTTGACTATATTGCACACGCGGTCGCTCGCGTGGCATTCGCAATAGTGTAAATCGAAACTGGATAGTCAATATATCGTTTTCGCTTAATGAATAGCCTCCGGCTCACTTACCATACTTACATTACTGCGCTTATTTACAACACTGAAAAATGATGGAACTTCTCTAGTCGTGAACTCGATTTATGTTTAAATTTACGACTCGAGAAAACAGATTCCCCTGTTCAAAATGTCTTTAAGAAAATTAAGAAACGCCTTTGCAACATGCACCGCAAGTACTGTTATTTAATGCATTTTTTCAGTCTTTTCTTAATTTAATAATTCTTTTGGAATTCGAAAAAATAATTATGCCGTGATAGGTGAAAGGGAAAACAAATTTTTATTGTCCCATGTGTTTTAGACATCATTATGAGTGAAACTTTTCTTTATAGAATATTTTTACCAAGACCAGAATCACGATTCTCGAGAGAGGAGGCTTTCGTTAGATTTTTTTAAACACTACACACAAAGCTGTCTAGAGTTTTTTTTTTTTAACTTAAGGACCTCGATTATTGAGACAGGAAATTGTCTTTAATAGTTTAGATACAATTTTAAAATACGGAAAGAAATTTAAGTGTAAAGAATAGAAGACATAATTGTGTAGGAAAAAATAAAAATTTACAACTTTTTGTGAATTAAACAATAATTTTTACTCTCCTTTTTTTGGCGAAGCAAAAAATGGGGATATAATTCGACGATGAAAGCGAGAATCCTACCGAGAAATCGAGCGAAGAATTGAGCAAGTGACTGAATGACTTACAATGGTGATAGGATCTCCCTAATGATCGGTCTCGAAACTCCCACGCGTGGAGAGAGAGAGAGAGAGAGAGCCAAACAGCAAATCTTCCCAATCCCCTTCAATCCGAAAACTGAACCCTTCGATGCTTTGAACGAGAGACGTTATCAGCCGGACGTTCTCGAATGCTGATCCTCCTAATTGTTGACACGTCACTCTACATTCAAACTTACCACATGTGCATACACATACAAACTTGTGACCCTCTACAAATGTTCGTGCGAGTAAATCCTTCAGTGAAGAGAGGAATTGAGAGAGAAAGAGAGAGAGAGAGAGAGAGAGAGAAGCTGGTATGTAAACACGTACAACGTGTCAAAACCGGAATATGTTATTAAACAACCACCTTTCTGGCCAATGGCCCATCTTGTGATGAATGACTTGGTCAAGTCCCGAGAAACGAGTGAATTTCGCGAGATATTTTTTACACTGTTACTTCCTTATAACGTTGTCGAAACTTGTCTTGTAATCCTCATCTGCACCGTGACGTTTCTTTTTCTTCTTTTTTTAACAGCAACGGATTTTTTTTCTCTTCTTCCACAACCACAATTGAGATTTACTGTCAGATTTTAATTATTTGTTTGTTGAACTTTGAAATTTAGGAGAAAAAATATTTAAAATTTTTGTCAGAGAATTTATTTTATACGCTCAAGATTTTATAGTAGTAGATTTCAAAAAAAGAAAGAAGAGAATTCAAATTTTCGCGCTTCTTGTACTACAGAGTTCAGATGGCGCGCGAGTTGCAATAGGCCACTAAAAAAGAAAGAAGAAGAAGAAGAAATAAAAAGCAGATAATAAAAATTGATTTACCGTAAGCATATAAAATATTATTTTACTTTTACGATATTTTAATTTTACGATAAGGAAAAATTGAAATTAATTATTCCTTGAAAAGAAAGTTACTAGTAATTTACATCAAAAAATATAAAAAAAAAGTTAAGAATAAGTTCTTTTTTTTTCAAAGAAGAAACATCAGCAGTATTTCATAAGTTTTATGAAGCTACTTCCGTTTTCTTTGAGAAAACTTGGCCCCCGTTATAACTTCTTTTTCCCGAAGAAATGGGAGTCTATAAAAAGGGTATAAGTTCTCTTTTTTTTTCTCTTGACGACAATATAAGAAGGGTTCGCACCCTGCGACAATGCGAATCTCTTATAGGCGATATCCTGTGCATTCATCGTCGCACAGCATCTCCACAGATTGTCGTTTCGTGTTTCGAGAGAGATTACAGGGGGGCAGAGAGAGAGAGAGAGAGAAGTCGATGCTCTTTGTTGTGAAAAGGTATGACGAATCGTTCGCAATTATATAAATGCGGATCATTGGTTTTTTAGGGACCATTTTTTTTCTTGACTACATTGAATTTTCTTTGTCAAAACTGTCATAAATATTCTTTTTTATAAAGGTAATTAATCATATTTCCAGCATTGCTCAAAGTTTCTTTGTTCAATTAATTTTTTCAAACATAATCGAATGTTTGTATAAAAAAAATAATAATTTTGTTTTTTGTGAACTTAAGAGTCGTCTGCTGGGCCAACCGCCTCGCGCGCCTTCTGAACATTGCGATATAAGAGACGCGCGAATATTTGAATGCGTTTTTTTGATTTAATACATTAAAAAATTGTATTTCAAATAAAAAGGGAAAATAAATTAATATTAATAAAAATTACAATAATTGTAATAAAAATAATGTTAAAAACAATAATAATAATCATAGTCACAGTAACAATAATAAAAAGTAAATTAAGCGATAAATTAAAGACTTATTTTCAAATGAAAGAAAAAAATAACTAAAAAACAATTTTTGGTGAAAATTATTTTATTTTCATTTGACTTGTTGAAAATCAAATTTCACGCTGGATCAAATATCAAGAAGAAATTCTCTGGTTACTGAATAATCAAAACACCATTATTTCCATTTGAGAAGGAAATTGAGAAAAAAAAATGTTAGACTGATGGATATTAATATTTGTCCTTATGCTCATATTTTTTCCGAACGAGACGCGGGTCACATGTTCAGGGCACGTGTCAAAGTTACCCTTCGACACGTGAGCAATAGTATTTCGACTGCGGGATCACAAGCATCCCATGGGCCACCCGAGAGTTTCACGTGTGTTGACAGATTCCCTCCTCTCCGGGCATATAATCATTTTACATTTCGATCCAATTTAATAAATCTCCATTTCCTTTAACTATAAAGTCTCTCGATATCTTTTTCATCACCCCACTGGAAAAATAAATTTGTTTTTGAAGAACGATAATAAAATAAATAAAATATAATAAAATTACCATAAAATAAGAAAATATTAAAAATATTATTAGAATTATTTTTTTACTTTGATTAAAAATGACAACATTTGAATAATTTTATAATTATAATTGATAGTAATAATAATACAAATTTAATAATTTACTAGCAACAATTCGCAGGCGGCTGAGTTCTCACTCACTTTTTTTTAAATATTATTATTTAAAAATATTATTATTATTATTATTATTATTTAAAAATATCATTATTATTATTATTTTTTAAAAATTCAAAAATTTTCAATTTCATTTTCAATTAAAATTTGTAATTGACTTTGAAAATTCACAAAAGTTTCTCAAAAAAAAACGGAACAATTGGGCGAGTCCCTCTATAGTGAAATTTGAAATCTAATCCTCGTTACAGTGCGCGCGGGAGAGAATGAGATATTGGGAATAAAAAAAGACGTCTTATCAATGAAAGAGTGAGAGAAAGAGGGAGGGAGAAAAATAAAAGAGGGAGAGAGAAGCTGGGGAAGGATAAGGGTACTCTTCAATTTTGTTCTTGTAAAGTACAAATATATGTATATATATGGGGAGTTGCCAAGGACTACGAGAAAAGAACGAAACCGTTACCAAGTCTTGGAAATTCGAAGGATTCGATCCATGTGTTTCTTTGTGCGATCAAAATCGATGGAATCCAATTAACCTCCCGTAAAGAGGGGTTGCTCAATCTATTGTCCCTTGGTACACGTGATTTTTTCTGTTACCCTCATAGCAAGATACATACAAGTGTACCTACTACTATTTTGATAAAATTTCCCAAAAAGAATTCAATTGTTTAACAAAAATGTTTAATAAAATTGTATGCAAACATTTGATTATTTTCATAAATAATAAAAATTTCACAGGAATTCAATTATTTTTATAAATAATAAAAAATTTTTAAGGAACATTCAAATTATTATAGTTAATAATTAATCATATGTAAAATATATAAAAAATTATTAGAATTCTCAAAAATATTCATAATGGCCCTCAGAATTAAAAAAAAATTTTAATTTTAATATGGCTGCTCAATATGGTGGAGTTTTTAAAATTGATACGTTTCTATAAAAACTAATTTTTTGGAGATTTTTGGTATTTGAAAAAGTGTGAAAAAGTAGAAAAAGAGTGGAATTCACAACTGACAAATCTAAAAATTCCCAAGTAAAATGTTTTAAGCGAATACAGTGACATTAAATATCATTTCTCGCCATATTGGATCCGCCATTTTGAATTCTGTGAATATCACACCAAATTCGAATTTAAAAAGACTATTAATTTTTTCGTCAAAAATCAATTATTTCAAAGAATTTTAATAAAATTTCTAATAGAATTTAATTATATTAAAAAAATTTAATAAAAATTCTATATAAGAATTAAATTATTGTGAATAAAATTTTAATTCAATTCTTCGAACAATTTTTGAAAAATTCAATTATTCTCATAAAAAAAAAAAATTCTTGGCGGGAATTTAATTTTTTTCATAAATAATAAAATACATTAGATAAATTCAATTATTCTTAATATAAATTTAATAGAATTCTTGGCAGAAATTCAATTATTTTTATAAATAGAATACCTAATAAAATTTTCACAGGGATTCAATTATTTCAAATTTTTTTATAAAATTCTTCGCAAGCATTTTATAAATTTTTAGAAATAATTAAATTTCAAAAGACTTTTAACTTGAAATCTTTAAAAATTTTAATTGTTGTAGAACTGTAATAATATTTGAATTTTTATTTAAAAAAAATTAATTTATTATTTTCTTAAAAAGTGGGATTAAAGTTTTGAATAATTTTAATAAAAGAATTTCAACGAAAAAAGTTATTGACTTTTTGAAGAATTACAGTTGTAGCCAATTTTTATTAGAAATTGTAAAATTTCAAAAACATTTTACACAGTATATTTAAAATATTTTAAGTCTTGTGGAAAAGTAAATAAATATTCAAATATTTATTTTAAAAAATTATTCAAGTTTTAATTGTAATTTAATTTTGAAATTATGAAAAAAATTAGTCTTTTCGAAAATTGTAATTAAAATGTTTCGATAAAATAATTGAATTCCCGTAAATAATTTAAAAAGATTACATTATATTTCCAATTACTTGAAAGTTTAGTCTAATTAAAATAAATTATACATTTTAAAGGCATTTTTTTTTACTTTTAAAAATTATTTTCAAATATAATTGTATTAAGAATTTTAGATTAAAATTTAGAAAACTATTTGAATTTTCACAGAATTTTTCACGAAAATTATTGGAAAATTATTGAATTTTGTAAAAAATTAGAATTTACGTTATTACAGTAGTTTAAGAAAAAACGTGAATATTTTTTATTAGAAAAATTAGAATTAGAAAAAATTCAGGGAAATAAAATGCAGAATCAAATTATTGTGATTATTTTTTGAATCGTCTAAAACGAGTTTTTATAGTAGTCAAATTTAATTTTTCAATGACTACTTTTTTACTATTTTTTTCAGTCTTAAAACTATTTTTTGCTACTTTTTTAAAACTAATCATCAAGATCAAAGTCTAATATTATATAAATACTTAAATTTTTTTTTCAAATTCTTTAAATTTGAATTAATTTAATAATTAATTATATAATTAATTAATTAATTAATTTAATACTAATATATAAATACTTGAAATTTTTTTTTTTAATTTCTTTAAATTTGAATTAAGTAGACTTAACTGTACCTATAATGTTATTTGTGCAGAGATTTAATACCAACATCACTGTATATAACAAATACCCCCTTCCCTCCCCCCCATTGAATAAGATTACAAAGGTGAGCTTTCCCAATTTCCTGTTTGATTCCGCGCAAAATACGGTTTCCATGGGGGCGAGTCAACGAATGGGACCCCCATTATCAGGATTTCCCCTAATTGATCTTTTCCTTCACTGGGCGCGCGAAAGAACCATGACAACCAAGGGAGTCTGTGTATTGTGTTTCTATTGAAACAGGAACTTTTCTCTTTGACATTATATCGATTTACACACCTTTCTTTTCTATACCAATTTCTCCGATTTCAAAGATATCACTTTTTTTTCTTCTTCTCCTTTTTCTTCAACATCTTTTGTTAGAGTAAAGTTCCTTGGCAAAGAGACGCAGACAACGAGGATGAGTGGGAAAATTAATTGCAAAGATTGATTTTGATCGGAAAATGTAATTTGGAAGAGATTTTTGTGATTAGGAATATTTTTTTTTCGGGAGGGGGGTGATTTGATGTAAAAGAGTTTTTTGAGAATTAGGAATTATTTATAAATTTCTTCTTTTGTTACATTTTTTTTTCTTTCGTCTTCAAATTCTTGAAAATTAATATTCTTCGACAGTGACTTTGATTTTCATTTTCACTCTGATTTTGACTTTGACTTTAAAAGTTAAAGTCAAAGTCAAAGTTATAAAAATAAAAGTCAAAGCTTTTAAAATTTTTGAAGTAAATATCAAAATTGAATTCAAGTATAACAGCCAAAAATATGATAATTTTTGGCGGTCACTGCATAAATAAAAAAATATTTCCAAAAAGAATGCAATTGTCATAGAAATGCAAAAAAAAAAAAAAAAATGATTGATGGAGGGTGAGAGAGAAGGAGGAAGAGAAATTTTGACAAAGGTGTGAAAGAAAAGTGCATATGATGAATGACTTAATGACTCGGGTCACTCCCATAACATCTTTCTTGTTTAATTTGTACGTTAACGTCAACATGTACCCATGCATTTGTTCATGACCTGACGCTAATCCCGTTTCTTCCTCGAGGCTTTATTTCTTTCTCTCTTTCTCTTTCTCTAGACAAATCAACATTTTAATTTATCATAACTCCGCGAGCAGCGAAGAAGAATGGTAAATTTGTCCAAATCAACTCTCAAGAGTCTCTTAGACAACCGACAGTAAATTAAAATTCTAATCTAAATTTATGTAATAATATACGCACATCTTCAACTTTATTATTTTTATCATTATTATCATTATTGTTATAAATCATTTCTGTACTTGCTTCAGGGGAACTTTCATGCTAATCTATACACTGTAAAATCATATGCATTAGTAAGTGGAAAATTGAAAACATATGTAACGAAGATGTAATAACTTTTCATCGTTCATGCGATAATTATCATTTTGTCGGAATATTTGCATTATTTATCAATATTTTCAATTTTTATAAATATATTCTTTTCAATCGCTTTCATTGTTACTGAATATTTTTATAATTACTTTTTTAAATCTTTTTCTGTTACTGAATATTTTTATAATTACTTTTTTTAAATTTTTTTCTGTTACTGAATATTTTTATTTAATTCTTGTATTATATTTCTCCATCTTTTTCATTATTATTGAATATAAATATAATTATTTTCATTTTCATTATTTCTATATAAAAATATTGAAACTGAGATGAAGAAGTATAAATAATTTAAAATACTTATTTCCCACCGCGTATTTAATAACAGAAAAATAATTAATGAAGGTAATTGATAATAAAATGTAAAAAATCGCCTAATATAAATTTTTCAATAAGAGAACAAATTTAAATACAAATATTTATTTAGGTGCACATCAACAGCGAATTGAATATGGTTCGTATTTTTTTTTATATGAATAAGTTTGTATGGCTTTGTATGTTCAATAATTTTCTTATTGCAATTTTATTTACAATTAACAAGATAATTAACAATGAATAATAATGTAAATTTTCTTTTTGTTTCAGGTGAGTGATTTAATAGCTTCTTGAGCAGAAAGAGTAAATATGCATATAATATATACAAATATGTATTTGATAAATATTAATTTAGTTTAGAACAAAGTTTTTTTTAAAAGTATCAAAAAATATCTTTAAGAATGAAAAGAGTAGTAAAAACGTAGCTATCGAAAAAAAATTTGATGAATAAAAAACTCGTTTTAGTCGATTTACAAAAATCACAAAAATTTGATTCTGTATTTCTGATTTTCATAAAAAATATTTACTTTTTTTCTTATCATGATAATAACTTCAATTCTAAATTTTTATAAAAATCAATTATTTTTCAAACTTTCAGTAATTCTTCAAAAATTCAATTTTATTTCAAATTAATACTTTTTAAAAGTAAAAAATAAATTTTATTAAAATATAAAATTTATTTCAATTAAATTTGACAAAAATTTCAATTAATTAAAAATTTCAATAAATATTTTTAATTTTTTATGAGAATTTAACTATATTCAATAAATTTTAATTTAAATTTTTCAAAAGAATAATTTTTTCATATGTTTTAAATTAAATTATTCATATTTGAATAACTTCTGTTTAATAAATCTATAAATACTTATTTATTTTTCCATGAATTAAAATTTTGAATAATTTTAATGTAAAAGCTTTTTTAATTTTAACTATTTTTAGAAAACCATGCAATAACGCATTTATATTAAAAATTATAATCTAACATTATAACTGAACTTTAGATTAAAATTAATTCTTCTTTGAAAGTTCTACGAAAATCCAATTATTTAGATGCAAAAATAAATGTAGAATAATTATTGATTATTTCTTAAAATTGAATACTTATGAAGAATTTTATCAGAAAATTTTAAAATAATTGAATTGAAGAATTTTAATAAATCTTTGAAAATAATTACATTTTTTCCAAAAATCCATTTGAAATTGTATTAAAAATAATTGAACTGATGAGAAGATTTTTATTATTTAAATTTAAATTATTTATAATTTTTTTTAAATAATTGAATCTATAAAAAATATGATATTTGTCTAAATAATTGAATTCTTGCGAAGGATTTTATTAAAAATTTTTGTAAATAACTGAAGTTTTTTGAAGAATTTTCTAAAACTTAAAAAGAATAATTCAATTATTTCGATTTATTTAATTAAAATTGTAGTAAAAATAATTGAATTCTTGCTATAAGTTTTATTATTATTTATGAATATAATTTAAATCTTATAAACAAATGTTATCAGAATTTTATAAAATACTGAATTTTTTTTAATAGAATTTTATTAAAATATTTTTAATATTTCAGTTCTTTTGAAACATTTTCTTGAAAATTGTATTTCAATTCTTTCAAATAATTGAGATTCTTTGTGAATATTTTATTATTCATGATATTAATTGAATTTTTTTTTAAATAATTCAATTCTTTTAAGAAATTTTATTAAAATAGTAGATTTTGAAAATATTTGATTTTCAGCGAAGAATTTCATTTTTTATGAAAATAATTGAATTTTTGCGAAAAATTTCCCGAAAATATTTGAAAATAATTTAATCGCTTCACAGAATTTTATAAAAAATTGTCCAATTGTTTCTAAGAAGAATTTTATTAAAATTTTTTAGAATAATTTTTTTATTTCAACTATTAGAGGATATAAAGTAGAGCAAATTTTCAGAAAAAAGGAGCTTTTAGTGTTACAAATTTAAAAAAAGAGTCTAAATAGTATAATAAAATAGTAAATAAGTAAAAAATAAAATGGTGAATCATAAAAAAGTAAAGGAGAAAATAGTAAAATATTCATTAGTTATACAAATTATTATCATCTAAACATTACAATCATTTCCATAATTTTTCTATTTTTTCTCACTTTAATATTTTGATCCCCTTCTAGCGATTAGGGATTATTTTTATTCTATATTCAGACAACTATGAAAAATTGACCCCTTGAGAAAAAATGGTTTAAGGAGCGCGAAATTAGTTATATATACATGACATTATTGTAGTGTAATTTTTATTGTCACAAATATTGACCGTACTCATATATAATATAAGATTCGTATGGATACATATTTTATGGATTGATTTTTTATGGGTCCCCATGGTCCTCTTTTTTTCCCCTGCATCGTATGATAACCCGTACATACTATGTATATTGAGTATATGTATACATATACAACAAACAAACCAAAACCATTCTGCATTCGGTAGCAGTTTATACTATATATATACATATAGTTGTGTGTATACATATATATGGGAATGGAAGAGAAGATGGATTAAGAGATAAGGAGGCGTATCAGGACCAATCAATTACAAAGTCGAGGGTTCCATCCCGATTGTGTCGAGGGTGAATCATTGCTTGTAAACATGGCATTGCATGAAAAAATCCCACTATGATTTGCATCACACTTTCAACGAAATTAAAGCACAGAAGGGTTCTATGCTCAAAAATATTTTTGAGTACCATGAAAATTTATTGTTTTCAATTCCCTTCTTCTGTAGTTAGAAGTTAATTTTTATTTTAAGAGCTGAAATTTTTAAATCATATAACATTATTATTAATTAATTGTGTATTATTTCCAAAATACTTTATTTATAATTTACTTATTTATTAATTAGCAAACCATTAGCTTCTAATTTGTGATACATGAAATATTATCAATTAGTTATTAATTTATTATTCGTTAATTAAATATTTACTACTGATTAGTTATTTATAATTACCGTTTATTTAAAAACAAATTAAAAAATGTTTTTTTTCAAACACTTTTTTCCAACAAATTTATTTTTTATGACACTTAAATTATGTATAATAAAAATGATAATATTTCTGCATTAATACGATAATTCCCCAAAAAAGGATAACTCCCACTAAAAAAAAAAAAAAAAAACAGAAAAGAGAAATGAAGTCGTAATAAACGAATCAGGCGTAAATTGCACGGCATTATAGTGTCATGAAAATTTTTTAATTATCCTCATTTAGGTGTCTACCCTAGCATTTGAAATGGGACATTAAATTTTAAAAATATTTTTTGATGAGAATATATAGCTAGTTAAATTTTTTTTCAATGCAAAACTGGGCTGCATTAAATTCACGACAAGTCTTCAACATTATCATACAAAAGTAATTTGAGGACACGCAATATATTTCTAAATTTTACGAGAGTTTAACGATCACTCGCGTCTTGTTTGAGAAAAATAAAAATAATAAAGCAAAAAAAAAAAGAAAAGGAAAAGGAAAAAATGTGAATGAAAGAAAAAGGATAGGAAAAGAGAAGAGTGAGAAAGAAAGAGAGAGAGAGAGAGAGGGGGGGTAAAAAAACGACTTAACGAGGTGAGGATAATTTTTCCCAGTGGCATGATCGAGTGGTTGCGCTCGACAACACAGATCGATTGGTCGCAGACTCACAGTGAGCCGATAAATTAATGACCGCGATTGAAACGCTTCGCTTCTGCCGCCTGATTTACAAACCGCAACCTTGTAATGCAAAGTAACTGCGTGAATTTAAATTTTAAAGAGGTAACCATTTCTTTTTTCACACTCTTTTTAATTTTCGTTTTTTTTTTTTTTTTTTTTGCTGCTCCAGCAGTTTTGTTTCTCTTTTACATGTAACGCTCAAATGACTAATTAAAATATTTACTTATTATAGTGGTAGACGTGTGTTTTATAGGTGAAGATTAAATACTTTTCAGTGATAATGACAATTTTACGAGATATTTTTTTTTTTTTTGCTATTTTTCTGTTTAGATTGTTTGTCTAAATAAATACTGACTTGTACTACTTATTTAGGAATTCAAGAATTTAAAATTAGTTGTCTTACTTTTACTACTGATACCAAAAAATTTTACTACTAACATTTAGAAGAAAGTCTGACTAAAAACGACTTTTACTACTGCCAACTTTGTAAAAAAGCTTAAGAATATTATTCTGAAATTGTCTGACTACAGCCGTCTCTTACTACTGATAAAAATAATAAAAAATTGTCAAATTTAGTCCGAATAAAATTGACAGTAACGACTAAAATTCTAAAACTACTCTTTGAATTATCAAAAACTAATTAATAGTAAAGTCGTCCTAATATTTTGTTACAGTAATTAGTAAAAAATAACTAATTATTAGCAAAATTTACTATTACTAACTTTTTAACTATCAAAGTAGTTATTTTTAACTAATACAAATTCAGAGTTTAAAGAAGTTGATTGTCTGACTAAAAACTGACTTTTACTACTGACATAAAATTTTTTAAGAAAGGGTCGTGTCTGACTCGAATCGACTCTTACTACTGATATTAAGATTGCACAATTTTTGAGAGAATACTATTGTACTAAAATTAACTTTTACCACTGATAATAAAACAGTATATTTTTAGGCTGACAAATATTGACATTTACTACTGATTGCAAAATTTTACAGATTAAAAATTTAGTGTCTGGATAGTATTGACCATTACTACTGAATTAAAAAATTTTTAATTCTCTACTAAATAATAATTGTTAGGATTACAGACGAAACATTCAGTGTCTGACTAATATTGACCATTACTACTGAATTAAAAATTTTTTAATTCTCTACTTACAAATAATTGTTAGGACTACAGATTAAACATTTAATGTCTGACTGATACTGACTATTACTACTGAAATACAAATTTGTTTAATTCTCTACTGATAAATAATTTTTAGGGCATTAAGTACTTTTCTAACAGATTATTTTTGACTGTTTACTACAGATAAATAAATGAAAACTGATAAAATATCAAGTCTGACTAAAATAGTCTTTTTCTACTAATTTTAAAATAAAAATTTAAGAAAAATACAATTTAAATTGTTTTTTTTTTATTTTGTATGGATTCAGAAATTAAATTCAAAATTTTGAATCCTTACCACCGATTCGAAAATATCGGGAAATAATTTAATTTAATTTATTTATTCACTGTCTGACTGATATTGACTCGAACTACTGGATTAAAAAATTTCGATCATTTCTACTCATTAAAAAATGCTAAGAAATTGAAAATTCACTGTCTGACAAAAATTAATGTTACTGTTGAATTAAAAAATTTGCCTAAAAACATTTGACGTCTGACTAATATTGACCAATACTACTGAATTGAAACTTATAGATCTTTATTTCTGATATTAAAATAATTTGATGCATATAAATATTTTTTCTAACTGTACTGACACATAAAAAATTCCAAATTTCTAGTCTGACTAAATTTGCCTTTCTCCACTGATTTCAGAATTTACAATTTTTAAAAAAAATTGTTTGATTGTTTAACTTCTTCTACTTTTAATTTAAAAAAAAACATTAGTCTGACATCTATTGACCCCTACTGCTGATTTCAACTAAATTTTTAAAAATTGCAAGTTTACTGTCTGACTGATATTGACCTTTACTACTGATTTAAACAATTTCTTCTGTCTACTAAAAAATAATTCTTTAATAATATTAATTATTAAATCTACAATTCTTCAAAATTGTTATAAATTATAATTATTATTTATTAACTGCAGTCTGGCCACAAGTGTCTTCTACTACTGAAATTTCTACTGCTACCATAATATAAAAAATAAAAATTATAATAATAATAATAATATTAATAAATAAATAGTAATAAATAATAATTGTGATGAAAATAATAATAGTAATAATAATAACAATAATAATATAACAATACTAATAATTCTAATAATAATAACACTAATAATAAATAATTGAAGCAAAAATAAATATACAATAATAGCAGGATAAAAAAATAATAAAACCGAATGGAAAAGGGGGAATATTATAATACTTATAGAAAAAGAGAAAAAAGAGTGAGAGAGAATAATTTCTAAAACAATTGAATTGCTAAACCTCTACTGATAAAGCTTTTCTGATTTGCCAGCATTTTATTTTCATTTCCGATATATAGAAAAAGTAACAATGATTTCGAGACAAGAATAAGTGTCGTAGAGGGGGGGGGGGTTATTTTTTTTCTTCCTGCGGTTGAACTGTGACAGAAAACGGGTGACTCGTTCATTTTTCGGATAAGACGAGAGAGAATTACGAGCTTTTCCATTTCGGGGATTCCCCTTGACGATCTCTCTTGAGAAAGAATGGTCCATGGATCCTGGTTCCACTATAATATATACTACATCAAGGAATGTTCGTTCGCGGTACGATTTAGAGGGATTCGTTTTTCTTTGTGAGAAGAGGGGTGGGAATGGGGGTGAGTTTGTATATTCGAACATAAAGATTTCGTCAAGGCTCGAGCATTTTAGGCAGATTGTTTTGCGTTTATGTTGCTAAGTCCCTCGAGAGCAAAGGGCTTTTTTTGTCTTTTTCCATTGTAACCACGTCTTACGGCTCAATTCATCTTTATTCCTTCATTTCTTTCGCAGTGTTTTACCTTCTTTCACGGATTGAAAATTGCAATCGTGCGAAAAATAACTGCGATAAGAACAACAGTCTTTACAATATGGCCCCTCTCTCTCTCTCTCTTTATAATATTTTTTCTATTTAGAAGAAAATTTTTATTTTTAAGAAATTAAAAATTATTTTTTTTTGACGAAAAATATTTTGTTTATTTATAAATTTTTTAACTTTTTTTAATTAATCGTTTCTTATTAACTATTTGTTATACACTATTTTTATTTATTTACTGTTCTAGTTTTTACTAATTGTTTATTATAAACTATTTTTGTTTATTTACTATTATATTAAAAACTATTTTTATTTATTTACTATTCTATTTTTTACTATTTTTTATTTTTACTATTTTTTTAATATTCGTTATCATCTAGGTATTTGTTTATTATAAAGTATTTTTATTTTTTTACAATTCTATTATTCACTAATATTGTTTATTATAAACTGTTTTCAATTCATTTACTACTTTATTATAAAGTATTTTTATTTTTTTACTATTCTATTATTCACTAATATTGTTTATGATAAACTGTTTTTAATTCATTTACTATTTTATTTTTAACTGTTATTTAATTGTTTGATATAAAGTAATTGTTATTAACTAAACGTTTATTATAAATTGTTTTTATTTATTTTCTATTTTATTTTTAATTAATTGTTCATTATAAACTATTTATTGTTAACTATTTGTTATTATATAAATTTTTAAATAATTGTTTATTATAAACAATTTGTCTTTTAAAAATTGTTTAATTATAAACTACTTGTTAGCAACCGATTTTATATTATAAACCAGATTTTTTATAAGTTAATTACATAAACTATAATTGCCAAAAATTTATTATTATTTGTAATTAATTATTTTGTTACAAATTATTGTTTCTATAATAATTTATTATAAATAATTAGATAAATAAATATATTAGCAATTATTTGTTAGTCCAATAGTTTATGAAAACCAAAAGCTTATTAACAAATAATTTAATAAGAAATGGTTACTTATAAATAAATAATTAATTAATGATAAAGTTGTAAATAATAGAGTAGTTTATATTAAATAATTAGTTAATATTAAAAATAGTCAATAATAAATTAATTGTACCTAAATAAGAAATAAATAGTAAATAAGCAATTAGATAATAATAAAGTGATAAATAATAACATAGTTTGTGGAAAAATTTGTATTTTCAATTTAAAGAATAAATTTTTTCTTCATTTATTGAATTTTAAAATTAATTTTTTAAAATTAAAATTTTTTTCTTTCGATTTTAAGCTTTCATTATGTTTGTAAAATGAAAAAAGAAATTCGACGAAAACTCTCATCAGTAAATGACAAAATTTTCCTTTTCTTTTAACTTTTATTTTTTTGAAGAAAAAAATTTGAGAAAAGGTTAAGAAAATAAAAGAATGAAAGTGAATGATTGAATTGTTGGCTGTCATTCAAAAAGTGAGTTAAAGACGAGCTTTCACGGCGAGAGTGTAAGATTTCTGGGTCTATCGTTTCAATTCGACAGAGCCTGTTCTCTATTCTGTAAAATGATATCCATCGGAGTAGAATGAGATAAAGCTCGTGCTTTACTCGCCACCGGCTCCGCTTTCGCTTCAAATCTCTCTTTCTCTCACTCACTCATTCTCTCTCAATTTCTCACCACCTTTTAGTGTATGTATATATATATATATATATATATATATATATATATATATATATATATATATATATATATATATATATATATATATATATATATATATATATATATATATATATGACACAAGGGTGGTAAACTCGTGAAATGCAGTCATCAAAGATTTTTCCGTCGATTATTATTGTCTCAAGGGCTTTTTTCTTTTTCTAAAGTTATTTCTTAACCCCTCCTCCTTTAATATTAAATTTGTTTTATAATCCTAATTGTACATTTAGTAAATGAAGCTAAAATGGTTCATTCTTTTTTTTTAGTTATTAAAATTAAAAATATTAAAAAATTATAAATTTATTTAACAAATTTATTTATTTTAATTGCTTTGTTAATTTACTAATAAAGCAAAAAGCTTTTCACTGATTATTATTAGTATTATTATTATGACTATTATAATTATTTGTTTAATATTATTACCATTTTTTTCATTTTATTTTACAGTATAAAGAAAAACAACAGCTTTTAATGGAAAAAGTTAATAATACCTAAAAGTAATGTTCAATAATAAATAAAAATTTAAATAACATTAGTATAAATTGAAAATGTATCAATTTTAAAAGCATTGTCGAAATTTTACTTTTAAAAAATATTTCTCCTGCTGTCCATTTTTTCTTGTTCAACTCGGATAAATTTTTTTTGTGATTGTTAATATTTACACGTATTTACCGAGGCAGTCCAGTCAATTAACTACTTCTGCTAAATATAGTGCGTTTACGAATTTTTGTTTAAAAATACACATATACGCACTGAATATATAATAATATATCTATATCTAGATATTATATATAGATATATATTTATAAATATTAAAAACACACACATGTATATATAGATATAAAGACCAAAGGCCAATTCTGTCATATATGTGAGCAAATAAACGTAGGTATCATTTGAGCGGCAAGTTGTGCGCGCTCGCAATATCAGCGCTTAAAAGCGGCTTTAATTAGTCGTAATTTGTTAATTAGACAGGCGAGGAGGGATGGAGGCTTAAAATTTAATCATTTATTATAAATTAATTAAAAGTATGCCTCAATTCATTTGGCACTCGATTTATTATAAAGATTCCAAGGAGAATAAATAATAATCAATGTCGTTTTATTAAAAAAATTATTATTATTAAAAACCAAATTCCGAAAGATTAAATTTAATTAATTTCGTGTTATTATCGTTCATTAATTAAATAATGAGTGGTCATTTTTTATAATATGAAAATTATCATCTTTAAATTATTCGCCACATGAAAATTTAAGTCTCATGTTTAAATCGAATATATATTCGATTAATGAATTACTATATTGTAATTAATTAATTTATTTATAAATATTATATTTGTCTTTATTTATAATTATTATTCTCTCTATTTGTAATTATTCTATATCTCTCTAAATATTTATGTATTAAGATGTTTATATTTATTCTATTATTTATTTACCTGTTGAATTGTTTATTGCGTTCATTTATTTTTTTCGCATGGTACTTTGCATAATATATTATTTTTCAGATACATTTACACTTGTACTCTGATATGTCAGCGTTTAATTTCGCTTTAATGTTGTAGCAATAATTTGTTAATTACATCCAACCTGGGTATAATAATGTATACGATAAATTAATTAAACAAAGCGAATTTATTTATCAAAGAAGAGAATTAATTGGCAAATATTTTACGTCTAACTAAAAAGCATTGATAAAGCATTGATATAGTAATTATTATAACAAAAAAGTGAACATGAATATTATTATTAACTATAATAATTAATAATTAATAATTAATTATTAATTATTTTTCACAGGAATTAAAATTCTTCAAAAGATTCAAATTCAAACCTTTTTGAAATTTAACAACTTATAAGAATATTTATTACAAAACATGAAGAAATTGATTACTCCGAGTTTTCGACTCGAAGTGATCGGTTCCTTCATTTTTTATAATAAATTAAAGATAACTGAGTGATAAGATCATTATTTTATATAATAGGAATATTTTTACTGTAATTTTTACAAAATTATTTTTATCATTTTAATTCAATTATTATTATCTAGAATTTTTAAATAAAATTCTTCTTTAAATCAATTATTTTTAATAATTTTTGAAAAAGTTCTTTGAGAATTTTTAAATTCGTTTACAATTCAATTTTACGAAATTTCAATTATTCAGAAATTCTTCAATTGAATAAGTATTAAAAAATAAACACTTCAAATAATTTCAGAAAAAAATTGAATTAAACTTTTTCAAAATAATTAATTCTATATAGAATTGTCGGTTATAAGTATGAAAAATTAAGATTTTCAAAGAATTTAATTTGAAACCTTTTAAAAATTCAATTAGTTCTTAAGATTCATGCTATACCTAATGCTTTTAATATTTAAATATTATTTGAATATTTGAATAATTTGAATAATAAATATTCAAATCTAAAATTTTAACTGAAATTCATTTTTAAATCAATTTTTATTAGAAAATTCTACAAGAATTCAATTATTGAAATACAAAAATAAAAAATTTATTAAATAATTAAATATTTCTTAAAATTGAATTCTCATAAAGAATTTTATCAAAATATTTTTAAATAATTGATTTCTTTTGACGATTTTTAATAAAATTGTTAATAACAATTACATTTTTCGAGAAATTCGATTAAAATTTTATTAAAAATAATTGAAATTCTGCGATGAGTTTTATTTATAAAAATAATTGAATTCCTAAAAAGAATTTTATTATTCATGAATATAATTCAATCCCTGTAAAAAATTGTATTATTTATTGAAAATAATTAAATTATTGCGAAGAAATTTATAAAAAATTTGTAAATAATAGAATTTATATGAAATTAAGGAAAATTTTTAAAAATAATTGAAATGTTGACAAAAATGTTATTAAAAATTTTTTAAAAATTGAATTTTGCCAAGAATTTTATTAAAATTTTTTAAAATAATTGAATTTTGGAAAAGAATTTGATAACTTTTGAAAATAATTTAATTTATGCAAACATTTATAATTTTTCCGCAAAATTCAATTTTTTTTTAGTGTTCTTGAGTAAAATTCGTCTATAAATCCACTATTTTTAATAATTAGTTAAAAATTGTAGGTATATTAAAAAATTTAACAAAGTTCAGAAGAATTTGAATTATTAAAAATTTTTAAAAATCTAAGTAATCTTTAAAATTTCTAATGAAATGTGAATAAAATTTAAAGAAATCGAAATTATTATTATTATTATTATTATTATTATTATTATTATTATTATTATTATTGTAAAAAATAAATAAACGAAAATGAAAAATTTTTATTTAAAAATAAAAATATATCAAGAATAACTAATAAATAGGTAATAAATAAATCAAGAATAAAAAATAGAAATAAAATAAAAAAATGGGAAATGAGGAAGAAAATAAAAAAGAAATAAAAAATTTTAAAAATAATTAAAAAAAAGAAAATAGAAATAAAATCAAAGTAGAATAACAGATTTGTAACAAAAAAGAAATAACAAAACGAAAATGTAATAAAAAAATACAAAAAATAAAAAGAAAATAAAATAAAACAAAAATATGAGAACCAAAATAGAATAGGTACTTGAAATTTTTGCTCTAATGTTATTCAACGCAGGGGCATTGAAGGAGAGAGTACGTGCTTAATGGGGAAAATAGGTTAGTGATGAAGGGAGTTTTTGGTATCAGCAGCAGGAAAAAGGGGCTTAGAATTTTTACTGAAGCGCGAGAGTGGGTACGTCTATTCTAATCATATAGAGCAATTGACAAAGAGTCGACAACTGTCAGTAGTGCACAGCTGGGTCACCATAACTTGGAGTGGGCCAAAATACATATACACACAACCCCAAACCCGAAAATCAACCCCCATGTATATATAAAACCCGAACTTTCGTTTCTTCACTCTGCTCTCTGATTCCCCCCCCCCACCCCCTCTCCCCAATTTCGAAATCGAGTCTCTCTCGTGTTTTTTTAAGCGAGGGATATATAATTACTATTGCTTCCATTTTCTCCATTTGCCAGTCCTTGATTTTGCACTTAACACCCCCTTTTTCTCTCTCTCTTATCCTTAATCAACACTAATTGACGTTGACATGCAATTCTTTTTAAACCAATTGACTAATGGCTTTTGTTGTATAAATATCTTATATCACTTTCTCGAAATTTTTTTAACTATTTTATCAATTTTATTTAATTAATAAGTCAACGACTATAATTTCTTTCTTGGAAAACGTAAAGTGATTCTATTTTAGAATTTTCTTTTCTTTATTTTCTTTTTTATTTATTTTTTTTTCTTATTTTTTCTTTTTTTATTAGTGAAAAAAACAGAAAATGCAATTTTGAACGAATTGGTTAATTTAATTTCTTAATTTATTGTTATAAATAAAGAAGTTTATTTATATAGTCTGACGTATATTAAATTGGAAATTTAAATTAAAAAAGATTCAAAAATGTTGACTTACGCTTTGAAAATAAAATATTAAAATTAAATGTATTTAAGTTTTACTTTTCATTTCATATAATTTAATTTACTTTTTGACATACGTATAAATTAATATTCAAATTAAAATTTATTAAATTGAATAGATACAATAATTAAATTAATATTAATAATATCCTTTCTATATATAAAACGTAAAACTCTTTTGTATTTGGAAAAAAAATTAAATTTTTTAGTTTAATATATAATAACTTGATCTGTTAATGACGTGTTTTTAATTTAATACCTCAATCTGTCCAAACATAAATGACTTTAAACTGAAAAAATAATATTAAATTAGAAATTAAATTGAAATGCACTTAATAATTTCATTGTCAAAATAAAATATTTTTTTAATAAAACATGGAAAATAAAAAATTATCTTTTTTTTCATTTAAAAATTTAATTTATTATTTGATTTGTATAAAAAAAGTAATAAAGAGAAGTAATCAAATTATTAAATTAAATAATTCAAATGCTTGTAACATTGTTTTTAATTTTTTTCTCTTTCAAAAAAAAAAAAAAAAAAAAAATTGCAGAGTAGATGTAAGTAATAAATTTATATTTTAAATTAAGTATTTTAATTCGTTATAACTGATAAAAGAAAAAAATGTATAAATCAAATTATTAAATTGTTTAATGGAATAAAATATAAAATAATAAAAGAAAAAAAATTAATAACTCTGGTTATAAAATTGAATTGAAAATAAATTTTTTGGTAACAATTCGTTGTAGTTATTAAAAATTTTTATTGGCAAACAAATAAATTATTTTCTAAACAATTATTATCTGGATTGTATATAAATCAAAACTACTTATACTGCGTGGAGGTAATAAATTATTTAGCGAAATTGAAGTCTGTTTATATTTGCATAAGCATATATATTGATAACTGTATCAACAATATAAAAATTAATTTTTTTTTGTGGATATAGAACGGATAATTTTTTTTCTAAAAAGTGAGACATGAATAAAATTGCAGAATGATTCGTATTGATATTTTGTGGCAATGCAGTGGATTCGCGAAATGCTGCACACTTTACTGTATGCAAAAAGGTAATCTCAATGATTATGAGTTGAGAAGTTGCGTGTGCGTCATAGATAAACTGCATTACTGCCTACACGCTCGATTCAAATCTAAGAACTTATCGGTTTCAAAAAAAAGTAAATAAATAAAAGAAAAAAAATTGCTAAATGTTGAAGAAATTATGAGCGAGTATATATAACAGCTTAGATTCTTATCTTTGTGTTGCGTAGATCGACAATTTGCCCCTAGGTACCGTGACAATCACTCAAACAATTCTCTTCTGTCATCTCTTCATTTTTAAAAACACTTTTTGTGTTTAGTTTTTTTATTTTTCGGTTCCCTTATTATTCTTACTTTTCCTAATTTTAATTTTTTTCTTCTTATTTTTTTGGTTTTAATTTTTCTAGCATCTTTTCCATTCCCATTGTTCTTTTTTTTCTTTTTCTCTTTTTTCCTTCTTTCTCTATTTTCCTTTTTTATTTTCTATCTAATAATTCCTTTTTTAACCAATTTTATAATTGACCCAATAAATAATAGAAAAAGACGAAAAATTATTTTTATTTTCTCTTTTTCTGTAGATTTCATATTTGACTCAATAAATAATTTGAAACAAACGAAAAATTTTTTAAATGTTTCCAAAGAAATTCAAAAATTACACCAAAAGTAGTGAATTCGTTTTTAGCCTCGATTCCTGTGACCTTGAAAAAGAAATCCCTCAAAAAAAAAAAAAAAAAAAAAAAAAAAATCGTCAATGATAAATTATAAGAAAGTTATTTTATTTAGAAGCCCGCGAGAGTTGGAAAGGCGGAAGATGAGCCGTGAAAGATGAGCGATCAACGGTATTTTCACTTTGTATAAAAGTCTTGAACTACTTATAGGGTAATTGCGCCAATTATCGATCGTGTACCGTTTCATGAACACGCAGGTGAATTTCCACCAAGGTCAAAGGTCTCGTTTCATGGACAGCATGTTTCTGATTAACTATTTCTTTTACTTTCGAAAAAATGCAGGAAAAAAAATTACTTAATAATAGTCAACCACATTTCTATGAATCTAAAATTTATAAATTCAGTATGTCCATAATTTTTTCTACTATACAATTTTCCCATGGAAAAGTAAATAAAGATTATCGTCATCAGAGTCGAAGAGACGAGTTTAAAAAATTCGTTTTTTTCAAATCACCTTTCACGTTCACTTTCCTTTGAGTAAAGAAAAAATATTCTCCGTGTTCTAGATTTATTTCTCTCAAAAAATTATTTTTGAAAGTGAAATTTTTTATTTATATTTTTTCACTCATTTATTTTTTTTTTTTATTTATAATTCATGAAAATTTCATTTATAAAAAAAAAATATTCTTTCAAAAATATTTTTTTGAAAGAATAACAAAAAACACAAAAGTTCATAAATTTATTTATGAACAAAATATTGTATCAAAAATACTTTTTCGGAAAAAATAAACTAAAACAAAATTAAAAACATTAAAATTTCTAATTTCCTTTATGAAAAAAATATTATTTCAAAAATACTTTTTTCTAAAAAAGCGAAAAAGAAAAAGTAACAAAAAAATTTATAATTAATTAAAATTTCTTATTTTTATTTATAAAAACAATATTGTTCCAAAAATATTTTTTCCAAAAAAAAAACAAAAAAAAAAAATATAAAGATTACTAATTTCATGTATAAAAAAAATATTGTTTCAAAAATACTTTTTCGAAAAAAGCAAAGAAAAAAAGCAAAAATTTCTAATAATAGAAAAAAAGCAATTTTAAAAATAATAGAATTTAAAAACTTTTAATTCAAATTTTTGTGAAAAACACTTAAAAACACTAGAAAGTTTTTTTAAATTTATTTTAAATAATAAAATTATTTTCTTAAATAATAAATTTTCTTGAGGAATTTAATTATTTTTATAAATAATACTCATCTTTTTTTAAATTTTATCTTTGTAATTAACAAAATTTTGCCCCAAAAGTTCAATTATTTTTAAAAATGACAATAAAATTCTTGTCCTAATTTCAATTATTTTCAATATTTATTTATTTTATTTATTTATTCTACTATTTATTCTACTATTTATTCTACTACAATATCTACTATTTTAATAACATTTTCCAAAAAGAATTCAATTATTTAAAAAAAAATTTAATAAAATATTGTACATACACATGTAATTATTTTCAACAATAATAAAAATTCCAAGGAATTCAATTATTTACAATTTTTTATAGATTTCTTCGCAATAATTCAATTATTTTCATAAATTTTTAATTATTATAAATTATTATAAAACATGAAGAAATATTTTTATAAGTTGTTTAATTTCAAAAAGGTTTAAATTTTAATTTTAAGAATGTCTTAATTCCTGTGGAAAAATAATAGGTAATAATTAAACATTTATTTTTAAAAATAGTTATTGATGTTTTTGAATAATTTACAATTAAAGAAATTCGTAAGAATGTAATAGAACATTTTTTTGTAAAAAATATTGTTATTGACAAATAAAAATTATGCATAAAATACTTTTTTAAATAAATAATGAAGCAAGCAGGAAATGTAGATATTCAGTCGCCTATCAATTTTCCTTTTTCAAAAGTGGATCGCACTATTAGATATAGTTGAATTTAACTTTTTCACGCATTTCTATCTCAATACAAAATAGTTTCATTTGCTTTTGATTTCCTTTTGAATGTGTCTTACTCAATGCATTTGTATAAATAAATATATATAAACGAAACACGTGCTTTATATATACAAGTTTGAATTGCGATAAATCATTTGAAGATTTATAACACTTTCAATATGTCAGATAACAGTGGAGTATATTCTTCCACCTTTTAGCGTAGGTTGGGACAGATTAACGTTACCATTCAATTGAACAGACGGCGTGCGGAGAAATGCAAGAATCGTATCAATATTTCATTTTAGTGCACGGTGTGGTCCCAAATGGGCGTGACTTTATAAAGAATTTTTAATTTCAATCTCTCTCTCTAAAAAAAAAAAAATTAAGAAAATTTTTTAATGTCCTTCTACAGTTGACGGTATTACTTCATATGATTTATAATTGTATATTGTTAAATAAATAACAAACGCTCCAGCATTTTGCTGAAGTTTACAAAGTGAACTCACAAAGTGAACTTCATCTACGTTTTAGAAAAAAATATTTTTCTATTCAAATTTTTATATATTTTTGTATAAAAAAAATTTTTTTGTATAGTTTTTTCGACGAATAATTTGAAAAATAAGTGACATGGAGGATTATTATTATATTATTTTCTATTTTCAAAGAATTAATAATAATAACAATTATGAAATAAATTGCGGATAAATCTTTTAGTTTTATTAATTTTCATTACGATTGTTATTAGAATTTTTATTATTATATTATAATTAGTGTAATAGAATAATTATAATCAATTTCTTCTAGGAGATATTTCTAGGTAAGACAATAAATAAGAAAAGAAAGTTTAATTACAATTTGTCTAGAAATAAAGTATATATAAAATTGTTACATTCCATGTTATAATATGTAAGATCTTTTCTCTTACACGATAAAGATCGATTATTATTATTGCACAGTTAAGTAACAAGAAATTCACGATTCATCAATATGCTTTCTCGGATCAGTTGTTTTCTCCTTGTATCGATAAAGATCGTGATTGAAGAGTCACAAAAAAATGTATTTCTTTTAATTTTATTTTTATTATTTTAATTATTACTATTATTATAGTATTTTTTATATAATTATTTATTATAAAACAAAAGTTCGTCTTTTAGTTTTAAGTCCATTGACACTAAATAAAAAAATGAAAAAAAAAATTATTATTATTAGAAAATTGAATTGAAATTATATATTAATTATATTAATGGAAAATCTGTGTTTTTTTTTCAACGAATGCAACAATTTCTTTTTTTCTATTTCGTTTGAAAAAAGAAATTACATTCACACGCTTATAATCGAATCAATCAATTACTTCCTTTTCAAATATATACGATTGGACAAAAGTTTCGTATCACATCAATATTTTTGCTTTAAGAATAGTAAACGGTTTTCGAAATGATTGATTACATCATCAATTGCAAAACTTTCTTCAAATTCTTTTTTTTTACTTTTCATTTTTATTTTGTTGGCATTTTTTTCTTTATTCTTTCTTACTCAATTTTTCTTTATACTTTGTTCTATTGTTCTTGTTTTATATTTGTTTCAATTTAATAATTTTTATTTTCTTTTTCTGCTCTCTTGTCTTCTTTGTTGTTTTCATATTTCTCATATCTTCTTTATTCTTCGCCTCTTTTCTTGTTTCTTTGTTTTTAAATTTATTTTTCTTCTCCTTTATGAATTTTAATTCTTCTGATTTCTTTCTTTTTTAATCTCAATTTTCTGTATTCTTAGTTTTCTTTATTCTTGGTCTTCTTTATTCTTAGTTTTCCTTATTCTTAATTTTCTTTATTTTCAGTTTTCCTTATTCTTAGTTTTCTTTCTTCCTGGTGTTCTTTATTCTAAGCTTTATTTATTCTTTGTCTGTTTTTAATTTTTCTATATTCTTAGTTTTCTTTATTCTTAGTTTTCCTTATTCTTAGTTTTACATTTTCATAATTTTCTTTTTTCTTAGTTTTCCTTTTTCATAATTTTCTTTATTGTTGGTTTCATTTGTTGGTAGTTTTCTTTTTTCTTAGTTTTCATTAAATTCTTAATTTTCTTTATTCTTAGTTTTTCTTATTCTTAGTTTTGTTTCATTCTGGAATCTTTATTCTAAGCTTTATTTATTCTTTGTTTGTTTTTAATTTTTCTATATTCTTAGTTTTCCTTTTTCATAGTTTTCTTTCTACTTAGTTTTATTTATTGGTAGTTTTCTTTTTTCTTAGTTTTCTTCATTGTCAATTTTCTTTATTCCTTAGTTTTATTTGTTGTAATTTTTCTTTTTTCTTAGTTTTCTTTATTCTTAATTTTCTTTATTCTTAATTTTCTTTATTCTTAGTTTTTCTTTTTCTTATTTTTCATTATTCTTCGTTTCCTTTATTCTTAGTTTTTTATATTCTTAATTACTTTTTATGTTATTTTTTCTTTTCCCATTTTCTATTTCTTTAATTTTTGATATTTTTATTAAAACTTGTACCTTTATACAAAAGAAATTTCTCTTTGAACTTAAAAAAATAATTTTAATATTTTTAAAAAATTTTTTTAAATTATTGTTCAATTTTTGTATTATTATTTTTTATTAATAACAGTAAAAAATTGTATTTGAAAAAATTCCCAAAAATTAAAATCGAATAAGAAAATAGTGATATAAAGAAACAGAATCTTCTTCGTTCAAATTATAGTCAAAGGCGTCAAAAATACATTCTTTTTTCAAATCCAAGAAAGCGTTGACGTAAAATTTTTTCCTGAGAAGAAAAGAAGAAGGTTTTTTTTGTCACAACACGGCAGATGAATAATTTTTATTTTGTCACTTCTATATAAAAAAGGAGCAGGGTGATGCTGATATAATAATGGTACATCAATTTGAAAAGTCGTTTGCTTTGAGTCCAGCGTGAGAAGTAACGCATTGCAGACATTATTTTTCTTTTAATGTGAGAAATTTGTTAGTCATTCTATATATAAATGTATATATTGATTCAATATATTATGAAGTCCCTTTAGGTGGCACGGACCAGGTGTATCGATCAGTTTAACCCAAGAGGGGTGTGTGACACGTGCTCTGATTCGCACATCAAACATCCCCTTACCTATCCGGGGGACAAGAGGATTCAACATCGAGTGTATATATAGCGATATATGTATAGACCCTGCGGTTTTGGTAGCAATGTTCTAGACCCGTTAATCAGTGCTTCATTCGTATTCAGACAATTTAGAATTTACCTATCTCTATACTTGACAGACATTCGCCGCTGTCGCTGAGCCGTGTAATAAGTTCCATTGTTCCCTATTTTGAAATGATTAGAAGAAATCTTTGCAATTTTCTAATTCCAGAAATCAATTTTCTTTGCAATTTTTTTTTTAACCAAAGTATGAAATAAAGCCAAATTCTTTTCCCTATTTTTCTTTTTCTTATTTTGTTATTTCTTTTATTTTCTCTGCTTTTTATTTTTTTCCTTTTAATTTTTTCTTTTTCTTTTCTATTTTCTTTATTTTATTTTATTTTATTTATCTTTTATTCTTTATTTATGATATTTTCTTTTCTTTATTTTCTCTACTTTTTTCCCTTATTTTCTTTATTCTCTTCTGTTTATTTTCTTCACTCTCTTCTTTTTATTTTCTCTATTTTCTTCTTCTCTTTTTATTTGCTATTTTCTTTTCTTTATTTTCTCTGCTTTTCAATTTCCCTTATTTTCTTTATTCTCAGCCAAGGGGTTAACTTTCTTTCATCTGCTTTTATTTAATTCCAAATTTTCTTCTTTGTACTCTCCTCCCCTTTTTTTATGATTCGTACAAATTTTTTTTTCACAAAGAAATACAAGGGAAAAAAAATTTACACTCGAAAAGATGTATTTAATCTTTTAATTCGAATAATTTCAAAAGATATTTTTGTCGATCATTATTATATTGACAAAGAAAGAAGAAGCTTCATAACTTTCTCTCCTCTCTTCGGGGATGGCATAGATAAATACAATCAAAAGGGACTTTACATTATAACACAACAAAGTTGAAAAAAATAACTTCGACCTTTTATAGTGAAAGCGTCACGATTTCATTACCTATCCTATACCACTCGGAATATATTATATATTGAAAATTATAATTAAAAACCTTTCGATGCACACCGAGCAAGAAGGTAAATACTTTGTATATACGTATATATTTTCTGTATATGGTAAAATTATAAAGAGAGCTGAAGAGTCAAGTCAATTTGTTGTTTATAAGCGCAGGGATGATGCTTGAGAAATTGTTAAATAAGTAGACCCTCGCAGATCTTTTATATATTCTCTCTCATATATATATATTGAAAGTGACCTCAATTCATGTAAGACAATCTTACATTCTCGATTTAATGAACGGACAATGTATTAAATGAATGCAATAAAGCTATATAGAACGAATTTACGATTTTTTCTCTCTCTCTATATTTTTTTATTTTTTCCTTCTCTCCTCTTTATATATACTTATTTATTTATTTAAAAATTTCTTTCTCTCTCTTTATATACACCAGTTGTCTATACAATTATTTATAATATATATAAAAAGAGTGAGTGAGAGAGAGAGAGAGAAAACGAAAATTCGTTAAAATAGTCTACTTATGGTAGTCCCCCTGTTGCATAATTCATGTTTCACATTTTTCAGTCTCCTTTTTACGGGAGTGTACATTTCAAAAGAAAGAATTAAGTAATGCAACCGAAAGAGAGAGAGAAAAAAAAAAGTATAAAAGGGTACTAGTATATTCGATGGTGCATCAATTTAATGTTCTTCAAGGATAAGCCACTAATCTCTGAATGCGTATGGTGTCCCATTTGGTGTCCAGGATGAACGTGCGTGTGATCTGCGTTTGAGAGGCTGCTACTGCTGCTGGCCCATTAATGTACATGACCAAAAAAAAAAAAATTCCCCTCGCGATGTATCATTTTTCCCTATATAAGCTCTTCCCCCCCTTTCCCTTCTCTGTCACTTTCTCTTTGTCTCTTTTCGTCTATTTCATCCCCCTTTCTTCTCTTTCTCTATTTCTTTATTTCTCTCTTTTTTTCTATTTCTTTCTCTCTTTCTTTTTCTATTTTTTTATTTCTCTCTTTCTTTGTTTCTCTCTCTTTTTCTATTTCTTTCTCTCTTTCTTTATCTATTTTTTTATTTCTTCTTTCTTTCTTTCTTCAAATTGAGACAAAAAACGAATAAAAAGTGTTGCGAAGCAACGTTTTGATTCGTTTTTTTGTCTCAATTTGAAGAAAGAAGAAATAAAAAAATTGACACAAAGATATACAGAAAAAAAATGAGAGAGAGAGAGAGAGAGAGAGAGAGAGAGAAATTAGAAAAATAGAAAAGAGATAGAAAAGAGAGAGAGAGAGAGAGTGGGGGGAACAGATGAAGAGAAAAGAGGGAGAAGAAAAAGAGAGAGCATAAAAAAACTCACCCCGAATCACCCCCCCCCACCCTTCAACCCCTAGTCATCCTGGCTTTGTGGAGGTATTACCTATATATATTCTGTTTGCTCGTGTGCGGGTATTACTACAAATGTAATCTTACTTAAGCATATGTCGGGATGACTGATTGGGTAGTCGACAGCGAGGACAAAATAAAACGCGCAGTAGGAGATGAACCCCTCTCTCATCACTTGAATCTTCTCCCCCTCTCTCATTCTCTCTTTTTCTCTCTCTCTCTCTCGTAATCGGTTAGGGAACTTATATAATAGTCCCCCTTCCTTCATCCGCACTGATAATCATTCAACTTTTACCTTAAATTCTACGATTTTATTGACGTAAATTGCCTTATTAAGGCAAACGCTGAGTCTCACTTTAAATCTCAATTAGTTGCGGGGAAAAATTAGCAATTCTTATTTCTTTAATTACGACGTGTTTTCTTTTTTTTTCTAAAGAGAAAGAGTATTTTTTTGTTAGTTCGTTTTAAAAGCAAGCAAGTTTTTCGTTTTTAAATAGTTGTTTGAGAAATTTGTTGTCTAGCAAGTTATTTAAAAATTTCTTGATTATTAAATGCTCGTAATGGAGAGTTTTCGTAAATAATTTTAATGTCTGGAAATAGTTAGAATATAATTTTGCAGCACAATTGTTTAAAAAAAGCCTAAGAAAAAAAATTTTCTGTCAATTATTTGTTTTCCTCTATTAAAAGTTGCTTTTATTTATTTTTTAAGCAGTAGCCTGCAAAAAATATTAATTTCTTGAGAAAAATTTAATTAAAATTTTTAAAAATCCTAATTAAATTCTTTTGAAGAATTTCTTTATGTTTTTTTAAATAATTTAGTTTTTTGAATAATTTAAATTGATAATTTTGAAAATAATTGAATTAAACAAAGAATTTTTTCAACGTTTTAAAATCATTTTGAAAATAATTTTTGCTATGAATTTTACTTCGAAAGGATTTCTTAACAATAATTTACTTCTTTTTGAAAATAATTTAAATTCTGTAAAGAGTTCAATTATTTATGAAAAAAATTGAATTCTTGACAAGAATTTTGTTAAATAATTTGAGAATAATTGAATTCCTTTGCAGAATTTTATAATTTATAAAAATCATCAATTTCTCGAGAAAAATTTCATTAAAATTTAAAAAAATCCTAATTAATTTCTTTTGAAGAATTTCTTTGAATTTTTTTTTTTTTAAATAATGGAGTTTCTTTAATAATTTTAATTGAAAATTGTGAAAGTCATTTAATTTTATTATGAATTTCTTTAAAGTTTTTGAAATAATCGTGTTTCTTAATATAATTGAAATTAAGCATTTAATTATTGAATTTTATTAAAATTTTTAGAAAATAATTAAATTCTTCTAAGAATTTTATTACAATTTTCTAAAATAATTTAATTTATTCTAAGAATTTTATTAAAATATAAAAAATAATAAAATTCCTTTCAAAAACTTTTTTGTGGTTTTTTAAATAAAACTTTGTGCCCGTAAACACATATAAATAAATAAATAAATAAATAAAACATAATTACAATTCAAAATTTTGAAAATAATTGAAATTCCTATCAAGAATTCAATTATTTATGAAAAAAATTGAATTCTTTACAAGAATTAGTTTTAAATTTTTGAATATAATTAAAATCTTTCAAAGAATTTTATTTTTTATGATGATAATTGGATTCTTGCGAAGAATTTTATTATAATTTTTGAAAATAATTGAAATACTCCGAAGAATTTTATTATTTAAGAAAATAATTGAAATTTTCAAAAGAATTTTACTCTTTATGAAGATAATTGAATTTTTAGGAAGAATTTTATTAAAATTTTTGAAAATAATTGAAATCCTCCAAAAAATTTTATTATTTAAGGAAATAATTGAAATCTTCAAAAGAATTTTAATTTTTATGAAGATAATTGAATTTCTAGGAAGAATTTTATTAAAATTTTTGAACATAATTGAAATTCTTTGAAAAATTTTATTATTTATAAAAATAATTCAAATCTTACATAGATGTTTATTAAAATTTTTGAAAAATAATAAGATTCTTTCAATGAAAATTAAAATTCTTTGTAGGAATTTAGATACGATTGTATTGAAAATAATTGAATATTTAGAAAGAATTTTATTAAACTTTAAAAAAATAATTTAATTCTTTTGGAAAATTTTACAACGAATTATTTATAATATATTTTATAATAATTATTTTATAATTATTAAGAAAAAAATTGAATTCTTTCGTGAAATTTTATTTTTGATAATAATTAAATTTTTGCAAAGATTTCACTATTTTAAAAAACAATTGAATTATTTCGAAGGTTTTATTAAAATTTTGTTTTGAAAATAATTGAATTTTTGCAATAAATTTTATTATTTATAAAAATAACTGAATTTTTCAGAATAATGTTATTATTTATGGAAATAATTGGCTTCTTCCGAAAAATCGTATTCAATGTTTTTAAAATATAAACAATAAGAATTAATTATGTACTTCAGTGAATTTTTTAAATTTTAATTAGGAAAATAATCAAAAATTGCCAACATACAAAAATATAGATTCAATAAAAAAATACAAAGTTATATAGATATAAAAACTAGAAATTAAATAATAAGCACCCTAAAAGTACCGGATCAGTCTCATTATTGAAGAAAGTCATCGATTTGATGAAATTACAATTTTTTACGCTACTGCCAAACACAAAAAGAATTCCCCCTATCACTTTGCTTTTATTATATATTCAATGGGGAATCAGGAAAAAATATTCACATATGGTACCGGTTTTTCTCGACTAAAATATTATTAATTTACTCGCCCCATTGAAGTGAGTGGATCACTAAATCTTCCATTAAATTGAAGTACTCGATAGACAAAAATTTATGAGTTCACCTATATTTAATCTTCTGAATCATATATATATATATATATATATATATATATATATATATATATATATATATATATATATATATATATAATAAAAACAGAGTTATGAAAATAAAGCTGAATTGAAAAGAAATTCGTACTATAAAAATTAATTTATAAATCAATTGTTAAACTTTATTTAAACAATTAATTTATAAAAATAAATTACCAACAGAATTTATTTTTATTGTTTCTTTAGTTTTACTTTTATTTATTAATTTTTTGTTTAATAAATAATTTGGTAAATAAAGTTATATAAACCTGTTAGATTTTATTTTAAAAAATAAATAGTCGAACAGATTTTACTTTTTTTATTTATTATTCTTTTTTGTCGATAAATAAAATTTTTAATTTATATGAATAAATAAATTCTAAAATTATGTTTTTGCGATTTTTTTTTCTACTATTAACAAAGCGAAATATAAATTTCCATTTTATTGAATAAAATCCCAAGATTTTATATTTCATGTATTCTTTTCATATTTTTGCTTTTTTGAAAATAAAAACATGAATATTCCCTTTAAGAAATGGAACCCATTACTAGATTCTTGTCTCGTAATGTTGACGCTTCGGGAATATGGCGAATTATCATATTTTACTTCAATAAGGAAGAAAATAGCGGAGGTGAGTCTTTACAATGTATGATAATTCTCCTTCATTTATATATGAATTCACCAGTATATCACGGGATTAGTGAAATTTTTTCTTCTCTCTCCCTCTCTCCTTTTTTGTGAATTGAAAAAGCCTGTCTTACGTTCATATATATATATATATATATATATATATATATATATATATATATATATATATATATGTGCTATATGTATAGAATGTACATAAATAATATTAATATGAAAATACTTGCATTATAAAGAATTTTTATTATTCATTAAAAATTTTTGGTCTCGAAACAAGTTTTCTATATAGCAGTTATTCATAACCGGAAGACAAGCTTTCATGTAAGCCGCCTCCGCTAATTGCTGAACCAAAAAAAAAAAAAAAAAAAAAAAAAAAAACGAAGAAACAGTTTCTTTGAATCATTCCAGAAGGGGGATCTTTTAAAATAGCCATATAGGAATAATTAATTTTAATTAAACAATTTATTTTCCTACACGCGATAATGTCGTAACTTTCACTATTATCCTCCTTCATTCTTATTATTATTATTATTATCATTGTTATTACCAATATTTTCTCATATGTTTAATAAAATTAAACAAAATTATTAATTATAATGACCGATAATTGAAATTCTTTTTTCTTTACATTTATTTATTTTGCAATTTGTAACTTTCTAGTTATTTTATTGAGTACTGAACAATAATGTGAATTTTCAATTAGAATAAATACTCTCTCGTGGACTAACCGAGAAATAAATGTATATATAGGTATAGAGAACAAAACAACATGAAGGAGAATTGTTTTCGAACGTGGGTGTCACTCGTAAATCGACGCACGTGAGGAAAACGTTTGATGAAAAAGAGTATAAAGAAGAAAAAGATGCTGAAAACATAATTGAAAGCCATACGTGTATTACAATGATTGCATAATTCTTGTCTCAACTCTTTCCCGCTCTTGAATCACTGCTCTTGTGTGTATATATATTTTACTACACGGAATCATACAAACGTACTTGGTTAAGAACACAATTTTAAAACATTATCAATGGAAATCGTTAATGTTGTCAGACATCACTTCCGATAGTAATAAATCACCCACACATCTCAATAATGCTGAATATTACTCTCATGTCAAAGAAATAAACAATAATTAATATTTTTTATTAGAGCGATTTTTCTTTATCAGGATTGTTACAAAAATTTAATTTTCTTTTTCTCGGACTTTTCCCTGATTTGCAGACTTTTTCCTGACTGATTTTGTTTTTTTTCCTGACCCTTAAGAATATTTTGATTCACGCGAAAAATTATTAGATGCTCAGAAAAATGTTCTATTACATTTATTTACGAATTTCTGTAATTGTAAAATTATTCGAAAACAACAATAACTTCTTTTTTAAATAAATATTTAATCATTATTCTTTTTCCATAGAAATTAAAATTCTTCAAAAGATTTAAATTAAAACCTTTTAAAATTCAATAACTTTTAAGAATATTATTATAAAACATGACAATGAAATCGTTATTTTGTATCATAAAAGAATATTTTTTCTTTAACTTCTTAAAAATTATTTTCATCAATTCAATTCAATTATTATTTTTATTTATTGAAATGAATCCAACAGTTACATAGACCAATTACAGAATTATCGATTATAAGTTCTCGAAAATGGCACAAAATAATAAATAACTAAAGTATCGGATTCTTGTTATGCATTACCTGAAACTTTGTATTCCTTTTCTAAATTTATTTTTTATTTGAATCTGAGAAATAACATGCTTTTTAAATTTTAAAATGGTTTATTTAAAACATTTTCAAAATTAAATTATTTCTAAAAATTTACATTGTAATGCTAGTTCAATTATTACCAAAAATTTTAACTAAAATACATTTTTCAATCAATATTTATTAGAAAATTCTACGAGAATAAATATTTATTTATTTCTTTATTTTACAATCAATTATGTAAATAGAAAAAATAAATAATTTATTGAATAATTGAATATCTTTGATGAATTTTAATAAAATTTTTAAGAATAATTACATTTTTCGAGGAATTTGAACAAAATTAAATAAAAAATAATTGAAATTCTGCAATGAGTTTTATTATTTATCAAAATAATTGAATTTCAAAAAAGAATTTTATTATTTACGAAAATAATGGAATTATTATACAAAGAATGATATTTTTATTGTTTATGAATATAATTAAATGTTTTCATAGAATTTTATCAAAAATTTGTTTAGAAAATTTTATTAAAATAGTAGATATTGAAAATCATTGAATTGAGAAAAATTTTTAAAAATAATTAAAATTTTGCCAAGAAATTTATGAAATTTTTTTAAAATACTTCAATTTTGGAGAAGAATTTTATTATTTGTAAAGATAATTGAAATTTTGGCAAACCTTTTTTTTAAACTTTTGAAAATAATTGAATTTTTTGTAAATAATTAAATTCCTGTCATATTTTTATTATTTATGAAAATAATTAAATATTTTCGTAGAATTTTATCGAAAATTTGTTTTAAATAATTGAATTTTTTTGTAAAATTTTATTAAAATAGCAGATATTGAAAATCATTGAATTGAGGAAAATTTTTGAAAATAATTGAAATTTTGCCAAGAAATTTATAACATTTTTAAAAAATAATTAAATTTCGAAGAAGAATTTTATTACTTATAAAGATAATTGAAATTTTGACAAACCTTTTTTTTAAACTTTTGAAAATAATTGAATTTTTGAAATCATTTTCAACTTCTCCAAAATGGAAATTTTTTTTAGTGTTTTTAACTAAAATTCTTCTGAAAATCCATTATTTTTAATAATTAATTAGATATAATTAGAAATTATTGTCAGAAATAGAAGAAATTGAAGATTTTATGGTAATTTCATAGTTTATGAGGCAAACAAAAAAAAACACAAAAATTTAGAATTTTCTTATGATAATCATTTGAATTAAATATTTTTGACATTTGTACCTCAAAAAATTGTGTTGTTTTATTATTAATTTATCAACCACCAAAGAATAAAAATATTCTTTATTCAAGTGGACTACATTTATTTTGAGAAGAAAAATTGACAGGATAGTAAAAGAGGATTTTTCCTCTAATTATGAGATTACTTTTTTTGTATGGTGAGGAGATGAAATATTAAATGAAATTAATAAAGTTTTTGATTATTCATGAAAGAAATATTTTTCCTCTTTTTTATAAATAATAAATGTAAATTATCCATGCAGCAATAAGCTATGGGAAAAAAATTTATAATCAGAGTTCTAAAGGTGGTCCAACCCTGACCATGTTTCCCTATTATTATTTTTTTTAAATGTTTATTGCTGCATCATGGGAAGCTTTGCTTTTATTGTTATTACTGCTGTTGGTATTAGTTAATTCGCGCAAATTGAGTAATTTCTTGCTCGCGGCTAAAAACTTGTTGTTTTGACTGACAATTAAATGAAATTCATTTCTCCCTCGCACGGACGTTTCGATTCACCTTCATTAAAATATATATAAAAAAAATGTATTATAAAGCAATCCAGAGAAAAACAAGGAGGAGCTATTATATATAATTTTTTTGATACCTTACCTTTTATTCAAAACCGACAATTTTCGTACGTGTCGCGCACTTATATATGTACAAACAAATTGTGAAATGACGAGGTCGCGTGCATCACGGGAATATTTTTACCATCATTTGAAATCGTATACGTATATATATATATATAGTAAGAGAGGAGAAGCTCCGCAAGCGTTTTCTTTGGCCTTCCAACATACCTTATTATATACCTTTACGTATATACTTTTAGGTCAAAATAGCCTTGCCTCAAGTCAAGAAAAATATCTAATAATGGCAAAATGAGAACGCTCATGCTTCAATGGACCCACAGAGAGGGAGAGAGAGAGAGAAGAGTTCAGAACAGCAATTCACACCAAGAGAAAAGATAAAATGGAAAATGGTCAGCGTTTCTAGGGAATCTTTATAGCGTACTCAACAAGATTCTCCTTGAAAAAATTTCTCGTTCAATATTTCTTTAAATTTTCCAGCTTTTTTCTTCTTCTTCCTCTTTTTCTTCTATCACGATTTCAAATGATTCATAAAAATCTCTATCTCTATGTTAGAAAAAGATATCTTCGACACAGTTTCAAAGAATTTCAGATTGGCTACAATCTATTTTAGATTAGGTCAAAAAAAAGTATACATTTTATAAGGGTCAAGTGGAATGAAAAATTCAAAGAACTTTAGATTGAGTACAGTCTATTTGGAATTAGGTTAGTTTTGCAATATTTCTGCGAGCGAAACAAAAAATAAATGTAACGCCCTCCCAAGAAAAGTACCAAAGAAGCAAAAAATTTTAGGTTCTGTTTATCTAAAAATAAAAAAGGAGAATCAATTACTATTATAGAAATTATTGATATTCAAGTCTTCATTACATCCAAACTGTTCAACAAAATTAAAAAAGAACTTTTAATCAAGAACAATCTAACACAAACATAACATTCAAATATTTTCATATAATTTGCCAAGTAACATTGCCTGAATATTTTTTTGCAACATTCCGAAATTTTCTTTGTCGAAATTAGGAAAATAAGAGGCTAGAATTTAACAAAGTTGCTTGATAAAATTTAGGTTACTCTGGGGCTTTTGTGGTCAGAATACGAATTTGACAATTGATATTCAAAATTCAAAATGTCGATTCCAATATGGTGGACAATTATTGAAAGAAAATTCAAATAAGTTTCCAAATTAACAATATTAAACAAAAACATGTTACCCAGGGGTTTTTTGGGTCGTAGAATACGAATTTGATAATAGATTTTCAGAATTTTTCTCTCAATACGTTTGAACTATGTTGAAAACAAGTTGATCATTTCATGATCATTTAGCTTCCTCAATACAATATATACCTATTGTATAATTTTTTATATTAGAATAATTATTTGAAAGTGTTAAGATTCACATGCTAGTGTTCAGTCGAGTTCAGTCCCTACTAGAACGCTGGTAATTTTCAGATGATTAGAATTGTTAAATTTGGATGAAATAAATTTTTATTTTCGTTTTTACCAAATTTTGATTGTCTGATGGCGTACGGGTGAACCTGCTACTACTAAAAAATTCAAATAAAATTCTCTATTCTTCAGGATTGTGTAGGGTTTAGTCCCTACTAGAACTCTGGTACTATTCAGATGATTAGATTAAATAAATTTGGATAAAATAAATTTTTATTTTCGTTTTTATCAAATTTTAAATGTCTGATGGCGTACGGGTGAACCTGCTACTACTAAAAAATTGTAATAAAATTTTCTATTCTTCAGGATTGTGTAGGGTTTAGTCCCTACTAGAACTATGGTAATATTTAGATGATTAGATTAAATAAATTTAGATAAAATAAATTTTTATTTTTGTTTTTATCAAATTTTAAATGTCTGATGGCGTACGGGTGAACCTGCTACTACTAAAAAATTGTAATAAAATTTTCTATTCTTCAGGATTGTGTAGGGTTTAGTTTCTACTAGAAATCTGGTAATTTTCAGATGGTTAGATTGAATAAATTTGGATGAAATAAATTTTTATTTTCGTTTTTACCAAATTTTGATTGTCTGATGGCGTACGGGTGAACCTGCTACTACTAAAAAATTGTAATAAAATTTTCTATTCTTCAGGATTGTGTAGGGTTCAGTCCCTACTAGAACTCTGGTAATTTTCAAATAAATAGATTAAATAAATTTGGATGAAATAAATTTTTATTTTCGTTTTTACCAAATTTTGATTGTCTGATGGCGTACGGGTGAACCTGCTACTACTAAAAAATTCAAATAAAATTCTCTATTCTTCAAGATTGTGTAGAGTTCAGTCCCTACTAGAACTCTGGTAATTTTCAGATGGTTAGATTGAATAAATTTGGATGAAATAAATTTTTATTTTCGTTTTTACCATATTTTGATTGTCTGATGGCGTACGGGTGAACCTGCTACTACTAAAAAATTCAAATAAAATTCTCTATTCTTCAGTATTGTTTAGGGTTCAGTCCCTACTAGAACTCTGGTAATTTTCAAATCAATAGATTAAATAAATTTGGATGAAATAAATTTTTATTTTCGTTTTTACCAAATTTTGATTGTCTGATGGCGTACGGGTGAACCTGCTACTACTAAAAAATTGAAATAAAATTCTCTATTCTTCAGGATTGTGTAGGGTTCAGTCCCTACTAGAACTCTTGTAATTTGCAGATGATTAGATTAAATAAATTTAAATGAAATAAATTTTTATTTTCGTTTTTACCAAATTTTGATTGTCTGATGGCGTACGGGTGAACCTGCTACTACTAAAAAATTCAAATAAAATTCTTTATTCTTCAGTATTGTTTAGGGTTCAGTCCCTACTAGAACTCTGGTAATTTTCAAATAAATAGATTAAATAAATTTGGATGAAATAAATTTTTATTTTCGTTTTTACCAAATTTTAAATGTCTGATGGCGTACGGGTGAACTTGCTACTACTAAAAAATAGAAATAAAATTCTCTATTCTTCAGGATTGTGAAGATATCAGTCCCTTCTAGAACTCTGGTAATTTTCAAATGATTGAATTAAATAAATTTGGATGAAATAAATTTTTATTTTCGTTTTTACCAAATTTTGATTGTCTGATGGCGTACGGGTGAACCTGCTACTACTAAAAAATTGAAATAAAATTCTCTATTCTTCAGGATTGTGTAGGTTTCAGTCCCTACTAGAACTCTGGTAATTTTCAGATGGTTAGATTGAATAAATTTGGATGAAATAAATTTTTATTTTCGTTTTTACCATATTTTGATTGTCTGATGGCGTACGGGTGAACCTGCTACTACTAAAAAATTCAAATAAAATTCTCTATTCTTCAGTATTGTTTAGGGTTCAGTCCCTACTAGAACTCTGGTAATTTTCAAATCAATAGATTAAATAAATTTGGATGAAATAAATTTTTATTTTCGTTTTTACCAAATTTTGATTGTCTGATGGCGTACGGGTGAACCTGCTACTACTAAAAAATTCAAATAAAATTCTCTATTCTTTAGGATTGTGTAGGATTCAGTCCCTACTAGAACTCTGGTAATTTTCAGATGGTTAGATTGAATAAATTTGGATGAAATAAATTTTTATTTTCGTTTTTACCAAATTTTGATTGTCTGATGGCGAACGGGTGAACCTGCTACTACTAAAAAATTCAAATAAAATTCTCTATTCTTCAGGATTGTGTAGGGTTCAGTTCCTACTAGAACTCTGGTAATTTTCAGATGGTTAGATTGAATAAATTTGAATGAAATAAATTTTTATTTTCGTTTTTACCAAATTTTGATTGTCTGATGGCGTACGGGTGAACCTGCTACTACTAAAAAATTCAAATAAAATTCTCTATTCTTCAGGATTGTGTAGGGTTCAGTCCCTACTAGAACTCTGGTAATTTTCAGATGGTTAGATTGAATAAATTTGGATGAAATAAATTTTTATTTTCGTTTTTACCAAATTTTGATTGTCTGATGGCGTACGGGTGAACCTGCTACTACTAAAAAATTCAAATAAAATTCTCTATTCTTCAGTATTGTTTAGGGTTCAGTCCCTACTAGAACTCTGGTAATTTTCAAATCAATAGATTAAATAAATTTGGATGAAATAAATTTTTATTTTCGTTTTTATCAAATTTTAAATGTCTGATGGCTTACGGGTGAACCTGCTACTACTAAAAAATTCAAATAAAATTCTCTATTCTTCAGTATTGTTTAGGGTTCAGTCCCTACTAGAACTCTGGTAATTTTCAAATCAATAGATTGAATAAATTTGGATGAAATAAATTTTTATTTTCGTTTTTACCAAATTTTGATTGTCTGATGGCGTACGGGTGAACCTGCTACTACTAAAAAATTCAAATAAAATTCTCTATTCTTCAGTATTGTTTAGGGTTCAGTCCCTACTAGAACTCTGGTAATTTTCAAATCAATAGATTAAATAAATTTGGATAAAATAAATTTTTATTTTCGTTTTTACCAAATTTTAAATGTCTGATGGCGTACGGGTGAACTTGCTACTACTAAAAAATAGAAATAAAATTCTCTATTCTTCAGGATTGTGAAGATATCAGTCCCTTCTAGAACTCTGGTAATTTTCAAATGATTGAATTAAATAAATTTGGATGAAATAAATTTTTATTTTCGTTTTTACCAAATTTTGATTGTCTGATGGCGTACGGGTGAACCTGCTACTACTAAAAAATTCAAATAAAATTCTCTATTCTTCAGTATTGTTTAGGGTTCAGTCCCTACTAGAACTCTGGTAATTTTCAAATCAATAGATTAAATAAATTTAAATGAAATAAATTTTTATTTTCGTTTTTACCAAATTTTAAATGTCTGATGGCGTACGGGTGAACCTGCTACTACTAAAAAATTGTAATAAAATTCTCTATTCTTCAGGATTGTGTAGGGTTTAGTCCCTACTAGAACTCTGGTAATTTTCAGATGGTTAGATTGAATAAATTTGGATGAAATAAATTTTTATTTTCGTTTTTACCAAATTTTGATTGTCTGATGGCGTACGGGTGAACCTGCTACTACTAAAAAATTCAAATAAAATTCTTTATTCTTCAGTATTGTTTAGGGTTTAGTCCCTACTAGAACTCTGGTAATTTTCAAATAAATAGATTAAATAAATTTGGATGAAATAAATTTTTATTTTCGTTTTTACCAAATTTTAAATGTCTGATGGCGTACGGGTGAACCTGCTACTACTAAAAAATTCAAATAAAATTCTCTATTCTTCAGGATTGTGTAGGGTTCAGTCCCTACTAGAACTCTGGTAATTTTCAGATGGTTAGATTGAATAAATTTGGATGAAATAAATTTTTATTTTTGTTTTTACCAAATTTTGATTATCTGATGGCGTACGGGTGAACCTGCTACTACTAAAAAATTCAAATAAAATTCTCTATTCTTCAGTATTGTTTAGGGTTCAGTCCCTACTAGAACTCTGGTAATTTTCAAATCAATAGATTAAATAAATTTGGATGAAATAAATTTTTATTTTCGTTTTTACCAAATTTTGATTGTCTGATGGCGTACGGGTGAACTTGCTACTACTAAAAAATTGAAATAAAATTCTCTATTCTTCAGGATTGTGTAGGGTTCAGTCCCTACTAGAACTCTGGTAATTTTCAAATCAATAGATTAAATAAATTTGGATGAAAGAAATTTTTATTTTCGTTTTTACCAAATTTTAAATGTCTGATGGCGTACGGGTGAACCTGCTACTACTAAAAAATTGTAATAAAATTCTCTATTCTTCAGGATTGTGTATGGTTTAGTCCCTACTAGAACTCTGGTAATTTTCAGATGGTTAGATTGAATAAATTTGGATGAAATAAATTTTTATTTTCGTTTTTACCAAATTTTGATTGTCTGATGGCGTACGGGTGAACCTGCTACTACTAAAAAATTCAAATAAAATTCTCTATTCTTCAGTATTGTTTAGGGTTCAGTCCCTACTAGAACTCTGGTAATTTTCAAATGATTGAATTAAATAAATTTGGATGAAATAAATTTTTATTTTCGTTTTTACCAAATTTTGATTGTCTGATGGCGTACGGGTGAACCTGCTACTACTAAAAAATTGAAATAAAATTCTCTATTCTTCAGGATTGTGTAGGTTTCAGTCCCTTCTAGAACTCTGGTAATTTTCAAATGATTGAATTAAATAAATTTGGATGAAATAAATTTTTATTTTCGTTTTTACCAAATTTTGATTGTCTGATGGCGTACGGGTGAACCTGCTACTACTAAAAAATTGAAATAAAATTCTCTATTCTTTAGGATTGTGTAGGGTTCAGTCCCTACTAGAACTCTTGTAATTTGCAGATGATTAGATTAAATAAATTTGGATGAAATAAATTTTTATTTTCGTTTTTACCAAATTTTGATTGTCTGATGGCGTACGGGTGAACCTGCTACTACTAAAAAATTCAAATAAAATTCTCTATTCTTCAGGATTGTGTAGGGTTCAGTCCCTACTAGAACTCTGGTAATTTTCAGATGGTTAGATTGAATAAATTTGGATGAAATAAATTTTTATTTTCGTTTTTACCAAATTTTGATTGTCTGATGGCGTGCGGGTGAACCTGCTACTACTAAAAAATTCAAATAAAATTCTCTATTCTTCAGTATTGTTTAGGGTTCAGTCCCTACTAGAACTCTGGTAATTTTCAAATCAATAGATTAAATAAATTTGGATGAAATAAATTTTTATTTTCGTTTTTACCAAATTTTAAATGTCTGATGGCGTACGGGTGAACCTGCTACTACTAAAAAATTGTAATAAAATTCTCTATTCTTCAGGATTGTGTAGGGTTTAGTCCCTACTAGAACTCTGGTAATTTTCAGATGGTTAGATTGAATAAATTTGGATGAAATAAATTTTTATTTTCGTTTTTACCAAATTTTGATTGTCTGATGGCGTACGGGTGAACCTGCTACTACTAAAAAATTCAAATAAAATTCTCTATTTTTCAGGATTGTGTAGGGTTCAGTCCCTACTAGAACTCTGGTAATTTTCAGATGGTTAGATTGAATAAATTTGGATGAAATAAATTTTTATTTTCGTTTTTACCAAATTTTGATTGTCTGATGGCGTACGGGTGAACCTGCTACTACTAAAAAATTGAAATAAAATTCTCTATTCTTCAGGATTGTGTAGGGTTCAGTCCCTACTAGAACTCTTGTAATTTGCAGATGATTAGATTAAATAAATTTAAATGAAATAAATTTTTATTTTCGTTTTTACCAAATTTTAAATGTCTGATGGCGTACGGGTGAACTTGCTACTACTAAAAAATAGAAATAAAATTCTCTATTCTTCAGGATTGTAAAGATATCAGTCCCTTCTAGAACTCTGGTAATTTTCAAATGATTGAATTAAATAAATTTGGATGAAATAAATTTTTATTTTCGTTTTTACCAAATTTTGATTGTCTGATGGCGTACGGGTGAACCTGCTACTACTAAAAAATTGAAATAAAATTCTCTATTTTTTAGGATTGTGTAGGGTTCAGTCCCTACTAGAACTCTTGTAATTTGCAGATGATTAGATTAAATAAATTTGGATGAAATAAATTTTTATTTTCGTTTTTACCAAATTTTGATTGTCTGATGGCGTACGGGTGAACCTGCTACTACTAAAAAATTCAAATAAAATTCTCTATTCTTCAGGATTGTGTAGGGTTCAGTCCCTACTAGAACTCTGGTAATTTTCAGATGGTTAGATTGAATAAATTTGGATGAAATAAATTTTTATTTTCGTTTTTACCAAATTTTGATTGTCTGATGGCGTACGGGTGAACCTGCTACTACTAAAAAATTCAAATAAAATTCTCTATTCTTCAGTATTGTTTAGGGTTCAGTCCCTACTAGAACTCTGGTAATTTTCAAATGATTGAATTAAATAAATTTGGATGAAATAAATTTTTATTTTCGTTTTTACCAAATTTTGATTGTCTGATGGCGTACGGGTGAACCTGCTACTACTAAAAAATTGAAATAAAATTCTCTATTCTTCAGGATTGTGTAGGTTTCAGTCCCTTCTAGAACTCTGGTAATTTTCAAATGATTGAATTAAATAAATTTGGATGAAATAAATTTTTATTTTCGTTTTTACCAAATTTTGATTGTCTGATGGCGTACGGGTGAACCTGCTACTACTAAAAAATTCAAATAAAATTCTCTATTCTTCAGGATTGTGTAGGGTTTAGTCCCTACTAGAACTCTGGTAATTTTCAGATGGTTAGATTGAATAAATTTGGATGAAATAAATTTTTATTTTCGTTTTTACCATATTTTGATTGTCTGATGGCGTACGGGTGAACCTGCTACTACTAAAAAATTCAAATAAAATTCTCTATTCTTCAGTATTGTTTAGGGTTCAGTCCCTTCTAGAACTCTGGTAATTTTCAAATCAATAGATTAAATAAATTTGGATGAAATAAATTTTTATTTTCGTTTTTACCAAATTTTAAATGTCTGATGGCGTACGGGTGAACCTGCTACTACTAAAAAAATTGTAATAAAATTCTCTATTCTTCAGGATTGTGTAGGGTTTAGTCCCTACTAGAACTCTGGTAATTTTCAGATGGTTAGATTGAATAAATTTGGATGAAATAAATTTTTATTTTCGTTTTTACCAAATTTTGATTGTCTGATGGCGTACGGGTGAACCTGCTACTACTAAAAAATTCAAATAAAATTCTTTATTCTTCAGTATTGTTTAGGGTTCAGTCCCTACTAGAACTCTGGTAATTTTCAAATCAATAGATTAAATAAATTTGGATGAAAGAAATTTTTATTTTCGTTTTTACCAAATTTTAAATGTCTGATGGCGTACGGGTGAACCTGCTACTACTAAAAAATTGTAATAAAATTCTCTATTCTTCAGGATTGTGTATGGTTTAGTCCCTACTAGAACTCTGGTAATTTTCAGATGGTTAGATTGAATAAATTTGGATGAAATAAATTTTTATTTTCGTTTTTACCAAATTTTGATTGTCTGATGGCGTACGGGTGAACCTGCTACTACTAAAAAATTCAAATAAAATTCTCTATTCTTCAGTATTGTTTAGGGTTCAGTCCCTACTAGAACTCTGGTAATTTTCAAATCAATAGATTAAATAAATTTGGATGAAAGAAATTTTTATTTTCGTTTTTACCAAATTTTAAATGTCTGATGGCGTACGGGTGAACCTGCTACTACTAAAAAATTGTAATAAAATTCTCTATTCTTCAGGATTGTGTATGGTTTAGTCCCTACTAGAACTCTGGTAATTTTCAGATGGTTAGATTGAATAAATTTGGATGAAATAAATTTTTATTTTCGTTTTTACCAAATTTTGATTGTCTGATGGCGTACGGGTGAACCTGCTACTACTAAAAAATTCAAATAAAATTCTCTATTCTTCAAGATTGTGTAGAGTTCAGTCCCTACTAGAACTCTGGTAATTTTCAGATGGTTAGATTGAATAAATTTGGATGAAATAAATTTTTATTTTCGTTTTTACCATATTTTGATTGTCTGATGGCGTACGGGTGAACCTGCTACTACTAAAAAATTCAAATAAAATTCTCTATTCTTCAGTATTGTTTAGGGTTCAGTCCCTACTAGAACTCTGGTAATTTTCAAATGATTGAATTAAATAAATTTGGATGAAATAAATTTTTATTTTCGTTTTTACCAAATTTTGATTGTCTGATGGCGTACGGGTGAACCTGCTACTACTAAAAAATTGAAATAAAATTCTCTATTCTTCAGGATTGTGTAGGTTTCAGTCCCTTCTAGAACTCTGGTAATTTTCAAATGATTGAATTAAATAAATTTGGATGAAATAAATTTTTATTTTCGTTTTTACCAAATTTTGATTGTCTGATGGCGTACGGGTGAACCTGCTACTACTAAAAAATTCAAATAAAATTCTCTATTTTTCAGGATTTTGTAGGGTTCAGTCCCTACTAGAACTCTGGTAATTTTCAGATGGTTAGATTGAATAAATTTGGATGAAATAAATTTTTATTTTCGTTTTTACCAAATTTTGATTGTCTGATGGCGTACGTGTGAACCTGCTACTACTAAAAAATTGAAATAAAATTCTCTATTCTTTAGGATTGTGTAGGGTTCAGTCCCTACTAGAACTCTTGTAATTTGCAGATGATTAGATTAAATAAATTTGGATGAAATAAATTTTTATTTTCGTTTTTACCAAATTTTGATTGTCTGATGGCGTACGGGTGAACCTGCTACTACTAAAAAATTCAAATAAAATTCTCTATTCTTCAGGATTGTGTAGGGTTCAGTCCCTACTAGAACTCTTGTAATTTGCAGATGATTAGATTAAATAAATTTAAATGAAATAAATTTTTATTTTCGTTTTTACCAAATTTTAAATGTCTGATGGCGTACGGGTGAACTTGCTACTACTAAAAAATAGAAATAAAATTCTCTATTCTTCAGGATTGTAAAGATATCAGTCCCTTCTAGAACTCTGGTAATTTTCAAATGATTGAATTAAATAAATTTGGATGAAATAAATTTTTATTTTCGTTTTTACCAAATTTTGATTGTCTGATGGCGTACGGGTGAACCTGCTACTACTAAAAAATTGAAATAAAATTCTCTATTTTTTAGGATTGTGTAGGGTTCAGTCCCTACTAGAACTCTTGTAATTTGCAGATGATTAGATTAAATAAATTTGGATGAAATAAATTTTTATTTTCGTTTTTACCAAATTTTGATTGTCTGATGGCGTACGGGTGAACCTGCTACTACTAAAAAATTCAAATAAAATTCTCTATTCTTCAGGATTGTGTAGGGTTCAGTCCCTACTAGAACTCTGGTAATTTTCAGATGGTTAGATTGAATAAATTTGGATGAAATAAATTTTTATTTTCGTTTTTACCATATTTTGATTGTCTGATGGCGTACGGGTGAACCTGCTACTACTAAAAAATTCAAATAAAATTCTCTATTCTTCAGTATTGTTTAGGGTTCAGTCCCTACTAGAACTCTGGTAATTTTCAAATCAATAGATTAAATAAATTTGGATGAAATAAATTTTTATTTTCGTTTTTACCAAATTTTAAATGTCTGATGGCGTACGGGTGAACCTGCTACTACTAAAAAATTGTAATAAAATTCTCTATTCTTCAGGATTGTGTAGGGTTTAGTCCCTACTAGAACTCTGGTAATTTTCAGATGGTTAGATTGAATAAATTTGGATGAAATAAATTTTTATTTTCGTTTTTACCAAATTTTGATTGTCTGATGGCGTACGGGTGAACCTGCTACTACTAAAAAATTCAAATAAAATTCTCTATTCTTCAGGATTGTGTAGGGTTCAGTCCCTACTAGAACTCTGGTAATTTTCAGATGGTTAGATTGAATAATTTTGGATGAAATAAATTTTTATTTTCGTTTTTACCAAATTTTGATTGTCTGATGGCGTACGGGTGAACCTGCTACTACTAAAAAATTGAAATAAAATTCTCTATTCTTCAGGATTGTGTAGGTTTCAGTCCCTACTAGAACTCTGGTAATTTTCAGATGGTTAGATTGAATAAATTTGGATGAAATAAATTTTTATTTTCGTTTTTACCAAATTTTAATTGTCTGATGGCGTACGGGTGAACCTGCTCCTACTAAAAAATTGAAATAAAATTCTCTATTCTTTAGGATTGTGTAGAGTTTAGTCCCTACTACAACTATGGTAATTTTGAGATGATTAGATTTGTTAAATTTGGATGAAATAAATTTTTATTTTCGTTTTTACCAATTTTGATTGTCTGATGGCGTTCGGGTGAGGGTGCTACTACTAAAATATATTATTATATATAATTTTAAAATTTAAATAATTATAATAGTTTATTAAATATAATTAATAAATCTTCTTTTTAATAAATCAAAATAAAAATTAATGTTTTAAAGTATTAAGATAAAATTTCAAAAAATACAAAATTTCAATTTTTTTATGAAAATCTAAAATATTTATTAATTCTATAAATATTGATAAAATATATACTTTATATACATGAATCTATTCGTTTTATTGTCAGGAATGCAGTTTTTACAAGAATTAATGAAAATTTTAATATAGAAAAAAGTTATTTTAAAAAATCCAAAAATTAATTTTTTCAAAAATTAAAAAATAGTTGAAAAAAAATTTTTTTTAGATATTTTTGAAAATCCTTCTGTCTGATTTTTAGTATTCATGACCGTAATACACCTACAAAATTTTATCAAAATCCGTCAAGACGTGTAAGAGAAAATTTGTCCACAAGAATCGGTGACATACACACACACACACACACACACACATACATACACACATACATCCGGACATTTGTTTCTCTCGACGAATTATATATACTAGACTTGAAAATTTGTAAAAATAATTGATTCTCAAAAAATTCGGAAATCGACATCACTATAAGGCTTCCTTTATGAGGAAGCAAAATTAATTTAATCACAGATTTTTAAAATTCCAAATGGCAGACCCAATATGGTGGAAATTTTTTTTTTAAATCTTGTAGTGGAAAATTTTCTTTTTAAAATTGAATCGTATGGCAATGAGTGACCCATATGTCCTTTACGTATGACGTAATGTGCAAAATTTCGAAATCGCCTTTTACGCGAATAATTCTCGATTCGTTGTGGGCATATCAAGAGGCCTAAGTCCAGGCTCGTGCTGCATAGTAATTCCGTAATCTTCCCACTGTCCGGAATGTTCGACACGCCTTGCCTTCAAGGGACGCATTGAAGAAACTGTTAATGACTCATAGCCAACTGCCAAAGGATATTAGTTATGCATGAATAACCTTGAAAACTCAACTTTCACTTTCGATCATTCTTTTGTCATTTTTTTTTTTTTTTATTTTCATTTTTTTATTTACAAGACAATCGTACCGGATTTGACCACTTTTGGCATTTTCGTGACTTCCATTTTAAAATCAGATTTTAAGAAAGTCTGCATTCGGCAGTGGCGAAATGTTTTAAAAATAGTTTCCTTTCGTTATTACACGATTTTGCAATTTGTCGAAGGAGAATTTTTGCAAATTTTTGATAAAATATTCAAAAGGAAAAAAAAATAATAAAAAGCATCAGTAAAAATAAATTGAACTTAAATTGGAAAATTAATAAAATGTAATGAAAAAATAAATTTTTTCTAAAATTGGAGAATATTTTGGGATTACAGACACATTTACACTGTGAAGTGAAAAATGTTTATTAATGAAAAGTACCTTATTTATGGTGTAGGAAAATTTATTTTTTTTTATTCAATTGCGGCTGGAAGGATCATAGATGAAAATAAACAGAAAGTTGGAGCGTGCTCAACAGTTGTCAAAACCTTTTAGACCTCAACCTCGTTCTCGTTTTCCATCGACCCTCGACCTTTGCCATTCTACTGTTATGATTACTAATGCACTCTGCTCAACACTTATAAAATCTATATTTATATTTCTGTACAACAAAATAATAATTTCACCCCAATTAAATAAATAAAACTAATAAAAATAAATAATCTTTCATAAAGAAAATTTTTCCTATTGTTAGAAACAAAGAGCACTCTCAAAATCTGAATCAATCACTTTTGACTATTAGTACCGATTTGCTTATTAAATAAATTATTTTTAAATTTACAACAACAAAAAATTACAAAATTAAATAAATAAGAAATAAATAAAAATTGAGAAAAATAAATGAAAAAGTAAATGAAAAATAATTGTTTGCGCAATGAAACAAAAAAGTCAAAGAAGGAACAAGAACAATAATGGGAAAAAAGAAATATATTTTTAGAAACATCTGAACATTTTCTCATATTTTCTTTTTTCAAAAAAAAAAAAAAAAAAAAAAAAAAAAAAAAAAAAAAAAACCATAAAATGTAAACTAAAGTTTATTACCCGCCTTATTCCATTCTTGGATTTGATAATCTGAGACAAATTTTCAATGTAATAAACTATCTATTAAAATATATAGCACACGCCTTATATTGTTCTGCATCACGAGAATATTTCAATTCCGTGCAAAACAAATCTCGTTTTCTTGCGCGCTTAGCTTTTGAGAGACAGTTTGTTATCCTCTGGTTTTATTTCGTGCTCAGTGGGTGACTCAACCGTATATATACATATATATATACTAAACATAAACTACAAGTAAAAGCTGACGTGAAATTCTACTGTTTCTCTCTAGTATATATACATATATACAATATATACATGACGAGATCTTTCTTTCACTTCTTTTTCAACGAACATATTGTGGTCACACCACTAACGTCCCTATAAATTAATCTGCGGTCAAAATCGTGTCTATAACGGCCAATGAAAATCATAAACGACATAACAATGAATCAAACACCAATTTGAGCGGTTTGTATCTCTTTATATACTTCTCGCGAGCCTGTCAAAAATTTATATCATGCGCCGACAATAATAAAAGCGGGGGAATTATTTTTCATTCTCGACATACATTTCATTGCTTTTTCATATTGTCGATTCATGACAATAATTGGATTCGCTTTCTTTCGAAAGGTGGGGGCGGGAAAATATTTTTACCACTTACTCTATTAATTATTTTATCTTCAATTTTAATTGAATTATCTTTCATTTTAATACAATTATTTTCTCACATCAATTTTGATTTCTTTTTTTTATTCATTTTTAATTTTAATCTCAATTTGAATTCAATTTCAATATTTTAACTTAAATTATTTTATTAGTATTAATTTAATTTTAATTCGTTTTGAATTTAATTATTTTCTAGCATATATTTAATTTTGATTTGATTTTAATTTAAACTAGTTTTTAGTGTTGATTTAATTTTAATTTAATTTATTTTAATTGCTTTAAAACAGTAAATCCATCGACTTTAAGTTGTAAGTAAGATCGTATGCCATATTGCATCCGCCATTTTGAATTTTCAAAAAAGAAGTTAAAAACGTGCGTCATTTTTAATTTTTAAAAATGCAGTAAGTCGAAGTCGATGGCTTTTAATGACTAATATTTTTAAAACTATAATATTATTTTTTATTACGCAGCATTTTTTTTCTTTTTTTTTGTTCTAAACTAAAAATGCTACTATTACTTTAGAGGTAAACCTACATATAATTACGAGTGAGGTAATAAGTTATCGCGTTAGGAAAATTATTTAATCGAACAAAGAGGGAAAAAAAAGTTTTAACTAATAATTAAGAGATGCACTAAACCGAGAGTAAATTCGCTTTTGAAGGTAAATGCTTTGCAGGATTCATTAATTAAAGACTAGATACTAATAGGTGATTCTGTATGTTACAAAATTAATAATATACTGGTAATTTGATCGAAATTATTTAATACACAAAGTTACTAAAATTAGAAATCATAATTAAACACATTTAAGAGGAGAATTTGTAATTAAATTTCAATCTAATATTATGCTGAGAGGTGAATTTTAATTTAATATTCACTAAATTATGAATTTTAAAATTATTTTCAGATAATGTGCAGATAATGTCTTTCTTTTGTATTATTTACACAATTATTAAGTTGAAAAATATTTTTTTCCAAATTATCTATAAAATTAATCACAATTTTTCGAAAATAATTCCAAAAATAAAATTTATTACTTAATTATATAAAAAAAAATTTTAATAGTGTGTGAAATAAAATATTTAAATTAACTTTCGAGTTATTCGCAGGCAATATAATTATTTATGACCATCTCGAGCGGGTATGTTTACATTGCGGTAGAAAACAAAGGGTGGTCAACTTTGAATCGCAGATTATAAACAGATTTATAATTTCTGTATGAAATTTATAGTCCTAAACACTTTAGTTGCAATTTATCCTTCGATCTGTTAATGTTTTCACTTTATTCACTTTATTCAATTGTGCGTACTGTGTATATAAAATATTTCGAAAGTTCAGTGCCCGCCCACTTTCAAAATAATTTATTAGATATTTATTTTATTCAATATTTATTATATATTTATTAATTATTAATTTTCAATTTCTTATGTATTTTATTTTTAAAAATTTCGCAATAATTCCGATTATGTAATGTTTCGATTAAAAATTAAAATGAATGTAATTTTACCTTAAAATTTATGATTAAATTAAAATTAATATGAATTTAGTTTAAAAATGATTAAAGTAAATTTAGAATGAATTTTATTTAAAATTTTTTTAATATTTATATTTTGAATTTCAAAATTATATTGTCTCTAAGTAATAATTTTAGATAAGAATCGAGAACAAAGGATTAGCCATTTTCTTTCAATTGCCTGTTAATTTCGAGCGGTTTGTTTACATTGTGAGTTAAACACAAAAGCTAAGGGTAGTATAGAGTCCTTGAAAATTACAGATCAATAAACTCAATAATAATAGACGTAAAATTGAAAATTTTCATTTTCTATTATATTCGAAAATTTTATCAGTTGTTAAACGTGTGTCGACGTGTTTAAACCTGCTTTCATGTTAATCGTCTTTTGTATTTCATTTTCGGAAGTGTGCGAAAATTTTATATTTTCAAGAAAACTACAAATATTTTTCAAATAATAAAATGTTTACTTTACAAAAAACTATAAATATATTTTTCTAATAAAATAAAAGTGTTAAACTGATAAATAATAAATAAGTGACAAAAAAATAAATATTTAATGTATTTTTCAATCTTTTATCAAAAATATTATTCGGGAGTGTTCGAAAAATTAAAAACCACGATCGTTTATTTTAAAATTGTTTTTATATTCTTTGAAAAATTTAAAAATAGTGAGTTTACCGAGGCTACATTTTCATCACAAGGCGCAAATGTTCATCGATCAACATAAAGTAAAAAAATTCGAGGTACAAAATATTTTTAATCTAACCTATTTTTTTTTACTTTCAGTTATTTATTTTAGTATTTAAAAGTTAATTTTTAAACAGTTATTCCCACTATTTATTTATTTTGATTTTCATATTAATAAATTGTTTTTATCGTATTTATAATTTGAATATTACTGCAAAATTACGATTCTATTTTAGCAAGATTGCTGCAATATTTATTTAAAAAATAAAAGTAATATTTATAAAGTAATACTTAAAAAATAATATTTCCAAATCCAAAATTTTTTAAAATTTGTCATCCATATTGCATCCGCCATTTTGAATTTTGCAAATCTGATATCAGATTCTTAATGAACGACTCCAAAAACTCTCGTGGAAAGAGTTTTAATAAAAATCTAATCCCTAGAACACTTAGATATCTAATTACGTTAAAAGAAAAAAATTTGTTCGCCATATTGGATCCGCCATTTTGAATTTTGCAAATCTGACCTCAGATTCTTAATGAACGACTCCAAAAACTTTTGTGGAAAGAGTTTTCATAAAAATCTAACCCCTAGAACACTTAAATATCTAATTACGTTAAGAGAAAAAAATTTGTCCGCCATATTGTATCCGCCATTTTGAATTTTAAAAATCTACATAAAATATTTAGGATAAAATTAAAATAATTTTTATCCACTTAGTAAAATGAAAAATCTTTTCCACTTGAACAATTTTTCAGTTGTTCAGTCGTCATTTTAAATTCAATTTGATATTTTTTTTCTGCACTATTTTCAATTTTTTTTTGTTTTTGAAATAGAAATTCTCGTGTTTGCTTCAAGTGGAAGGTGGAATCCCTTTCTTTTCTTTCCTCTTCTTCTTCTTTTTTTTATTCTTTGGCTCTATAAGAGTGCCGATCCAAAATGCTAAAAGTCTCCTTGAATCTTTCAACGATTCTCTCTCATCTTCTCACACCTGGCTGGACTTGATGGCTCCTGCAACGGCCTAGACGGTTTGTTGGCAATTTGATTCTTGCTCTGTTGTCGGCTACCTGTCTTGGAGTTGCCCCCCTCCCCCTTCCACCTCTTCTTTTCACTTCCACCCTCTTGCATATCGCTGCGGTCCATGTATGCATTTTTCCTACTCTTCTTCTTCGTCTTTTACTTCTTCTTTTACTTCTTGTGTTCTCATTCTCATTCCTTCGTTGCACGGGCTTGTTATGCAGAGACCTGTCCATCTCACTCCGCAAAAGGTTTCAAAAACGATCATGCCGGAAGAAACGAGCCGCGCGGTCGCGATTTAAAGTTGAGAAAGAGAGGATCGATTTCGGGATCGAAAATGCCTTTGGCCGCATTTTCTTTTCTTATATGATGATCACCTTATTTATCTTGTCGTATATATTTCTCTCGTGGAAATTGCTGCTTCTCTTTGAGTAAGAGTCGATAAAATTTTATATTCCCTTTGGAATTCGAGAAAAGATTTCTTTTTTTTTCTGTCCTCGTTATCTTTAAATATGTACCAAAGATGGAAATCAGCGAGCGGTGGGAAATTGCAGTAGAGGCCTAAATATTGGACCGAAATCTGATTGCGCCAATACTGGCCCAATGTAGGAAGCAAAGGCAGAACTTGAATATAGTTTTTTTCCCACTATTCTTTAGCGAATAATTTAAAATTTCTTCAGTAATATTTTTTTGTCCGCAAATTTGTTATTCAGTTCGAAAGAATTTTTTTTTTGCAATTTTTTTCTAGATTGCGCATTGGCAGAAAAAAGGGGAATATATTACTGAAAAAGATTTCAAGGACATTTTTTTTTCTCTCTCGCGAAAGCGTGATGTCCGATACATTTTAAAAGACGGGGACTTTTCTCTCTCTCCGAATGTATACAAATTCTCTCGTGTTTTTTGAGACGAATCACGGGATCTCTTTCTCTCTCTCTCTCTTTTTCTCTCTCACTAAACGAAGCGCACACAATCGTATTGAATGCGCGCAAAAAAAATGTTCTTTCGGTTCGCTTTCTTCACTTATAAACACACTTTGCTCCCATGCGCAGGTTTTATACGATCTCTCACAGTTACGGTGGCAGACGAGTTGCGGTAAAGAGAGAGAGAGAAAAAAAAACAATAAAAAATAAAAGTTTTGTAAGCAGTCAATTCGTTCGCAGTTTCAGGCGTTTCGGCGTAAATAAGTAGCCTTCCGAGAGTTTGAATTCAATGTGAATTTTTCCAAACTATACATTTGCTTTTACAATTCGAGAATTGCCGATACAAAGTCGAGCGAGCGTGTTTGTATATAAGAAACTTTGCCGACAGAAAAAAAAGAGGCAGCAGTGGGGAAAAAAATTAGTTCCTTTTTTTAAAATTGCGAAAAATCTTTGCCCGCAATGAGAAATTATGAAGAATTATTTTTTTTGCATAAACGTATATAGGAGATTATGAGAGGCAATCTAATAATTAAGAAACATTAATTAAATTAAGTGGTAAGAATTAAAAAGTCTCCTTCATCAGGAACCATTAAGTTGCAATCCCGTTGCACGACATTCCGTACGCGTGTCTCTTGATGATGACGACGACGACGGAACTTAGGCCTCGTGAGAAAATAATGTAATAATTTACACCCCACGATTATTGCAAGAGAATTTCAATGCGCGTGCCGTGACAAGAGAGATTCTTTCAAATTATAAGTCTCTGCACACTAAGACACTTAATGTCTTTTGACATTTAAATCAAATTAATTACAAGATGGACAATTTTCATAATATAAAATTATATGTAATATGCCATTTCGAATTATATGCTTAATTTCCTAGAATGTACACTGCTTTTTGTCTCAATTTGATATTTGCAGAAAAACTGTAGCAAAAGAAGTGATAAAAAATTTTTGAAAGGAATGTGAATGAAAATATAAAGGGAAATTTTTTTTTTGGAAACCGAATGGGAAAAATAAGTTTTTCGAATATTATTTTCTGGGGGAAAAACAATTCTTGTAAGATTGAATCATTCTTGGATTAAATAAATAATTTTATAATAAATTAACAAGTTAATAAATTAATAAGTTAATAAGTTAAGAAATAATAAACAAAACTCAAGAAAGAATAATATTGTAATCAGAGGAGGGAAACTGGGAAATGAATAAATAATAAATAATAAATAATAAATTAATAAATTACAATAGAAAACTAGCAACAAATAGCGCGCTCAAGCGCGCGGCTAACTTTTCCCTGCCTTTTTAAAATAAAATTAGCAATTTTAGAAATAAGAGAATTAAAAAATTTTCTAATTTAAATTTTTGTTGATAACACTAAAAATATTCAGTTTTGGAAAAATTACAAATAATTGCAGAAATTCAATTATTTAAAAAAAAGAAAATTCTTCATATAAAATAAAATACAACTATTTTCAAAATTTAAAATAAATTTTCGTAAAAATCCCAATTATCTTTATAAATAACAAAATTCTTTTCCAAACTTCAATTATTTTCATGAATGTCAAAAAAAAATTCTTGTCCTAATTTCAATTATTTTCAGTATCTACTATTTTAAATAAAATTGCTCAAAAAGAATTCAATTATTTAAAATTTTTTTTAATAAAATTGTATGCAAACATTTAATTATTTTCATAAATAATAAAAATTCCACAGGAATTCAATTATTATTTTTATAAATAATAAATTTTTTTTAAATGAATTCCATTATTTTCATAAAAAATAATTTAAGATTCTAGAAAATAATAGTTGAATTAAAATGATGAAAATAATTTTGATGAAGTTACAGTAACGCGAAGAATTTTATTAAAATTTTTAAAAATCCCAATTAAATTTTTTTGAAGAATTTATTTAATTTTTTTTAAACAAATGGAGTTTTTTTAATAATTTTAATTGAAAGTTTCGAAAGCAATTGAATTTTATTAAAATTGTATTAAAAATAATTAAATTTTCGCGAAGAATTTTACTATTTATAAAAATAATTGAATTGTTCTGAAGAATTTATTAAAATTTTAGAAAATAAATGGATTTTATGTTAATATTTGAAAATTTAAATTCTATCGAGGAATTCTATTAAAATTTTTTTTTGAAAAGAATTGAATTTCTGCAAAGGATTTTACTATTTATAAAAATAATTGAATTATTGCGAAAAATTTTACTATTTATAAAAATAATTAAAATGTTTCGAAAAATTTATTAAAATGTTTAAAAATAATTGAATTTCTTTAAAGAATTTTATTAAAATTAAGTATATTAAAAATAATTGAATTCTTTTAATTTTTTTTGACGAATATATTTAAAAATTGCATTGAAAGTAATTTAATTTTTATCTAGATTTTTTTAAAAATATTTTGAGAATAATTGAATTATATTTAGAGAATTTTAAATTCTTGTTGAAATTGAATTTTATGGAAATTTTTGAAAATAATTAAATTCTTTCGTGTTATTTTATTTAAATTTGATTAAAAATAATTTAATTTCTGCAAAGAATTTTACTATTTATAAAATTAATTGAATTCTTGTGAAGAATTTTACTATTTATAAAATTAATTGAATTCTTGTGGAGAATTTCACTATTTATAAAAATAATTGAATTTCTTCAAAAGATTTATTAAAATTTTAGAAAAAATTGAATTTTTTCGAAATGTGCTAAAAATTTTTTTAAAAATTGAATTTTTCCGAGGAATTCAATTAAAATGGTTTTGAAAATCATTGAATTTTTGTAATGATTTTAATATTTAAAAAAAATAATTGAATTATATAAAAGGATTTATTAAAATTTTAGCGTAACATTTGCTAGTAATAATATAATATACAATCTATCTAAAGTTAACAAAAAACAAAAGTTTAAACAAAAAACAATTTCAGAGTGTGAGGGACAGAAAAAGTGAATGAATGAAAGAACATTTAAATTATTATAGTTAATAGTTAATTAAATTAATTGCATTAGAAGTGCAATAAATAAATAAAAAAAAAATTACCAATAAAAATCAATGTCCATTTATTAATTCTCTTTACCACAGAAAATAAGTTTCTATTTTTCAACAGCAAAATGACGGTAATGAATAATGAGAGGCCTTAGTCAGTGTGAATTTTTAAAAGAAGTAAAAGAAAAAAAAATCTTCTCACTGGGGAACAGACAGTGGTAGACGGGAAAATTTCAAAGTAGATATTTTTAGTCCCAAGAGAGAAAGCCATTAGGCGCCACCACTATGAGGCAGAGTGTCAGTTAAATCCTTTGCCTCCAAAATCAAAGCCGGATAAAGTGATACTGTTTTGCTTTGCGCCAATTTGTTTTCCCTCTTGACTACATTGTTCTGTCACAGTAAACTTTTAGAAATGAGCAAAAAAAAAAAAAAAAGAATGAAAGAAAGAAAGAAAAATAGAATGAAAATACAAATCTTTACCGAGAAACTGATCTCTTTTAAAGCTGGTGACTTTTGTTTCTATTTTACAAGTCAAAAATAAGAAAGCTCCATATTTGATTATTTAAGAAATTTTTTTTTTATTCCTTCCAATTTTAATTTTGCTATTTAACATCAATTTAAGATGAAAAGATTTTTTTCTATTTATATTATTATTACCATTATTTTTTATCCATTTTGTATTTTTTACTTTTTTTAGAATATAATGTTATTATTTTTATTAATTTTACTAATTTATTAGAAATTAATTAATTTTTTTTAAATTCATTAATTTTTTTTATTTTAACTTTTTTTATTTTTACTATTGAAATTAGTGATTAATAATTCTTTGCAAATTTTATTTAATTTAATTGTATCAAGAGAAAATTAATATATAAACATGTCTTTAGAGAGAAAAAAAAATAAATTAATTATTGAAATATAATTATAAAATACAATGAAAAAAAAATTAACAAATTTATAATTAGAAAAGAAAAATTAAAAAGCAATTATTAAAATAAATGAGATGGCTGAAGTGAAAATGATTTTTTGGAATATTTTCACAATAAATTATTGCATCGCGTTATATATGTGACGGGAAACCTGTTATTGGAATGGGAAATAAATAATTGTTTTTCCAAAGTTACGACTTTGGACGAAGAATCCTGGTACGCGACCACAAGCTGTGGTAAAATAGCTACCTTTTGCGTGGTTTGCTTGTTTTTTTTCTTTATTATTTTTACTTGTCATAGCGAATGTTATATAAAAAAAAATTCCACGAGCGCTTCTACTTGTGCATTTACACCCTTAGTAGAAGTCACACTGTATAAATTATATTTGCATCCAAAAAAAAAATCTATAAAAGTTTAATACAATTTATTACCATAAGTGAAAACATATTAGTGAATAAAGTGAAAGGATTAATAGTAAAAATGTCAAAAGGGTGAAAAAGTACATAAAACAGAAAACTAATAAAAAATATCCAATATTTTTTTTTTCATTTTCTAAAGTCCTTGAAAGTTGAAAATTATTTTTTTACGCCTCTCTATTTTTGCGACCGATTAGTTTATGATTTAGCTATTTTATAATCACACTTTTACATTGTGATTATAATTTTTTTTCTTTTGTATAATTTATGTTCAATATATTACAAAGTTCTTGTTTTATTTATTGTTAGAGGAGAATTCTATTTTTTTTTTTTTTGAAATTTTTTCAAAAATCGATTGGAGACTTACAAATTGTTACTATGTGTCATTCTTTTCTTATGCATATGAACTCCACGGATACGTGATAAAGTCATTAACATTTGCATTTTAAACCTGTTCGATTTCATTAATTTAAATATATTATTTTCATTCCTTGAATTCCTTAAAATAGTGTTACATGCAAAACAACATGGCAATATTTCATTGGAAACAAAGATTTCTTTTCTAATATATACGTGTTTCTTTTTAGGAGAGTCAAATATTTTTAGCAACAAAATTTTTTTTAGAAGAATTTGGAACTAGATTGTCAAATTAATTAACTGAATTAAAATTAACTTTTAATTTGTTAATTAATTTTGCATTAATTGTTCATTAATGACAATAACGTCAATTAATTGTTAATTAATAACTATTGTGAAAATTAATTGTTCATTAAAAGCAATTACGTTAAATAAATAAATAAATAAATAAAATGTTTTTTTAAATTAAAAAAATTTTTTTTTTGTTAATATTAAAAAAAAATAAAATTACTTGGTGTTTTCTATGTTTCTTAACGTAAATTAAAAACTCGGTGACTGGAATGGTTGTTACTCAGGAGAGAAGGGTGGTTTTCTCATGTTAATGAAATTTAGTTCAGGAACTGGAAACTATGGAAAGGTTGGATGGAAAAACGGAGAGACGGAAATTACGTGAGCAAATTAGTGTTCAAAACCATAACACACGACAACGTTATTCACGTTACGTATATTTATATTATAAAGTCAAGAATCCGTAAAAACTGCAAAGTATGTGTCACACTCGTTATTTACAAAATTACATGTCAATAAATTTCCATTACTATAATTGTATGAGTGCGCGAGACACTCCTATTTTTCAGTCTATGCAAATTAACCTCATTTTCAAATTATTTACAATGCAAACAAAAGAGAGAGAGAGAGAGAGAGAAAACAATTTTTAATTGTTTAAATCTAATTATTAATTTTAATAATTAAATTTAAATCCAATTATTAAACTCAAGTTTTTATTATTCATATAATTTGAATTAAATTCCCTCATTTTTACATTAATTAATAATTTAATTATTAATACAGTTATTTATTTTAAAACAATGTTTAAAATTGAAAGATTAACATTTTTTTTCTTTTTTTTAATGAACAATGAGAAGTAACTTTTCCTTGTATATTAAAATATCATCTTTAAACGGAGAAAGTAAAAAGATTGTGGGTGGTGTATTTTTAGCTATCAACAAGTGGATTTAAATTGACTTTGAAATTCGTGTGAGCGAAATTTGATGGTGTAAACCAGTGGTGGTGGTTTTCTGCCGGAAGTGTGCCTTGCGTCTCGGATCATAAATGTTTCCTCGTCACGGTATCCGCCGAATAATTCGATTTTAACGATGCCGCCCCTTTTGTTCGTCTGGGGAATTACATCCACTCGACTCGCGATTTCGAGATATATTATTCATCGCGCCAGGACAAAGAGTTTGAATACATACACTATTCTACATATAATGTGTCAAAATTTTATCGTCGGCTTAAAATTAATAAAATGAAATTTAAGAAAAAAAACTGAAACATTAGAAGAAAGATTATTTCACTCAATTTTTAATTGTATTTTCTCTTTTTCTGTTTTTAGGTAAGTTGCAGTTTTTCCTAAACAATGTCTCGGTGAATATACAGCAGTATTACGTAAGTGATTTTTATTTTTATCCGAAATAGAAAGTTTATAAAATTCAGAAAATGTGACATAAAGAAAAAATTCAGATAAAACTTTTCGAAAAAAAAATTGCAAAGTTTAAAAAAAGAAAAGTCTTAAAGTGGAAATTTTCTAAAATCCAAAAGTTGCCAATTAAAAAAATTCCAGGGTAAAAATTTTCTTAGCAAAAAAAGTTATAAATAAAAAGATTCCAACAATAATTTTTACAAAATTTAAAAGTTTGCTAACTAAAAAAATTTTAGAGCAAAAATTTTCAAAACAAAAAATTTTTATCATAAGAAGCTCCAAAGTTGAAATTTTCTGAAATTAAAAAATTGCGAATTAAAAAATTCCAGGGTAAACATTTCCGTAACAAGAAAAGGTTCAAAATAAAAAGCTTCGAAGTGGAAATTTTCTAAACTTGAAAAATTGTAAACCAAAATGTTTCAAAGTAAAAATTTTCAACCAAAAAATTTTCAGAATAAAGATCTTCGAAGTTTAAGCTTCAAATTCCAAAAGTTATTAAGCATAAAATTCCAGGATAAAAATTTCCGAAACAAAAGATTTTAAAACAAAAAAGCTTCGAATTAGAATTTTTCCAAAATTTAAAAGCTTGTGAACTAAAAAGTTTTAGAATAAAAATTTCCAAAGGAAAAAATTTTTATAATAAAAACCTTTGAAGTAGAAATTTTTCACAATTCAAAAGAATCAGAAAAATTCCCCAAGCAAAAAAGCTTCAAAAAAGGCAAGAAATTTTCCAAGATTCCAAAATTGCAAAAAAGAAAAATCGAGGGTAAAAATGTTTCGAGACAAAAGTTTCAAAATAAAAAAAGCTTCGAAGTAGAAATTTTCAAAATTAGAAAAGTTACCTAATTAAAAATGTCAAAGACAGAAAATTTATAATTATCAACAAATAAAATTGCATTATTGAAAAAAAAATTTTTTAAAAATTGCAAATTCCAGTAAAAAGTTAGCAGCAACAAAAAAGGTGTTTTTCTCATTTGAAGCGGATGATATTAAATTTTAATTAAATCGACATAACAACCCTTGTAAAAGGGACAGGAAGGGTAGTAGCAACGATTGGCAACGGTTGCTAATGAAGAGCTTACAACCCATTCTATCTTTCGATGTGAGGCCTTACCACATAGTTAGTGCCAACTTTCAATGTAGCCAATTTACCCGCGTGTATATCAGTCGTGTTCTCTAAAGTATCAATTAAATCCCTGATTAGAAACCCCCCTTTTCCCCCACCCTTCTCTCTGTCTCTCTCAGTCTCTTGTTGAGTGTTAATATTTCAGAGCCAAGGTACTTTGAATTCACTCACTACTCTCTCTCTCTCTATCAATAATATTCTCTCTTCCATGACAATACGTCATAATTAGAAGGGCAAAAATTATTTCAGGAATTTGTTTCATTTCATTTTACGTATCAAGGCAAAAATGTAATTTGATGATGAAATGCGTGTGTGGCATGAGTTTATCAGTTAAAATTGGAAGCAAGTTTGAATAATTCTACATTTATGTCTGGAAATATTTGTCTGGAAAATATTTCTACCCTAGTATCGAATTTCTTATTAAACATTGAAAAAAAATGTAAACTTGGCCTTAAATTGGAAAATATTTCTACCCTGATATCGATTTTTTTGACAAACTTTGTAAAAAATTGCAAATCTGGTGCTAAAGTGGAAAATATTTCTACCCTGATATCGAATTTCTTGTTAAACAATGAAAAAAATGTAAAACCTGGCCCCAAACTGGAAAATATTTCTACCCTGATATCGAATTTTTTTTTTGCTAAAGTTCGTAAAACAATTGAAAATCTGGTCCCAAACCTGGTTGAAACTAAAAAATATTTTTTACCCTGATAGCAAATTTTTTGCTAAACTTTATAAAACATTTCAAACCTGGTTCCAACCTGACCCCAAACTGGAAAAAATATTTCTACTCTGTTATCGAATTTTTTGCAAAATTGAATAGAAATTTACAGACTTGGTTCGAATCTGGTTGAAACTGGGAAATATTTTCACACTGGTATCGAATTTTTCGCAAAAATGTGTAGGTTGGTACAAACTTGGCTTTATCCTGGCTAAGACTGAAGAATATTTCTACCCTGTTGTCGATTTTTTTAGCGAAACTGTATAGAAAATTGTAAACTTTATTCGAATCTGGTTGAAATTGGAAAATATTTTCACCTTGGTATCGAATTTTTCGCCCAACTTTATAAAACATAACGAAACTTGGCACTAGCCTGGTTTAAACTAGAAATGTAGGTTTCCACTTGTATCGAATTTTTCCAAAATTAAATAAAAAATTATAGACTTAAATGCAACTTTGCTAAAATAGAAATATAGTTCTATGGATTGATACGAAAATCAGTGAAAAAAATAGAAAACGACAGACCTGGCTCTAACCTGGTTGAAACTAGAAAAATTTTTTCTGCTTACAGAAAATTTCTTTCTTTCTTTTATTTTTACCTTTCTCTATGAGTAAGAAAATATTACATTGCAGAAAAAGTAAAAAAAAAGGATCAAGCTAGAAAAAAAAATAATAAAAGGTAACGAGCTTGTTTTTTCTTTTGAAATTCATTTATTTTGAACCCTTTTGCGAAAAATTGATTAGCAGAACTAGAAATTAGAAAGTAAAAGAGAAAAAGAGAGAAGGAGAGGGGAAGAGAGCGAAACGATCTTTCGGATCGATAATTCAAATGAGAAAATAACCGTTGTTGATATTTTTACGATTTCAATTATGTTAAATTTCGGTGTGTACGTATTTATCAATCCAGTGCGATCTTTTGACTAATCGAGTTGATTTTCTACTTGTCCGTCTTTTATGGGTGCGACGTTGGAGCAAACGATCGACTTTGGTTGTTGAAACCAAACGAAAACGCATTACATATTCACGGTCTCTCTCTCTCTCTCTCTCTCTCTCTCTCTCTCTCTCTCTCTCTCTCTCTCTCTCTTTTTCTCTCTCTCCATCCTCACTGGGTATATCGTAATCGAAATCGATTCGGTGTCGTGGAGTCAGGCCTAGAAGGCGAGACCGTAAAGAATTTTGTTCGGAAAAAAGAATCTGATGTATATCCGACTTGAGAGAGAGAAAGAGAGAAAGAGAGAGCGCCTGAAACCCTCTCGTAATCCGGTTTACTCGCGCTGGACCTGAAATATTTGACTTCTGGCAGCATCCAATCCAAACGATAAGGTCCTCCTCCCACGTGCCACAACCAAGAATGGATCATCGACCCTTTGCCGAAGGGCCTCAAATTCTTGCTAATCGAAAAACGTCGCTCATCTCTCTCTCTCGCTCTCCACTCTTCATTACTTCATTTTTGTTTTTAACTTCATAAAATTACAAGTTTATTGCAATATCTTTCGCTTATGTCGAACAGCATCGATATTTTCATCAATTTTTATTTTTATTCGTTTTTTCAAACAGGCAAATTTTTATCCTCGAGATATTTTTTTTACTTCCAGAGAACTTTTATTCAGAAAAAATAATTTTCTTTCTGTTAACATTTTTTTTATTGACTTTAACAATGTTTTTTTGTTTGAAAATATTTTTTTGAAATTTTTCACTCTTTGGAAATTATTGTTTTTAATTAATTTTTAATTAATCTTAAAAATAGTTTCAGAATTTTTCATCTTTTTTCAATTTTATAATTTTGGTAATTTATTTTAACATTTTTTTTAGCCTTTGAAAATATTTTTATAATTTTTGCAGCACATGATTGAAAAATATATTCGTCTAGAAACTGCTCTACTTTGCCCTAATTAAAACAGGACTTTTACTCTTTTGCAATCTATCAAAAAAAAGACACATGATCTACTAATATTTAAATTTTAAGGTTTTTATTTTTAAGATCGTTGAATTTAATTTTCATTTACTAAAATTAAAACATTCAGAATGATGGATACAATCTGGTCAAAAAAATTCAGAAAATAATTGAAATTTGCAATTATTTGTAATTTCTCAAAAATCGTTTTTTTAAGGTAAACAAAAAAAAGTATTTTCCTCTCGCAGTTATAGTAAAAAAATGGAGAAAATTTACATCGTGAAAAAAGTTTGCGTTAATTAAATAAAGTAGGGATAAAATTTTTCAATGCACATTAGAGAGAGAAAAAAAGAAAGTAAAAAAGATACAAAAAAAAAAAAAAAAATTTGCAACGACTGTATTTAAACGGTTTTGAAGAAGGAATTAAGTTTAGTGGTATGTACATGGAGAGTAAGCGGGTATGTTTGCTGTTAATTGTATTGGCTCCCTTAGTCTCATTCTCATTCAATCGTGATCATTACCAGGAGAGAGAATCTTCCTACGTGTCACGCACACCTAGTCAATTACTTCCTTTATAAGCGACACACAAACACATAAACACACTCCAACACACATACACGCACAGGATTTCTCTCGAAATCGAAACTCGATTCTCTGTCGTCGTGGACTTAACTTAACTAACTAACGAATGAACGAACCAACGAACGATCCGCCCCTATCGATACAAATTAATAGCATCTCAATAGTCTTCTAAACGAATTACTTCAAAACATTATAAATATATTAATGGGGAAAAAATATCAATTCGACAATATTCAATTAATTCTGCAAATTAATTTTTTCTAGTAGTTACAACTTTTTACTTTCAGCCTAGACTTAGAATTTGTAAGTAAAACAATAATTATTGTATCAGACAATTTTAACCCAAGAAGGTAAGCGCATTATTTTTCTAGAAAAATTAAAAATTTTAAGTAGTAAAAGCTCCATTCAGCCAGACAAACTAATTTTTAAGTAAAAAAAAGTCTATTATACCAGACACATTAAGATTTCTCAGCAGAAAAATATGTATTCAGTCAAACAACTGTAGATTTATAAATACAAAAAGCTATTTATGACAGAGAAATAAAAAAAACTTCATTATTCTAGAAAAATTTAAATTTCCTAGGGGAAATTTATATTTCTAAGTAGGTAAAGCAACATTGAGTCAGACACACAAAATAATTTCAAATTGAAAAAGGTTTATCATTGTAGATAAATTTGAGCTTTTGATGAGAAAAAGCGCTACTTATTCATCCAAATTAGTATTTTTAAGTAGAAAAAGATCTACTATGTCAGACAAAATAAGATTTTTAAGTAGAGAAAGCTTTATTAAGTCTAACAAACCAAAAAGCTCTACTATTTTGGACAAAGATTGATTGCTTAGTGAAAAAATATGTTTTTTGTATGATGAAAAATTTAAGTAGAAAAAGCTCTATTATGTCAGACAGATGTATATTTCCTAATGGAAAAGTTTTATGAAGTTTAACAAGTAGAAATTTTTTAAGTAGAAAAAACTCTATTATGTCAGACAGATGTATATTTCCTAAAGGAAAAGCTATATGAAGTCACACAAGTAGAAATTTTTTAAGTAGAAAAAGGTCTATTATGTCAGACAAAATTAAATTTTCAAGTAGAGTAATCTACATTAAGTCAGACAAATAAAAATTCTCTACTATTCTAGACAAACATAGTTTTCTTAGTGGTAATAATTAATTATCTTTATAAATAATAAAATTTTTCTCCGAAATTCAATTATTTTCAAAAATTTTAATAAAATTCTTTGCAAAATTTCAATTATTTTCAAAAATTTTACTCAATTTATTCATTTTCAATATCTATTATTTTCATAAAGTAAAAAAAAATTCACAGAAATTCTATTATTTACAAATGTTTAATAAATTTCTTCGCAATATAATTGAATTATTTTTATGAATAATAACATTTTTACAGGGATTCAATTATTTTTCTAAATAATACAATCCTTATTAGGAAATTAATTATTTTTATAAATAGTAAAACTCATCGTAGAATTTCAATTATTTTTTAACAAATTTTTATCGAATTCCTTGATAAATATAATTATTATTAAAAATTTGATTAAAATTCGTCAAACGAATTCAATTATTTAAAAATTAGTTGATTAAATTCTTTATGAGAATTCAATTTTAATTAACATTCAAATATACAATAAATTAATTTTTATATTTAAATAACTGAATTCTAGTAGACTTTTATAATAAAAATTGATTAAAAAATGAATTTCAGTTAAAAACAAATGAATTTGAAAATTCTCAAAAAACTATTTCAAAAATTATTAAAAATAATGGATTTATGGAAAAATTTTAGTTAACACTAAAAAAAATTTAATTTTGGAGAAGTTACAAATTATTGCAAAAATTCAATTGTTTTCAACATTTATAAAATCGTTCGCAGTAATTTAATTATTTTAAAAAAATAGTAAAATTCTTCTCAGGAATTCAATTATTTTCATTAATAATCAAACTCAATGCAGAATTTCAATTATTTTTAATACAATTTTAATCTAATTTCTCGAAAAATTTAATTATTATTAAAAATTTTATTAAAATTTGTCAAACGAATTCAATTATTTAAAAATTTGTTGAAAAAATTCTTTATGAGAAATGAGAATTCGATTTTAAGAAACATTCGATTGTTCAAAAAATTATTTATTTTTGTATTTAAATAATTGAATTCTAATAGAATTTTCTAATAAAAATTGATTTGAATGAACTTCAGTTAAAATTTTAGATAATAATTGAATATTAAAAGCAATAAAGCTTGAATTTTGAAATTAATTTTTTTGAAAAAGTGTAATTGAATTTTTTTTATATTATTTGAAGTTTTTATTTTTTAATATATATTTAATTGAAGAATTTATGAATAATTAAAATTTATAAAATTGAATATTGTAAATTAATGTATTTTGAAAATTGTAGAAGAACTTTTTTGAAAATTACTTGATTAAAAGAAAAATTTTAGTGAATAATTCTTAAAAATAATAATTGAATTGTAATGATGAAAATAATTTTGAAGAAGTACAATATTCTTATAATATAAAATAATGATTTTATCAATTTGCCCGTGTAGAAAAATTTTGTGGCGCTAGCTAGCAGTGCTAGATACATGGTAAATTTACATGCAGTCTAGCGCTGCTAGCTAGCGCCACGAAATTTTTCTGCACGGGTGCTATTTTTAATTATTATAAAACACGATGAAATCGATCACTCCGAGTCGATGGATTTCTTCATGTTTTATATAGTTATGAAAAAATTGAATTTATACTTTTAAGTACAATATATTTAAATATATTAAAAATTTCTGAATTACAAAATAATTGAAGGAGAATATTAAAAATATGAAAAAAAAACACTTCACACTCATACTGTCCACAAAAGTGTATAAAGAAAAACGGTTAAGTTGAGTGCATGAAAATAAATCTGACGTGAAATAACTTTTAGAAAATAACAGATGTGGATATCTGAAAGAAATAAATCAGTTGCAATAGGTTTTTGAAGGCACACACAAACACTCTACTCCTGCATTTTTTTTCGCTTATTTTAAGCTCAAAGCTTGAATGCGATCTATCTTTCAAGTTTCGCTTACATACATACATGCATATAGTATGTATATTGGAATATGCGGAACACGATTTACGAAGCTCACTGAGCACAGTTTTCAAGATCGTCGATGTTAAGTTGAATGGGTCACCTCGATGCTATATGGAATACATATGCATTTTGTGCTATATATCACCGCGAGAATGGGGGTTTACGAGAGACACGTCTCTACAGTTCCAACAAAACGACAAGGATGAAAATTTCCAAGGGCAAACTTCGTCCCCTTTCCCCTTCTCCTTTTCTCCCACCACTTCTTACCCCGCAGCCTCAACCCCTTAAAAATCCATTGCTCACGTGGAATGCGATTTTGCCAAACCGCATACATAACGAGATTTTTTTTCTTTCTTTTTTCGGTTTTTTATTCAATAACGTATGCACTTGAGAATTCATTCACTCTTCCCTCCCTCTCTCTCTCTCACTCTGTCGTCTCTTCTTTTTTCCTCGCGAAGAAAAAGTGATATATATCTCTTTTTGCGCATTTGGAGATAAGAAGAGAAAATAAAAATCTGCTGACATTTGTCTATTCAATTTTTGTCGTTCCTCTGATTTTAATACAATTTTTACAAGTATTTTTCGAAAAATTAGTTTATTCTTGAAAATTGTATTAAAATTCTACGAAAAAATTCAAATATTTAATTTGTTAATTCTTTTTTTTTGTTTCAATTTGATATCCTTAGAAAAACTGTGGTGTCAAATTTACGAAATTCAAAATGGCCGATCCAATATGGCGACCAAAAATGTTGAATTTTAGATGAAGTCTCTAGTATCAGATAATGTTGTTTTAATAGAGAAAAACATAATATAAAAAAGAAAAATAAATTAAAAAATCTGTTGAAAAGTATCGCTTTCAGAAAAATTATACCCATATATTTAATTCCATTTCGGTAAACCAGTTTAAAATATTTCTCCGCTGAAAATGAAGTTTAAATACAGGAAAAAAGTTGATTCCGTCACTAAAACGAATTTTTCAGTTAAAGAAAAAAAGTTAAATAACCTTTCTTTTCTTTTTTCCTCGCCTTGGATATAAATGTGTCTAAAACTGGTTCGTCCGCGCAATATCAGAAGGCATTCTCCGGGTGTTAATCTCGAGCAAGTCATAATTCATGTAGCTATTTAGTGTAAGAGGTAATCAAAGTTTTTTCTCTCTCTCTCTCTTGCTCTTTTTCAATGCACTCTCAGGATGGAATTGCCGGTTGAAGGTTTTGCCGCACGAGCGACACTTGTTTTCTCGGTGGCTCACATTGTCAGCGAAAACGGTGAAGATTAACCGCAATCTCAGTATCTTTTCAAGGGTTCATTCTTTTCGTTTTGCTGTGGAACAAGAGAGAGAGAGAGAGAACCCTAAGTGTCGCGCGGTGATTCAAGGTAGCCGTGTTTCTTGTCCTGTTCTGACCGCAAAATAAATGCCGGCGCGACGACAACAGCGACGACGACGACGACAATGACAACAATAACAATGATGATGATAATTCTGATTCTGATGATAATTCTGATGGTAAAGCTGATTATGTTAATTATCATGGTCTCAGATAGCACGTAATATTGCTGCAAGTTTTGCGCTCAAGTTTTTGCAAGCTAGCATTGCAAACTTGCCGCAAGATTTCCGTAAGCTACAAATTTCCTAAATATTGACAGAGGAATAAAATCAGTAATTTATATTATTGAAAATATTGTTACTGTAACGTCTTTAAAATTATTTTCATCATTTGAATACAATTAATATTTTCTAGAATTTTTAACTAAAACTCTTCTTTAAATTAATTTAATCAAAAATTAAATCAAAAATATAATAATTATATTATAATTTTTGAAAAAGTTCTTTGAGAACTTTCAAATCTATTTGTTTACAATACAATTTTACAAAATTTCTGTTATTCGGAAATTCTTCAATTAAATATATATTAGAAATTAAAAACTTCAAATAATTTTAAAAAAATTCAATTAAACTTTTTCAAAGAAAATAATTTTATACAGAACTGTTAGTACAAAGTATAGAAAAAATTCAGATTTGCAAAGATTGTAATTTTGAAACCCTTTCAAAATTCAATTATTTCTAAAAATTCAAGCTACAATGCTTTTAATATTAAATTATTATCTAAAATTTTAACTGAAATTAATTTTTAAATCAATTTTTTATTACAAAATTCTAAAAGAATTCAATTATTTAAATACATACACATAATTAAAATTCTGCGATGAGTTTTATTATTTTTGATAATAATTGAATTCTTAAAAAGAATTTTATTATTTAGGAAAATAATTCATTTCTTGTAAAAAATTGAATGATTTAGGAAAATAATTGAATTATTGCGAAGAAATTTATAAAAGATTTGTAAATAATTGAATTTCAGAGAATTTTATTACGTAGAAAAATAATTGAAATTTTGACAAGAAATTTTTTTAATTTTTTGAATATAATTGAATGTCTGTGAAGAATTTTGTAATTTTTGGAAATAATTGAATCTCTGTAAAAAATATTATTTTTTATGAAAATAATTAAATGTTTTCGTAGAATTTTATTAAATTATTTTTTTAAAAATTAAATTCTTTTGGCATATTTAATGAAATTTTTTTTAAATAATTACATTTTTCGAGCAATTTGATTACAATTCTATTTAAAATAATTGAAATTCTGGGATGAGCTTTATTATTTTTGAAAATAGGTAATTGAATTCCTAAGAAGAATTTTATTATTTATGAAACTAATTGAATACTATTTAAAACAAATTTTATTTTATTTGCGAAAATAATTGAATTATTAAGAAGAAATTTATAAAAAATGTAAATAATTAAAATTTTGTAAAATTTTGATTATTCATGAAAGTAATTAAATGTTTGCGTAGAATTGTATTAAAATATTTTTTAAAATAATTTAATTCTTTTGGAAAACTTTATGAAAATAGTAAATATTAAAAATCATTGAATTTAGGAACATTTTTGAAAATAATTGAAATTTGCTAAAAATTTTATTAATATTTTTGAAAATAATTGAATTTCGGAAAAGAATTTTATTAATATTTTTGAAAATAATTGAATTTTGAAAAGAATTTTATTATTTTCGAAAGTAATTGAAATTTGAACTAAAATTTTTTATAATTATTGAACATAATTCAATTTTTGAGAAGAATTTTATTTCTTTTGAAAATAATTGAATTTCTGCAATTATTTGTAACTTCTCCAAAATTCAATTTTTTTAGTGTTTCTAATTAAAAATTCTTCTATTAATCCATTATTTTTAATAATTAATGTATTAAAAAATTGAAATTTAATTAATTTCAGTAGAATTTGAATTATTCCAATTTTTAAAAAATTTAAGTTCTTTAAAATTTTTAATTAACTTCATTAAAAATTGAAATTTTATAACATTTCAAATTGAAACATTTTGAAGTTTATTTTCTTTTCAAATTCAATTATGTAGTTTTTAAATATTTGAGTAAAATTATTCATTAAATAATTTCTAAGTAATAATTTTATGATAGTTGTTGAAGAATTAAGTTATTTAAAGAGAAATTTTTGTCAGGAATAGAAAAACTTGAAGGTTTTGTATTAGAAATCGTGGTAATTTCATAGTTTATGAGGCAAACAAGAAATTACAGAAAAATTGAGAATTTTCCTATGAATTCTAAAAATTAAATTTTTTCTAGTATTTTTAATAAAAATGTCTGACTTTTCTGTCTTTTGTTTGACATGAAGTTGTTTCACGCGTAACCTTAGTTTCACAAAATTTTTCATGCTGTTTACATTCAAATTTTTGTGTTGTTAAAGAAATTTATTTTGCTATTTTAAATTTAAAAATTTTTGTGCTACTATTTTTTCCTAAAATTGATAATTGTATCACGATATCAAATTTATGTTGAAGAAGATCGACATTTGTTTTACATGGAAGCACTTGGAAACTATCTACATTTTTGAAATTTTGATTAATTTTCAGCGCTTTTGTGCATTATTTTTAAATAAAAATTTTTAGTTTTGGACTTTTTGGACTTTACATACTTTGAACTTTTCAAACTTTGGATTTTTTTTCTTAGGACCTTTCGGCTTGGAAATTTTGTCTTGGACTTTTTGTAATGTAATCGTAGCAACCCTGTAACAATATAAGTAAGAGTAATAAATAAATAAAATAATATAAGCCGGACTTAAACTTGCGAAAATCTTTCCGCAATATTGCAGCAAGCTTACACGACAAGCTTCCAATGAGTAGAAAATTTGAAGCTTGCAGCAAGCTTGCAAATATTGTCTGATAAGCTAACACGGGCATTCTTACAATTTTTGGGACATTTAAAGCTTGCAAATCTTCCCTGGCAAGCTGACTGCAAGATTACGTCCTATCTGAACTAATTATGAAGACGATAGTAGATTGGAGACGGTAGACGGTAGACGTTGCCGACGATGACGAGACAAGGGAAGGTATATACGAATTTCTTGTTGTTGAAACTCACCCGGCGGCAATTAGTGCACGACTTCTCGATAAATCATTGAAATTCAATCCCGACCACCGCTTCGCTGACAGGAGTAAGAGAGACAGAGGGTTCACCCTCTATCAGCGAAGCGGTGGTGAAGAGCAAGAGAGAGGGGAAGCACGTCTCTCGAATCTCGTAGTTGATTTCATAGCCTAGAGAATTTATATAGAGAAAGAGAAGCCGGTCCCCTCCCCCCCACCTTACTCTTGCTCTCTTTTCAATCTCCGGGGCAAAGGGATGGGAGGGAGGCTCTATCGTTACAATTTTCTGGCAGGAATCGCGTTTCACCTCAACTCTCGACCAGCTTTGCCGGATTATTTACTCTCTAGATGTATATACATATATATAGAGATATGTGTAGACGCTTTCTGGCTTGCGAGTCTGTAATTATTCCAGCCGACGATATCGATCGTCTCATTATCGTGTCTTCTTCATGACGTCGAATATAACGTCGTGCACGGATCACGTTTTCCGCCTAGCGGGCGCGCGCTCCAGCTTTTATCAAACCAAAAACTCTGAAGGCATTAAAAGCGGGAATCTAATTTCCAACAACCTTCAAAGGGGCCTTCTCTCTTTTCATTTCTCGTGATACTTTCACGTCAGATTATGTTTTAAGACGAGATTTTACACTTTAGTTTTTTTATCATAGTTTTTTTTTGGAAAATTTTGTAATAAGCGAAGAAAATGAATACTAATATTTTTTTTATATAATCTACTTATTCATTCTTTCATTTTTTCTGTCCCTCACATTCTAAAGTTGTCTTTTGTGTATACTTTTGTTTTTTGTTAACTTTAGATAGATTGTATATTATATTATTATATTATAATTATTTTTATTTTATAATTAATCTAAAATTGTAATGAAAAATAGAAATCATGAGGATTTTTTTCACTTCTTTTCATTAAAAGATAAAAATTTTGTTAAATATTATGTTTTGTCAAATGAAAATTATGCAAATTTTTGTTTTTTTACTTCTAAGCAAAATTAGAAAATTGTTAAACAACTGTGATTGAGAAATAGAAAATTTATTTATTTTGCATTATTTTTGTTTATAAATTACAATTTTTTTAAAAACATTATTATTTTGTTTTAGAAAAAGAAGAAAAATATTTTAACAATTTTTATTTTTAATCTTATTTTTGGAACAGGATTTTCCACAGGAATTATGACATTCAAAAATTTTAAATTCAAACAATTTTTTAAATTAAACAACTTATAAAAGAATTCTTAGAAAACATGATGAAATCGATTACTCCGAGTCGAAGACTGGGAGTGATCGATTTCTTCATGTTTTATAATAATTAAAGGGGCCGTTCAAAAAATGCGTAACGCTTTTTGGGTAACGCTCTTAGGTTTTTACAATTTATGTTTTTGCAAGTAGAAAAAGGTTTTTTATGACAGACAAACATTTTTGTAGAGTAGTTACAATTGTTTAATCCTAATCCAATTTTTACATTTTTAAGTAGAAAAAGCTTTATTGTGTCAGACAATTTATATAATTTTTAAGTAGAAAAAACTTTATTACGTCAGACAATTTCTAGAATTTTTAAGTTAAAAAAGCTTTATTGTGTCAGACAATTTTTACATTTTTAAGTAGAAAAAGCTTTATTGTTTATTTTTCTAAATTTTTTAGTAGAAAATTAAAGAAACAAAAAATTTTATTTTTTATATTTATTAGATAAAAAAAAACAGTCTAAAAATTTTTAATTTTTTTTAAGGATTTGACTTGATTATTTTTAGACTCCTCAAAAATACCCCACCCATTTTTTGAGCTTCACCCTTTTGTGAAAAACTACCCTTGCCATTTGACTAAAAAAACAAAAATTCCTAAAATTCAACATTTTTATTTTTCTTCTAAGGGATTTGTCTTTAATATTTTTGGGCTTTTCAAAAATATTTTAACCATTCTTGGGGCTTCACTCTTTTGTGAAAAAACTACCCTTACTACTTGTGCAAAAAAAACAAAAATTTTAAAAATTCAACATTTTTCTTTTTCTTTTAAAGGATTTGGCTTAATTAGTTTTGTGCTCTTCAAAAATAGTTTAAAAATTTTTTTTGCCTCCACCCTTTTGTGAAAAAACTACCCTTATCACAAGTACTGAAAAACAAAAATTCTTAAAATTAGTTTTTCTTAATTCATTACAATTTAAAAAATTTAGAAAAAATGAAAATATTAAATTGTTGTCAAACAACAATTATTATTAAATTAAGAACCAGTGTAATTTTCAAAAGTGACTATGAAGAAATTGGGGTCGTTCAGTGCGATATAAATTATGTTAAAGGCAAATTGCATTAAGCTTCTTCTATATATATATATATCTTAATAGTCTTTCCATAACTATAATAAATCTATCAATGTCTCTCAGCATATGGAAGCGTCAATCAAATTTATCCGCTATTCCCTCGGGCAACATGTATAAGACATATTTCATCAGAATACTACGTGAATTTAGATGCATCATATCAACAAAATTTTCTATTAAATTTCATCATACAAACATAAATTTCTTCGAATTAAATTTAATCCACAATAATAATAAACTTAGAATATGTTCACTTCCTACGAAACTGAGATTCTTAAATACCACTCCATTTAATTGATTATAAATCACTTTTTACAACTATAATAAGAAAATTATTTTCAACTAATAAATTTCTTATGTATATAGAATATGGCACATTTCTTGATTATTATATTGTAATAGTGGAAAATTTACAACAGTTTAATTCAATTTGAAAGTCGTGTTGCAATTTTTATGTTACTTTAGTGATTTTTCTTGTGTAAAAATGTGAAGTTACTCTTTCTCTCCTCTCTTTCTCTCTTATACTCTTTCCTTGGAGTGTGTCTGGAATTCATTTGGAAAGCCCGGTGCGCGCACGCTCGTGAAATATTATCTAAGTTTAAAGCGCACATCAAGAATCTTGCACTTTACTTACTTGACTTTTGTCCCAGGAATTGAATTACCAGTCACGGAAAGGTAACACAATTTATTAGGGTGTAATCTATTCTCTACACTCGGTCGAGAGAGTGAGAGAGACAGAGAGAGATAGAGAATTTACACCCAAGTATTCCTACAGGTGGTCACGAAACAATGTTGGTTTAAAAGAAGAAAGCGCGCACATACACCTCTTTTTTTTAAAACAAAACAAAAAAAAAAGTATAGTCTCGCGCGCGCAAATGTAAGCAGGGCTGTAAATTTCCTATGGTCTCTTGCAACAGTCATTGTAAAGCATCAGAAAATCCACAAGCGGCAAATTAATTGGCGGCTGATAAAGGATACCCATGATTGGTGCGATAAATCGAGTTCAAGACACGGGCAAACAGGAACTGGCGTTCCTTGATTTTAATGCATCCACATGCCACTTCAATGGTGCCGAAAAACCTTGCCCGGGACAAGCCCCATTATTTCACAAAACGAAAAAAATAACAGTTAAAAAGATACTTTTATATTTACACAAAAAAAAGAAAGAAATTAAAAACTCGTTTTATTCTTTGGGAGAAAAAAAAATTACATGTTCATTGAATCAAATTTTCTTGAATTAAATTTAGTGCTTAATTTATTAATTATTTTAATAATAATTGATTAATAATTCGAATTTTTTAAATACTAATATTAATTTAGTGTATTGATATAAAAGTTAATTAATTAATTACCTTAATAGTTAATTAATTAATTAACTTATTAATTTCTACTATTTAATACTATTACTATTTAATTTATAGCTTACCATAATTAACTTCTAATTATTTCCATAGTTAATTTATAAATTACTCAAATAGATAATTAAGGGAACATAGTCAGTGTTGGACCACCTTTTAAACTATTTTTATATTTTTTTTTAAATAACTGTCCACGTGAAAATTTTTAAGCTAGAAATTAATATTTTTAGTAGAATATGAAAACTTATAACTATAAAGAAAATTTTTTAATCTAGGATGGTAAATAAATTGATAGGTATTTAATAAGAAAATATTTACTATATTTCAAAATATCATAAATTTTGTACTAAAAGCCTCGAAAGGACTTTAAGGCGAAAAAAAGCATGTGAAAATTGTAAATTAAAAATGAGAATGAAAATTAAATTGAAAAGTAATTCCATCAAAATAAAAATGAAAGTGAAAACAGAAAATAAAAGGAAAACAAAATACTATGACAGTGAAAGTGTTAATCTATTAAAGATAAAAATGAAAAAGTAAAAATAGAATTCTGTCAAAGGAAAAATAAAAATAAAAATCTGTCAAAGTGAAAATGAAAATAAAAGTGAAAATAAAAATAAAAATCTTTCAATGTGAAAAAGAAAGTGAAAGTGAAAGTAGAAATAAAAGTAAGTAATTGATTCCTACCTAATCGCACTATTAAAAATAATTTTTTTGATAACAAATCTTTTTAAAATTAAATAAAACAGTGGTGCATAATTTGAAAGTAGAATAAATAAAAATAGCGTGGGTCCAACTTTGACTATATTTCCTTAGTATAATTAATTTATTAATTATTGCACTTGTTAATTTATAAACTTTCTGTAATAATTATTTTTAAATTACTCCAAATGTTAATTAATTTACCTACAACATTTATTTTTACACAATATCAAAAATATTAAATTATACAAATTTTCCATCGTTGAGAAATTCTGAATATTTCGTGTGCAAACAATTATTTTGCGAATGTAATATTCATTTTTAGTGCGAAGTAAATTTTCGAGAAGGACACGAACACAGACACACACACACAAACTCACATACGTTCGCATATTTATTAATTAATGGACTATCTTTACGATGCTTAATGTGATATTTAGGGACGAACAAGTTCCTTTTCCATCTACCCTTCAATGGTATGTGCCATAAAATATAAACCAGTATGAAGCAATATAACGTAGGCGAAGCGACTTAAAACCTAAATGCAAAGCTGGCTCAATTGGATATAAAATTCTGTGATTTATAAATTCAATTTGTCCGTTAACTACTCTCCCTCTTTCTCTCTCTCTCTCTCTCCCTGGATTTTCCTTCGACTTAAAACTAGATTGCGTGGGCATTGTAAATCCTAAAATATCTTACAGAATTAGCTAAAGAGTTTATTTCTTTTCTTTTATTGCTACTTTTTGTGTGTGGAATTCACAAGAATAGTTGTTGATGAAATGGAAAAAAATGCGGAAACGTTTGGCATAATCGGGTCAGAGTAAAAACTAATAAATAAATAATTATTTATTATTTATAACTATTATGGTAATTATTATTATTTATAACTGTTATAATTATTATCAAAATAGAAAAAATAGAATTTCGAAATGTAAGTAGTTTTATTTGTCTCCAAACAAAATAAAGTGGGTCTTTTAGGTTCTTTTTATTTTCACTTTTATTTTCACTTTCATTTTCACTTTCATTTTCACTTTTATTTTCACTTTCACTTTGATAGATTTTTATTTTCTCTTTCCTTTTTTAATTCTGATTTTCATTCTTACTTTCATTTTAATATTTTTTTCACTTTCTTTTTTATTTTAATGTATCTTTTGCACTTTTGCCACTTTTACTTTTATTTTCACTTTCACTTTGATAGAAAGTGAGAATAAAAATATATTAAAGTCAAAGTGTAAATAAACATCTATCAAAGCGAAAGTGAAAGTGAAAGTGAAAATGAACATTTAACAAGTAAAAAGAAAATGAAAAGTACAAATTTTTCAAAGTGAAAATAAAAACGAAAATGAAAATAGAAATATATTAAAGTGAAAGTGAAAATGAAATTGAAAATGAGTCTGAAAATAGAAATCTGTCAAAATGAAAGTGAAAACGAAAGTCAAAATAGAAATAAAATGACGTAACGACACCCAGAAGATATTTTTCGCCCCACTTAAAAATATATCCATCTAAACTTGTGATTAGAACAAAATTAACAAAATACAATCTGAAAAAGTAAATTTTCCTAAGAAAAATAAAATTCCTATATCAAAATGAACCATTTCTCTCTTATTCTCGTAGGTATAGAGAATTTAATCATGATCTCATTGGAGTTTGAAAAATCAGGTTCCTGGGATACCTTGCAATCGTTAAAATTCCGTGAACAAATGTGAAAACTTGCAGTCCTACAAACGACCTTTAAGAAGAGTGTGTTGCTGTGTGTAATGTTTGAAAATAAAAATTGTGTTTCAATCTCTCTACAATAGGAAGTTACAACTTATAGAGCTTACCATATTGGTACATGTCGTTTCCTGTCGCGGAACTTTATATAGATCTTTTCTCGCCAAGTTGTGCCTCCTCTTCTTTTAAGTATATACGTGCAATAAATATAAGCAGGCGTCATTGAGATTTCTGCGAACTACATAAAGCCACATACCACATCAATGTTAACCTTTTCGAGTTTCGAAATATCTTCCTCTTTTTTTTCTTTTTTTTCTTATAAATACACAATTGTCAAGAAGTTAAAAAAAAGTCAAAACAACCTTAAATATTTTTCTTTCTGTTAACGACATTTCATTCCGTCGTTTTACTTCTTTAAATATTTCCTCGACATTGTCTTGTATTTTCGTAGCGGTAAAATTAAAAAAAAAAATGAGGAAGGGGCGGGGGGTAAAAATATGTTTAAATAAAAATTCCCAGTAATTTAATTTTTAGTATTTTGACTATAGATTTGATTTTTATTTTGAGTTTGACTTTTTCTCTAAATCTCATATAAAATTAACCGAAGCAAATATTAAATACCAGCAAAGGTAGAAATGCGAAAAAAGCAAAAAAATAAAAACAAAATTAATTAACTTCCCAAAGTGCGTTGATGTGCACGCGATCTTGAGACTGACTTTCGTCAATGGATCCTCAAGTGTCTTTAAAAAAAAAAAAAAAATTCCCTCTTCTAAAAAGGAGAAAATTACTTATCGGATTTGCCAGATCGTAATTAATCATAAACTTTTTATACAAAGCGATACTTGTATAAAAAAAAAATGAGTTCGGTAATTTTACGAAATTGCCAATGACGAGCGAGTACACGGCGCCTCACTCTCACTCTTCTGTCTGATGATGAATCAACTGGAATGATGGGTTAACGAACCACAACTCTAAAATATCGTCAACGACAAAGTCACGTTTTTCAAGGTCGATTCAATTTTTTCTCAATTTACAAAAAAAAAAAAAATAAATGAAAAAAAATTACCTATATAGGAAATTGGATCGTGAATTTTTATATGTCAAACCTGCTGAGAGTTAAGATAATGGACTGACTTTCAATTTCTATTTGCCTGAGAGAAGATACACTGTTTCTTTTTCGATTTTCTCTCTTCTTCTTTTTCTTCTTTTTTTGATCGCTTTTTTATTTTTTATTATTTATATAAATTCTTGCGAAAAATGTTTTCAAAATGCGACTTTTGTAAGTTTCAATAGGACATATGGAGACACAGATGTGAGATATCACCGTGTTTTTCTATGTACAAAACTGGTTTTCAAACATGTCAAGGAGATTTTCTCCACCCAAGGAACGTGTGCGCGCCGCCGCGACTTCCCAAGATTGATTGGAAAATAAAGAGAGTGTAAAAAAGAACAGGATAAAATGTGTCTTGAGATATGTTTTTAGACGCTTGACGACGACTTGCGAGAGAGAAAGGGGAAAAAAACGTGAGAGACTATTCCTGGGGTTTTTAATGAATTAACGTTCATTTACCAGAGTATTGAAATGTAATTAATATAATGTGATTTTTTGGTTCCTGTTGCATTCATTTACACGGTTTTATTAATAAGCGTGGATAGTAAAAATTAATAATAATGTCCCTTTAATGAAATAAATATCAATTTTTACTATTATTAATTTTATTATTATTATTATTATTATTATCATTATTATTATTTTATTATTCTTACGTTGGTATCATTACTATTTTATTTTTATTGCTCTTATTATTTTTAACAAAATAAATAATAATAATATATAGAAAAGTTATATAATGCAAGAAAAATTTAGATTTTTCAGTAGAAAAGTCTATTTTTAGTCAGACAAATTTAGATTTTTAAGTAGAAAAGGCTTGATCTGATCAGAAAAATTTAGATGCTATTATGTAGACACAGTAATTTTATGTCAGACAGTTTTATATTTTTAAGTAGAAAAGCCTTTGTTTAGTCAGACAAAATTTAGATTTTTAGATAAAAAAGGTCTCTTTTTATTAAGACAAATTTAGATTTTTAAGTAGAAAAGTCTCTATTTAATCAGCCATATTTAGATGTTATTAAGTAGAAAAATAATTTTATTCCAGACAAATTTACATTTTTAAGTAGAAAAGCCTCTGTTTAGTCAGACAAATTTAGATTTTTAGATAAAAAAGGTCTCTTTTTATTAAGACAAATTTAGATTTTTAAGTAGAAAAATCTCTGTTTAGTCAAACAAATTTAGAATTTAAAACAAAAAAAGTTCATTTTAGTCAAACAAATTAAAAATTTTAAATAGAAAAGTCTCTATTTTATCAGACAAAATTAGATGTTATTAAGTAGAAAAAGTAATTTTGTGTCAGACAAATTTACATTCATAAGTAGAAAAACCTCTGTTTAGTCAGACAAATTTAGATTTGTAGATAAAAAAAGTCTCTTTCAAGTCAGTCAAATTAAAATTTTCAAGTAGAAAAGACTCTTTTTAGGCGGAAAATTTTAGATTGTTAAGTAGAAAAGTCTCTGTTTAGTCAGACAAATTTAGATTTTTAGATTTGCAAAGGTCTCCTTTTAGTAATACAAATTTATATTTGTAAGTAGAAAAGTCTCTATTAGGTCAGACAAATTTAGACTTTTATGTAGAAAAAGCTATAATATGCCCGACAAGTATTCAAATAATTAGAATGGAAATGTAAAAAAAAAAATTTGATTTTTTAGTAGAAAAGGTAATGTCCAGTCAGACAAAGTTATAAATTTTGAGAAAAGAATTTCTTTTTAATTCGTCATTGAATATTTTTATTACTTGCAGTAGAAAAAGTCGCACTCTATCAGGAATAATTTAAGGCATGATTCTACTTTTAATTGAAAGTAGAAAATGCAGTTTTCGGTCAGACAAAGAAGATTCTAATAAAAACTTTCCATGTATATTTTGCAGCAGTTTTTTTCATTTTACAAAAGTCAAATAAAAATCAATTTCAGATTTTACAACTTTTTTTTAAGTAAAATAAACTTTTAAAACAAACTGATCATGATTAATTGTAATTTCTAAAATTTGTTTTTCAATTAATTATTATTTTATAATATATTTAAGTATAATTTCTCAAATTGATAAATTTTAAGTAGAAAAGTTTTGAATTCAGTCAGACAAGTACTTTTTTGAAAAGTTTATCTTTCGAAACAAAAGTCTTGATTTTTATTCTTTATTCGTTTATTGGCAAGTACAAAAATGTCCACCACTCTTCATTTTTACTATATGATTTAAAATATATTTTTTCAAAAAAAAATTGAACCGTTTTTTAGTAGGTAGTTTAGCTGTATATCAAGCTTAGTCGCTCCCTCAAACATTATAGTGATTTAAGGAACAGGTCGGTAGTACAAAAAGTAAGCAGAATCACATACAAAGTATTCCAACATAAACATACTGTCACTGAAATGAAAAAATGTTTTCAAAAAAAATCTTCATCCTGAATTATAGACATGAATTATTCTTATCACTTATAAAGCAGTAAGGTACCGAAAATTTATTATTTGACACCATAAATATTGTCTTTTTCCCTTCTTAGAATTTGCCTCCTAATGTCATGATTAAAAAAAAATTTTTTAATTTCTTTTTAAAATTTTTATAAAGTTGTAAACAAAGTTCAAAAGGTGGTCCAACCTAGACTATATTCCCTGAATTATAATAATAAAAATTATAGTGATATTAATGAAAATGATAAAAATATTAAAAATAATAGTAGAAATAACAAAAATAATAATAATGATAATAATAATGATAATAATAATAATAAATAATAATATTGTCATAATAACGTTGAAAAATATAAAATAATTAACATCTAATCATTTTACGTCACAAAGTCAAAACGTTTGATCTTTCGCGTAACACGTTAAAGCTGACTTTAGTTCATTAATTTCATGAAACGACTTTTGGTATTTAGTCTCAGAGAAGCGTTACCATGGACTCTGTAAGAGACAGAGGGGGGGGGATTAAAATTACGGGTCTTGCATCTGACGAAGAGTTAAACGTCGAATTACAATTAGCGACTGAGTGGCTGGTACAACCTGCTTCGCAATCAACCTAAGGACCAAACTTGGAATCCGTTGATTCTTTACTTATCACGGATTCTTCTCTTCATTTCTATATATATACAGATATATTTGCGAGTAGAAAAGTGAGAGAAACGCGAAAACTTTGCCAAAGTGAAGGAAAAGAGGGTAGAAGGTGAAAAACAAGCAGAGACGAGAGAGAGATTGTTGCGAGAATAATGAAGAATCATTTTAAACGTTGGTTCATTTGTGTTTTCAATTCCCCATGGGCTTCGTTAGTGGAGATAATAAAAAGAGGGGAGAGGGGTGGGGCGAGTTATTAAAGAAGAAAAAAATTTTTTTCTTTCCATAATCAACCAAGTTTGGACACTTATATACGAGTGTAATTTCTCTCGTTGATTTCTCAATTTTGTCGAAATGTTTCTTTAATGTGCGATCTCTGCGGTTATTTTTGCCCACGCAGGTCAAATTATTATTATTTTTTTTACTTTTTAATACCACGGATTTCTTAAACAATATATAAAATTATGCTTCTTGGTGACTAATATATTGGGTAATTGAATTATACATCCTACATGGGCAATTGTTGAAAAGAATTTAGCCTTGATGGGTATTATCGAAATGATCTGACGTAGGATGATTAGAGAGATGCTTTTTAGCTGACGAGGAAGATTTTCTGAAACCCACTCTCTTGGATTTTCTTCACATTTTCGAAATTTTTAATTATTTAATTATATTCCTTTTCTTCATTTCCCTTTTTCTGTTTTTCTTTTTATTCTTTTCTTTGTTTTTCTCTTCTGTTTCATTTATTTTTCTGCTTTTTTTTCTTTTATTTATAGTCGAACCACGATTTGAATATTATTACCGCACTGAAAATTGACAGAAAGTTGAAATAATAGTTTCGAATTATTGGAATTTTTAATATGTAATTAAAATTGAAAATTCTAACCTAATAATTCTGATTTCCGATTAAGTTTAGAAAAATTAAAAATTTTAAGTAGTAAAGTCTCTTTTTAGTCAGACAGATTAAAATTTTTAATGAAAAAAGTCTCTTTTTAGTCACACAGATTACAAATTTTAATTAGTAAAGTCTCTATTTTATCAGACAAATTTTGATCTTTTTAAGTAGAAAAAGTAATTTTATGCCAGACAAATTAAAATTTTCAATTAGAAAAGACACTTTTTAGGCGGAAAAATTTATATTTTTAAGTAGAACAGTCTCGATCTGATCAGATAAATTTAGATGTTATTATGTAGAAAAAACCATTTTATTGCAGACAAATTTACATTTTTAAGTAGAAAAACCTCTGTTTAGTCAGACAAATTTAGATTTTTAGAAAAAAAGTCTCTTTTTAGTCAGACAAATTAAAATTTTCAAGTAGAAAAGACTCTTTTAAGGCGGAATAATTTTGATATTGAAGGAGAAAAGTCTCTGTTTTGTCAGACAAATTTAGATTTAAAATAAAAAAAAGTTCTTTTTAGTCAGACAAATTTACAATTTTAATTAGAAAAGTCTTTTTATCAGACAAATTTAGATGTTATTGAATAGAAAAAGTAATTTTATGTGAGACAAATTTAAATTTTTTAATTAGAAAAGTCTGTGTTTAGTCAGATAAACTTAGATTTTTAGATTTGAAAAAGTCTCTTTTTAGTAATAAAAATTTAGATTTTTAAGAGAAAAAGTCTCTGTTTAGTCAGACAAAATTAGAATTCAAAAGAAAAAAAAGTTGTTTTTAGTCAGACAAATTAAAAATTTTAATTAGAAACGCCTCTATCTTGTCAGACAAATTTAAATGTTATTAAGTAGAAAAAGTAATTTTATGTCAGACAAATTTTCATTTATAAATAGAAAAGCCTCTGTTTAGTCAGACAAATTTAGATTTTCTGATTTGAAAAAAGTTCTTTTTCATTAGGCAAATACAACATTTTTGTTTGAAAAGTCTCTATTTTATCAGACAAATTTAGATGTTATTAAGTAGAAAAAGTAATTGTATGCCAGATAAATTACAATTTCGAAGTAGAAAAGACTTTTTTTAGTCAGACAAATTTAGATTTTTAAGTAGAAAAGTCTCGATCTGATTAGACAAATTACATTTTTTAAAAGCAAAGTCTTTGAAAGTAGAAAAAATTTTTTAGTCAAAAGACTTATTGAACAAGAAAAATTTTAACTAGAAGACACGCTGGGAATAAGAAAATGGAATTTTAAGTAGAAAAGGTACTGCCCAGTCAGCCAAACTTATGAATATCTAACCTAATAATACCGATTAGCGTCAGCAAATCGGTATTTTTAGGTTAGAATTTTCTCTGAGCAGAATTTCAGTGAATTTCCTTTTGGAGAGGAAAAAATGATTTTTAATTTCAAAATCGATTCGAGATTTTATTCAAGGAAAGGATAGAGAGGGGATTTTTTTAAGAGGACATGCATAGCGACAAAGAGACAGCTCCCGTCCGTCAAGAACTGCTGTCCACGTCTTAGCGCCGCAGCCGCCGCCACTTGTTATTTGCGTGAATGTTGTGTGTGCGACTACTAGGAAACACTATTTGATATCCCGAACACGTAAGCCGAACGTACAGTGGATAAGAGTTCTCGGCAATAGTCAACGAGAAACGAGAAAAGCAACAAGGACAAAACACGACAAGAGACAATCGTAACGACAGCACTCGGGGAATTCGAATCGAAACAAGAAGCTCTAACCTTGAAAAACAGAAAAAAAATTGCAATCTTTTTCTGCTTGTACCCCTACTATTTGGAGTTATAATTCAAAATTATTTTCCAAGTTAAAATTACTTTTGTGCGCGGGAATATTGTTCCGTCTTTACCTTTGCGCAGGTAGATTTTACAAATGCGCACGATTTTCAAGATTTGTTTTCTTCTCCGCAGGAAAGTTTCATAGCTGCATAGTAAATTGAATTTTTGCTAACAATTGTACTATTTTCAAAAATAATTGAATTTAATTTAATTTAATAACGAAAATACAATACAATAAAGTAAAACAAAATCGAAGAATAGAAATAAAAGCAAATTTCGAAAATGTCGCCCCATGTTAAAATATTTGAGCGACCGAGAATAAAATTTTTTGATCCAAAAGTTTTGATGATATAATCAAAAGCTTAAAGTTATAAAAAAAAGCGAATTGACTCTGGTTGATCGTGACTTTGAGTGGCGCTGAAAGTTTAAAGTGGACCCGTTTGGATACTTTGTTGTTTGGTGTCAGGGGAGCAAATCCGATTATAAAAATTTTTGGCGACTGCTCGATATTTTTTTCTCCTACTTTTGCAACCTGAAGAAGGGATTATCGATTTCAGTCACACCACCTTTCGTTACGATTTCTTGACGAGCACATTAATACACGATTTTTTTCATATTTTTTTTTCTTTTTTTTTTGCTTTTTAAACGAGTGAAAAATACAGAAAAAATGATGAGCAACATTGCCCTCGACGCGATCTCTCTTTTGCCTCATTTATAAACGTACAAGAGACTACCGGTCTTAAATATATATATATATATGTATCGAAAACCAAAACCGGTAACTGGTTTCCATTCAAGGCGAAATTTATTTTAAGTTACTTTTCCCTTCGCAAACGTTATTTACAATTTTCAAAAAAAAAGAAATATTTTTTAATCCCAAAGTTTTTTTAACTACCAGAGAATTTTTTATTAAAAAAAAACTAAAAGTAAAATATAATTTTAATTCAAAGAAAATTTTTACGAAAGAGGTAAATAACATTTAGAAAAAATAAATAAACATTTACCAAAAGATAATAAATACTAAAATAAATAGTAAATAATAATTAATATTTGACAAAAAATGGATAATATTTAATAAAAAAAAATAGAGAAGAAAATAAGCTATGAAAATTAAATGTATCGTGGATGATTTAATGTTAATATGAAAAATGTTTGGAGATAAACTTGTAAGAAAATTGTTGAAGAAAGTTTGAAACGAATTTATATTCGTGCGCTCGCACTTTTGCCCAAGCGAAGAGAATAAGGAGAGTGAGGGTGGGAGGGGGATTATTAAATACCCGAGGTTGTGCTTGTTTTTGGAATGAGTTGTTACCGGGGATTTTTCTCACCTTGAGAGTTCGTTATTCATTTGAGAAAAAGTCGCAGGCAAAGTGCTGCCGGCTATTTCCCTTGGGGTTTGGGTGGAAAAAGAAAGCACTTGTGTAACGAGGCAGGCAAAAGTTTGACGATACTTAACCTTTACAAGTGGTACCCAATACTTAAAAAACAAAACACAAATGAAAAAAAGAAAAATAAACCCTGACACATCTACTTGTCCGAAAAAAGGAGAAAAAAAACAAAATCTCAAATGGTCCTCTTGAAAAAAAAGGTTTAAACAAGTGTTCTTGGGGTGATAAACAAGAGAATCCAATAAAGGTGCTGGAAATTTGTGTTTTCTAAAAGGTTGTGAGAAATTTCGAGAAAAAGAAATAGATTTTTTAGGTTTTAAGTAGAGAAGGTTGTTCTAGGTCAGACGAAAAAGAGTTCAGTAGAAAATGCTTTTATTGTCAGACAAAAATAAAGCAGACAAATTAAAGCAGAGCTAAAGTAGTTAAATTTATATTTTTAAAAAGAATTAAAATTTTTGAGTACAAAATATGATATTATGTCAGACAAGAAGTCAGATTTCTAAGTAGAAAACGTTTCTATGTCAGACAAAAATGTTCGGAGGAAAAAAAATTTTTTTAACATAAAATTCAAAACTTTTAGTGGAAAAAGTAAGAATAAAACAAATTTAGATTTATAAGTAGAAATAGTTTTACTTGTCCAGACAAAATTTAAAGTTATAAGTGGAAAAAGTTTTACTATGTAGGACAAAATTTGAACTTTTCAGTATAAAAAGTTTTACTATGTCAGACAAATTTCAGACTTTTAGGTAGAAAAAAAATTTACAATGTGAAAAAAAATTTAGAATTTTAAGTAGAAAAAGTTCTTCTATGTCAGACAAAATTTAGACTTTTAAGTAGAACAATTTTTACTATGTAAGGTAGAACTTTCGAGTTTTAAGTAGATAAAGTTTTACTATGTCAGACAAATTTAGATTTCTAAATAGAAATTATTTTACTCGGTCAGAAAAATATAAACTTTTAAGTAGAAAAAGATTTACTATGTGAGAAAAAATCTAAACGTTTCAGTAGAATTTTAGAGAAATTGAGACTGATAAGTGGAAAAAGTTTTACTGTGTCAGACAAATTTTATACTTTTAAGTTGATTAAGGTTTACTATGTGAGACAAAATTTATACTCTTAAGTAGAAAAAGTTTTACTATGTCAGACAAATTTTAGACTTTTAAGTAGAAAAAATTTTTTTGTCAGACAAAATTTTAGACTTTTAAGTAGAAAAAGATGTACTATTTCGGGACGTAAGTTAGAATTTTGAGTAGGTAAAGTTTTACTATGTCAGACAATATTTGGACCAATCAACACGTTTGAAAGTAAAAGTAAAAGTAATAAAAATACCCAAAGAATCATAAATACGTTATCAAAAAAAATATATTGTCAAAAAAAAATAATAAATTTTAAATTCAACTAAATACAGAAATATTTTGTCATTGTCAAATACAATGACTTTCCCTCCTCAAAGAGGTAATATCCGGTTAGTTTAAAGAGAGTGAAATTTCTATTTACAAAAAATAAAGAGAGCATATAGAAGAATCGTGACAATCGATCATTATAAATTACTTTTCTCGCAGTTAGTTATTTTTCACGCAATACACGCACATTTTTGCGGCTGAACACAAAAGCAATGACGACAATCGAACTGAGACGTGAGTCGACTTAAAAATGGCACCGTTCACGAGCCAATCGAATTGATCCCTTCCGGTTTATAATACCCTTTTACATTGACCGACCCTCTCTCTCTCTCTCTCTCTCTTTCCTTTGCCTTTGGCGCAAGCCACAAAAATGTACCGAAAATTTCAATTGATTCGCACCTGCCGCTCTCTGCAACATTACTTTGCGCCAGGTGCCTTCACTTTTAAGCCAAATAAAGAAAAAATTTTCCCTTTTTATATAATGTATTATATTGCCAAATAATTACCCTTCCCGGGGCAGGATAACTATTATTTGTTTTTATTGGTTTCCTTTGAGAAATATAAAGATAAAAATAAAGGTTAATTTAATTCTAACTTTTAATTAAAAATTCATTTGATTTTAAGTTATTCAATTTATTAATTGAATTTTTTTATACTTCCAAAATATTGGATTCGTGATATTGTATTTTGAAAATCTAAAGTCAGATTCGACTTGTTTATTACAAATCAGGCAATTTATTTTCAAAATAAAGTATCGAAGGATTATTTCAGAAAATCCTACAAACTAAAAATTCGAAATCTTCCAATATTGCAGAAAAGAAATTTTTTCAGCATTTTAAAAAATTGACCCTTGAGGAATACCCAGGTGACACTAATCTAATATAAATTATTCCTTCAGCCAATGTTGCCACTCAATTATTATCAAAAAAAAAAAAAAAAAAAGAAGAAGAAGAGAGAAAAAGAGGAAGGAGAGGTAAAGTGCAGTAAAATCCAAGAACGAAAGGAAGAGACAGGAAAAAGTGAAGCGATAGAAAGAGAAAGTATAAAAATTGGCGGTTTGTTGAACGTCGATAAGGGATCCGGTAACTTCGACTTCATGTCCTTCCTTCTATTTTTTTCTCTTTTCCATATATTCTCTTTTTTCTTTTTAATAAATTAAGTCTTATATCAGAGTTGGGCGAGAGAACGGTCGTAACTTCAGGCATTACAATAATAAAAGAGGTTGGGGTGTTAGGCTTTTTGAAAGCGTGTACAGGAGTTTCACGATTTCCATAATCTGACGCTCGTTTAACCAATGAAAAGCGTGATTCCGCCAACGGGCTTCGCCTTTTTAACGAGAAATGACACAAAATTTATGTCTTCCAAAACGACATTGCTCTCTCTCTCTCTCTTTTTTTCTTCCTAAAAAAAACTTGGTCTCTACGAGAAAAAACAGGTCCTCCGAATTTTTATAATTCGATGAATTATTCCCATGAGCAGACAGGTATTATAATTGACAATGTCATTTGAAAAAAAATTCTCTTTTTTTCGATCATTTTACAAAATATTTACAAGTAGGATACAAAATTAACTTTCAATCGAGATATTTTCCAATATTTTTTGTATTTCTATTTTTTTTTTACTTTACGTTTCTACTCTTTTTGTAAATCGATATAAGTTTCAATTTTTATTGTACAAGAAATTAATATGAAATTAATTAAAAATGGTTTAATTGGTGTTTTTTTCTCTCTCTTAAAGTGACTTTTCAAGTATTTTAAGTAACTTTATTTTAGTCTTGCTTCGAGAGAGTGTATTACACCAATGAAGTAGAAGGTAAAGAAGTCTGTTGGTTTTGCACGTGATGGTATGTGCTTTGTCGTTCGCTCTCTGACTTTCAAACTATATACACAAAAATATAACTATATATATTTGTGTGTATATATATGTATATGGTATTTGTGCACCTGTGTGTAAGTGCAAAAGTTTTCGCATCTGCACTCGATAATGTCGCCATTTAGATGACACACTGCGAGGAGAGGTCTGTTTGATTTACAGAATTTTAAGTACAAATGCGACTGATCGTCGATTTATATCCTTTTTTTTAAATGTCAAATTTCCCCCCTGTTTCTTTCTTTTTCTACAAATGGAATAATTTTCAATGACCAAAAAATTGATGTAGAAAAAAAATTCAAACGTGTCTTCAAGTATATTTTAATTCAATTAACGAAATAATTAATCAAACATTGTATTAGCATTTGGAAAAAATTCAAAGTGGATTTTTTTTACTGAAATTGAAAGTAAAAGTTTTTTTAATTAAAATTAAGAGTAAAAATTTTTTGGGTGATGTGTTTTTTAATCTTTATTGTTTAATTCACCGCGGAGAAATTAAATTTTCCTGAACGAAAGTGAATAATTCATGTCTCTCCATTTCGTTTACAAATGTAAATAGCGCTAAATTGAATGAGACACTTTTTATTTTCCCGCCTCTCGCACAAGTGTAAAAGTGAACACAAGCGGCGAACAATTAAATGCAAAATGCGACCGTTTATTATCAATTTAATGCTAATCACATATGGAGAGCTGCGTGTCGCGCACAAACAAGACATGTCTCCCCTTTTACGGATATTTCATTGCCGTTCACTTATTTATTATTTAATGACATTACAATTGCGTATATATATAAACTGTCCCTCCATTTTATTTATTTTTTTCCACAACCATTTCAATGTGTGTATAATAAAAACAATTTTGAATTGTCACTCCTTCCTAAGGAACGTAGAAAAAATTAAAAAAAAAATACAACGAAGAATTAAAAGTAAAGAAAAAGTAAAGAAAAAATTCAACGAGAATTCCAAAAAATCCAAATAGTAAATATTGTCATACACGTCAGAAGAGAAATAATAATAAATCTTAACAATTCTAATCACACATATATTTTTAATATTGACATGAAAATTTACTGCTTTTAATTTTTTTACTATTCAGAACGAAAATTTATGTTTTTGAATCATTTTCCAGTCGAACTATTCAGTATCTAAAAGACATTAAGTTTCAATGCTTAATAAAATGTACCTGACATATGTTTTATTTATCATATATTCATATAGTGTGAAAGTATTTCTATGTTACGAATCGTTCTCAATTTAATTGGTAGTCAAACATGTAAACTGGTTCTTTATATGAAGATATAAATGTCTTCTTAAATCTTTCTAATCGTTACAAGCATTTTTTTCACAATTGGAAAAAAATACGAATTTTATGTGTTTATTTAAAAGATTCTTTTGTAAATATCACTTTTCGACTTTGGAATCTCGATGAAAAAAAAATTATTAATTTTAATTTTCACCATTTTGTGGCAAGGTTTCTTTTTGACCTAAACTTAAAGTTTTGTTTTGTCATTGACCTGGGGATTTTTAAGTTTTTTGCAGCAAAATTATAACTTGCAAAATAAGAAATATTCTTTTCTCTATTTTTAAAATAATTTCAGTTTAAAACAAAAATATGAATATTTCTGGAAGTAATGATCAAAGATTGTGAATCACGTTCAACATCTTCTCTAAGAATTTCGTTTTTTCTTCTGCACTCACGGTTAGATTCTTCCAGATTTTTTTTTCTTGCCATTTTTTCTGACAGTTATCTCGAGAAGCACCTATATGGTAGGTTTGTTGATATGCAAAATGTGATAAGAAAAGGCGCGAATATTTCACGGTGTGCAAAACAATTCAATAGGCAGTACATCTTCCTTTACCTTGACCTGTTACTTGACCAAAAACTAAAAAAGAAAAATGACAATGGCACACCAAACATTGAAGATGTATTTTCTCTCGATACTGTATCGACATTTTGCTCATGAGAAGATATATATTTTGCAGATCTTATCCATTCGATATAAACATTATTTTTATCCACTCTCTCTGTATGTGTGTACATTACAAAGTACGATAGGTATATATATATAAAAATAGTTGCGAAAATAGATATATAAATTTTGATGTTTTATCCTACAAATAAAGAACGGATACTAACCCCATGTTATCGAGAGAAATATTGCACTGCAATTTAATTGGATGATAAAAATATATTTTTTTCTATTTTTATTTCTTTTGGTAAACTTAGTTTTGGGGGATTTTGTAAATTGATTCTTTTGTATATAAAAATAGTATAAATAGTAAAAGGAGAAAATTTGGATAAATCCGATGAAGAATAAATAAACGAGATGTTTAACGAGATCGACGCAGTGTGGTCGAAAAATAAAAAAAAAAGAGAGAAAATGTTTCTGTAAAAACACTCGGGCAAGTGAAGTGGACGCAATAATAACCACCACAACTTGGCCCGATTTATTAATTTAACAACGAGCCCACAAAAAAACCGGCCACTCGTTCGAAAACGTTTGGTACGGGGACAAATGTTTGACCGGACCAAACATGAGAGTTAAATTCTGAACCGTTGGAAAAAATAGCCCAAGGGATGCCGCGACATGATGCAGAGAGAAAGAGAGAGGGGAAGTGAAACAGGAACACACGCCTGGATTTAGAGACGCGAGCAAACGAAACATATTGATGTTTGCAATTAAATTGTCCAGACAATGGACAAATATCGATTCACTCAGCCGACTGGCGATTCGATTTAATAAATATCCGCCGATTAATCGTTCACCCCCTTTCCCTTTCCTCTTTTTCTCTCCCTCTCTCTCTCTCTCTCTCTTTCTCTTTCTCTCGCTCAACTTTGCACCACCTCGAAGCAATGCCAAAAAACTGTTTTGAGAGAGTACTCTCGCTATATTTGTCCGTTCGTTTATTTTATGCCCTCTCTCCTTTTACATATACTCACTTCTTTGAACTTTTGCAACGTTTGCATTTCATTAACTTTTCATTCGAAAAAGGAAATCCTCTTGATTTTCTCCAGTGCAAAAATAAAATTCAAGGCAAAGAAAAACTTCTCTTTTTGCCATTGTATGTGTAAAAAGCAAGAAAAAAAAAAAGAAATTCCGGGCAAAAACGCCGAGTGTATTGAAAACAGGTTTACTTTTCAGGTTCTCAAAAAAAGGGATTTTGTAAAAAGAATATAAAAAAAGGAAGAAAAAAAACAGAAAAAAAACTCATCGAAACACAAGGATATGAATAGCTCATGTGTAAAGAAGCCACTCTGTGTTAACGTATCATGCAACTGATACGTATACCCTCTCTAACCCTTCCTTATGCGGCTTGTACCTCTGCTTTTCCATGGGGTTTCCTGTCACTTTTAATACCCGGCCGTGAGAGCTAAACATGTTTACTTCCCCGAATAGTAACACTTTCTCGCTCTCTCCATCTTTCCCACCCCCCTCCCTGCCTTTTTTTTATTCATTTACTTTGCATTTCAGGAAAATTTAATTCCCGAAAAAAACTCTTATATTTCTCTAATCTATTTTCACTTTTTCTTGGTTACAATTGTAAATACTAGGGGAGGGGTTTCAAAGAGGCGGGGCTATTAATGGAGAGGGTTGGGTTGGAAGCATCTGCAATTAATATTAATTGCAATATTAAGAATGGGAATTATAAGCAGGAGGCTTCGGAAGCAGGTGTGGCTTTTGAAAAAAGTGGGCGTGCCCAGTGGACAATATTTGAGACAAGGGGAGTTGTTATTAAGTAAAAAGATAATATATAGGTGGGGGGAAGGGTTATCGAACAAATCGAGAAAAGTAGACGTTAATTTTTGCCAGAGTAAGTAACGCCCGCTTTTTTGTAATTTTATCTGACCTCCAAACTTACTGATCCACTCGGATTCATTTCATAGTGGGCTTGCTTTTTGGTCCAAAAACGGACCAAAAGTGGGAGTGACCTCTAGGAATTTTGGTCCAACTGATAAACAACATAGTTAAATAATACTAAAAGTATTTTTATTGACTAATGGACAAAGAAAAAAGTTACCAGCGGGACTTCTGGACAAACTTAGTTTACTAATTTACTTTTTGGAACTTTTTTTAGTTAGCAGATATCTTAAAATAATAGTAGAAGTGTCAAAAAGGTTATTGCTAGGCGTGGCTTTAGGCCAAATGATAAAAAAGGCGTGGTTATGAGTAGAATAAAAAAATTTTGGTCAAAAGGATGTAAATTGGAGTGGCTAACAGGTCAACAGAAGGTGGGGCAAAAGTGGGAGTGTCTAACAGGTCAAAACAGGGCGGGGCTTTAAAACAAACCTGCCCTCAAAGGGCGTGGTTAATGAATTATTCAAAAAAGTTATCAAAAGAAAGTTAAATTACTTGTTAATGGCAAATAGGTCAACAAGAGGGGCGGTTATGGGACAAATAGATAAGAATTAAAGGCGTAGTTATTACTGTTTTAAAAATTTGTTAGACAAAAATAACAAAAGTGGGAGTGTCTAAAAGGTCAAAATGTTGCATGGCTTTAAAACAAACCGGTCAACAATAGGCGTGGTTAATAAAAGACATATGATAATTAAAAAATTTACTGTAAAATATAACAGAAGTGGGAGTGGCTAAAAGGTTAACACGGGGCGTGGCTTTAGGACAAAACGGTCAAAAAAGGCGTGGTTAATAAAAGACATATGATATTTAAAAAATTTTCTGTCAAAAATAACAAAAGTTATTTAAACTGGTCAACAAGGGACCTTTTAAAAAAATTCAAAAGATACAAACACAATAAACTAAACAATAGGCGTGGTTTAAATAAAAAAAAAGAATTTCTTTTTCATAAAAACAAAAGTCAGATCAATTCAATAAAATACAATAATAGAATAATAATAATTACCGTAAAGGCGATAATTACTTTGTAATCGAATAATAATCAAATAATAAATCAGCGTTAGTTGTCGGTAGTGAAAGAATATTATTTGAACAATTATGTTATTGTAGACACTCATTGTACAATGTATGAATTGTCGAACCATATTGAAACGTCATGCAGACATATTACCATTAATAACTACGTCATCCAATCCCGCGAATATTAAATTATGCTAATCAAACGCTATGAATGATATTATTTGCTTTCGCGAATCATAGCCGCAACCATTCGCCTAATCAAATTGAATAACGCACATGTTTGAAATCTCACGCACTTTCTATTGCCAATATTGAAAACAGAATTCATTACCTTTCCCATCATTTACTTCAATAATAGAATCAACCTATTATTTCTTCACAAAGAATTAAAATCATATAATTATATTTCTCTATACATTTATATTTATACAGCACAAGAAGAGTAATGTTATTTTTTTTATTTATTTCCACCGAAATAAAAGTTCCCCAAAATATACTAAATTATCTATATTAAATTATTATTAATCAAATTTAATAATCATAAATTATCGAATATTATTGATATTCAAGAAAAAGAGGAGAAAGAAATACGATAAACCATTAGAATCGAACATTTAAGGTCTCATTTGAATTGATCAAAGTCCACCTTAGTAATAATTAATATAACGAGCGATAAATTTTAGTGATGAAGAAAAAAAAAACGCAAAATTTCCAATAAAACTTGTAATGACTAATATTAGTTAAAAAAAAGAAAAAATTCCGAGTCTGGAAGCCGATTGGTTGTCCTCGGATTCGCGTGATTTATAAGGGTCGATACTTACCGTAGGCACAGGTGCGAAGACACTCAAGTCGAATAATAATCGAATATACATATTCAGCACATTATATTAACGATCAAAATTATGGACTCTATAACGTGTGAGGACCAGGAGGTACCCATAAGCCTTCAATCTCTCCCTCTCTCTCTCTCTTTCTCTCTTGTGGATTACATACCGTGGGTGGACACCAATATCTCATGATTTATATAAGTAGTTTGCTGGATAACAAGTTTACCTATATGGGACACCCCTGATGCAAAAGAATTTTTCACTCGAATAATAAATGCGTTTTCAAACGATCATTCGGTTGCTGTATTCAATTAATGAATCCTCTACAATGATAGTCGTTTGTTATTTTTTGAAAGATTTTATCGAAACTTAATTAATCGATTAATGTAAATTTAAAGTTTGTTTGAAGTAATTAAAGTACACTTGAACTTGCAATTAAAATATTTAAGTTAAATTTACAATTAAATGTATTTTTTATAAGACTACAGTTAAAATTAAAACTGCCATCACTAGACTAGAATTAAAGTTACAATTACTAGACTACAATTTAACTTACAATTACTAGACTATAATTTAACTTACAATTTCTAAACTACAATAATTTCAGTTACCATTACTAAACTATAATTAAGCTTACAAAATTTCTAGACTACAATGTAACTTAAAATTACTAGACTAATATTAATAATTATAATTTTTATAGAGTAATTTTAACTTAATTATCGTAATTTTAATTGTAGATTCGTCAGTTTAATTTTTATTGACACTACCATAATTATATTTCAAAATAATTTTTAAAAGTAAACAAATAAAATTCATTAAAATATAAAATTTATTTCAATAAAATTTCATAAGATTTTCAATTTTTTCAATTTTTTTAATTTTTTAAAATTATTTTCGGAAATACAATTATTTTTAAAAAATTTTAAATACCTCCTTTCTTGTGAAGAAACAATTTTTTCGAGATTTTTTAATTCAATTATTCAAAACTTCAAAATTAAAAACTTATTCTTATTTATTTTTTGACAGGAATTAAAATTTAATATGATTTCAATAAAAAACCTTTTGAAATTAAATTATTTTTAAAAACTGCCATTTTAATTCTCCCAAAATTGAATTTTTTCCAAACATTTTTGAATTAAATTATTCAAAACTTTAAGAATTTTTAAATAAAAATAATATTGTTAATAATTTTTTAAAATAAAACTTTAAACATTTTTTATACTCTTGCTTCCCTTAAATTTTCAAGAAATTTAATTTAAAATCCTTTTAAAATTTAAATAATTTCTAAAATTTCTGTTATAACATTTTAAATATTCAATTATTTTCTAAAATGTTAACTAACATTTTTTTAAATCAATTGCTATCAAAATTCAACGACGAAAATTGAATTATTTAAATCGAATAATTTTTGTAAATTCATAAAATAATGTGTTTTCAAAAAACCAATTATATTTATAGATAATTTTTAAAGATGAAAAAATAAAATTCTTTAAAATATAAAGTTTTACAAAATTTCAAATTGTTTTAATTTCTTAAAATTATTTTTGGGAATTCAAGTATATCTTCAAAAAATTTTAATTACTATTTTTCAAAAACCTAATTTTTTCAGAATTTTCAAAATAAGTTTTTTAAATTTCAATCATTTTTGTAAAATAAATATTTAAATACATAATTCAATTATTCAATTATATTTCAATTATAAAATATGTTTAATTCAAACACATTTTTTTTCGTTGGCATATTTTTTTTATTTTATTATTATTAAATTAAAAAAAAATTTTCTGTGTTATTTCAAGTTTTACCGAAGTCTAATTATATAAAATTTACTTGAAGTTCATTCTTAAAAATTTTATTCAAAGAGAATTGTTATTATTGTAAAGTTTAACTCCAGTTTAATAATTCTCATTTAATAAATTTTGTAGAAAAGTTTAAAAAAATTTGATACTTATAATAATAAAATAATAAAAAAATTTCATAATTTTAAATTATGTATTGTTATCCTTCAGTTTTTTTCTCAGCTGAAAGAATATATTTGTGTAGGAAAATTTTCGGTTGAAATTTTAAAATTCTCGGGAATTTTGTGCATTTCAACTCTAGTCGTAAAACGTTCGGAGTGAGAATTTAATAGACGCATTTATTATTTAGCAGAAAAATCCTGTGCAATAGAGCGTCCCAGAAGAGTTTTCTTTACACGAGAGCAAATTGCAGAGAGTGTTTTTCATTAAGTTACATTTTTTAAGTGCCATTAAGATATTTTCTGAAGAAATTACAAATTAAAAAAATTTTTTTTTTCGTGAATAAGTATTTTTTCTTTATTTGAGATTATATAAAGAAGAATGAATTCTCGACAGCTAGTGACCTCTGGAAAAAATTTCGAGAAACTTTAACTCAGATTCCTCTCTGTTTGCGTAGTAGAAAAATCCGTTTCTAGCAAGACATTTGTCTATTTAAAATATAGTACAAACTTATTTTCTAAATTAAAAAGAATTTAAAAAAAAACATATTCTTTAAATTAGAAAAATATTTTAAACAAAAAATTGATTTAATTTAAACGGAAGAAAATATTTTTTAAAAGAATTTAATTTTCTAAATTAAAGATATGTTTACCAAAAATCAATAGTATGAAAAACAAATATTTTTTAAAAATATTTTCTTCTATTTATTCTTTTGAATAAAAAGGAACTTGTTTTTTAAAAAGTTTTGTTCTTACAAAAATAGAAGTTTCTAAATTAAAAATAAGAAAAAATATATTTCTTCAGAATCAAATATTAATATAATATTTATTTATTATTTATTTATTATTTATTATTTTAGGTAAAAAATATTGGTTCGAAAAGAAAAACAATTATGATACTCAAGTTAGTTAAACTAGAAACTAATGAAGAATTTACCGTTTCTTCGTGTCATTCATAAATGAATTTGTATAAATTGCACCTTGACGTGACGAAAGCCGGAAATTCTTACGGTTCTAACAAATATATAAGCTCTATTATTACATAATCCACGTAACAGTCTTGTTTCGGTCATATAAATGCAAGAAATACCGACGCGCACATCCCGCAAAATTCCTAATTAATTTTATGTTCAACTATATATACATACACACTATCGGAAGTTGCATGTTCTATATATAAATCGTTTCAACAAAAATATTCCTTATCTCACATTAAACTCAACAATATTGCATTAGAGCTCATTTAAATTTACAATTTCCGTGGGAAATTAGTCATTTCATTAAAAATAGCAAAAAAACAGAAATATATTCTAGATTAAAATCAGTATTCAAGTCTTTACGATATAACACTTCATACAACACTTATTTTTGTATTCACTAATTCATATGTTCTTTCTTTATTATTTCCAACTCTTAGCCATTCACAAAAACATTCGCATTTTTTTTAATATTCTCTAGATATTATATTTTCGCAACGATTTTTTATATTTTTTTTATTAATTATTAATCTTTATTAATATTCAATGATAAAAATAAAAATAAATTTTTATTTATAAAAAAGTGAATAAATTATTAATAGACAAAAAAATTATTATTCTTTATTAGTAAATTACTCTACAAATTTGAATTAGTGACTGACTTTTATGTTTTTGAATTAATAAATTTACTAAAAAATAATAATTTCTTGATTTATTAGACAAATTTATTTATTACAAATTTAAATTAATGACTGGTTTTTTGCTTTTGAATTAATAAATTTTACTAAAAAATAGTAATTTCTACTATTTTATTAGCAAAATTTACTAATTCAAAAGCAAAAAAAAAATCACTAATTCAAATTAGTAAATATTTTTCACTAATTCAAATTTAGAGAGTATTTTTTTATTTTATATTATTTACATCATTTTGTAGTAGGAATTCAATTATTTACAAATAGGTATTTAATAAATTCCTTTGCAATAATTCAATTATTTTTGTAAATAATAAAATTTATTTTAAGGAATTCAATTATGTTCATAAAAAATAATTAAAAATTGTAGAAAATAATAATTGATTTGAAATGTAATATGTAATGTTTCTCTTCCAAAAGAAAAGAATGAGTTTCCGAACAATATTGGTATTGAGAAATATAAATTAAATTAAATACATTAAAAATTAAAATATAAATATATAATAAGCAAAATTTACTTGTTAATCATAATTTTTTATATTTTCTAATTTCAAATATTGTTTATTATAAATCATGAAAAAATACCTCCATTTTTTCGAACTGATAAACAATATTTTTTAATGAAAAAAAGCATACAGAAAAACTAACTTTTAAGTGTGGATATAAATAGAATGAAAGAATGAAATACGAAGATTATTATAGTTAATAATTTATTCTATTAAAATTAATTGTCAGTAATTAATGTTGCAAATGTATTAAATTTATAATTTTTTTAAATAAGTCTACAAATAAAGAATATGGAAGGTATAATAATATAATATTTTCAAAGTTTATTAAAATTTGTTTTCTTTTTCTTTTTTTAAAATTATTTTGTTAACATTATTTTATTGAAATTTGTTTTTGTTAGAAATTAAGTTTAAAAATTAATTAATTTATAATTTTACAAAACTAATTTTCTAAATGAACAATATTACTATTATACTGAAAAAGCAGAGTTAAAAACAAAAAAAATTTTATTTATAATTGCTGAAAATTTCATCACAGGGAAGAATTTTTCTTTTTCGTATTGATTTCCAATGTTTGTCCACAGTTAAAAAAAGAAAATTTTTTTCAAAAAGGGAATTTCATTGAAGGGAAGAATTTTCCTCTTTCTCATTCTTTTCAAATTTTTGCTCACAATTGATAAAAGAAAAATTTTTTATAAGAGCGAAAAATTTGATCAAAGGGGAGAATTTTGATCCATTTTCCATAGTTTTCAAGTTTTTGCCCTAAAATAAGAAATTTTTTTTTTTTAAGCAAAAAAATTCATTTAAGAGAATAGTTGTCTTTTCTCCTATTGTTTTCAAATTTTTGGCCACAGTTCAGTTGGTATACCTATATACAATAAATACCACTGACTCAAAAAATATTCAATTCAAGTAAATATTTAATTGATAATAGTAAAATTATAATCGGTTATTTGAATCAAATAAACATCAACTGATGCTTATTTGGTATATTTAGCATTCATTTAGTAACAATTTTTTATTTAAAGACCACTTTGTTAATAAAATAGTTAATAAATAAAAAGAAAAATTAATAATAAAAATAATTTTACATTGTTAATATAATAAATATTGACGTCAATCGTAGTTGCGGTGTGCGCAAACAAAAACCAATTAAAGTGTAACCCAATTAAAATTTCTCGTTGTTAGGAGTGTAAATACTTATATGAGAGGGACAAATTAAAAATATTCCATATATACGATTCGAATGCACGTGCAAATAGAATATCTCACGCCTCGGAAGTTTTGTAGTTGAGTGCTTTGAAGGGTGGTGGGAGGAGGAGGAGAGAATGGTGGGGTGGGGTGGAATGAAGGGAGAGGTGGCAAGAATCATGGCTTCTACATATATGGGGGGATGGGATTTAAGGGGGTATTCGAGGGTTGCGTATACGCACTTGTTCAGGCCCTATATATGCTTAACGTGTCTTCTCGACAAGTATCCATATGAGGCTTTCGTATAGAGAGGCGAAAAAAAAGAAAAAGTAGAAGAGAAAGAGGCTCTCGTCCAACGCCAGGGGTGTCGCTAACAAGATGCGTTCTGTCTCTAAAAGGGGGTTGCTATACACACCTCTTGTACGCACGCGCATGATTACCTATATACACACATACGTTTTACAATCATTCCAACATTCACTCTGCACTCCTCTAATGACTTATTAGCAGGCGTTAGTTAACGAGTCGACACTAAATTACCAACATTTTCATTTTCTTCATTTTTTTATTATTCTCTGTAGTGTAATTATCTGACGAGATAATTTACGGTTTTACTAACCTTCTTTAAATGCCCTGATGTTATTCAAATGTTTGACGCAAGAGTTGACTGAACATTGCATGAGAGTTGAAGAAATTAATTATTTGAACAGATCAAAAATTCAAAAGTGACTAAAATTGAAGGAAAAGACACCACAGGAAGAGCAGAGAATGATTCTAAAAGCGGTCCTCAAAGATACGCGGTCTCTAAGACCTAGTTTACACTTTACGTACCATAAAAAATCGCCCCTCTGAATCAAAAGATAAAAAAATAATTAAAGATTAAAGAAAACATTTAAATGAACTGTTTTAAGAATCGACTACAATCTTGATTGATAGTAAAGGTTGAAATGTGTCACGAACAGGTTTTAGGAGCATGTGTTTATAGTGCTGTGATGACTCGACGATAGGGGGACTAACATATATTGAACTAGCATATTCTCAAAATGAAAGTTAGTTGCAATTTAATTTCAAGTGAAACTAATCACAGTAAAGTGAACTTAAACAATGGTGGAGTGATCCTAATCAATTTGTCATCTACATAAGTTGAAAGCTCATGTGAAATAGAAAGAGAGGGAGAGAGAGGATAAGGAGGGAGGTGGGGGGAGGTCGAGAGTGAGTGTTCGTTCGTTCCAGAGAGGAAGATCTTGCTGATCGTTCTTGTCGATTTCACTTGGCAGGACTCACGATCGATATCGCCACCTAATTACGGACACGCGTCCTTACGTTCGACATTCCACACGTGACAATAATTAACGATACTATGTTGACCCTAATATCTGATTATAATCAATACACACCTGGATAAACCGTCATTTACTGCTATTTTAATATTAACTCCCTCGCCTTTCATCGCAAGATTTATTTTTTTTAAATCAAAATTCAATATTTTACTTTTTTCAGACAGAAGTTACCCCAATGTTCGGGGTAATTGTACTATCCTTTTTGTATTTAAAAAAAAGGTTCTAGAAAGCGTTCTCTTTGGAACAATTTAGACCCTTTCTAAAACCCTATTTAAATTTTGTCCATGTTATTTTGTTTCTTTCTCAATTTTTCAAAATTTAGAAGTTCCAATACTACTTATTACCATTTGTAATTTATTTATTTTCTCATAGAAGAAATGAGTTTTTAAGAATAGAATTGAATATAGAATAGAACTACATTTGTATCTTTGTAATTTAATTGATACTTAACATAGTGCGCTAATTAAATCCTGTATCACGAACAGACATGTACTTTTTCATAAATTAGAATCTTTCCTCTTAATTATCAAACGAAAATAATTTTAAAACGAGCCGGCGATTATCATCAATTAGAATTAAATTCCCCCCCCACGCCTTTTTTGTGTTTCTTTCTAAAGAAAAAGATACTTTTCTGTATGAAGTAAATTTTTTATTCCCATTGTTCTCCTCATTTGGAGATTTACTGTGACGATGATTTTTCGCCACTTCGTTATAAATAATTAATTTCCAGATTTCTCAAGAATTTTAAAACACAATATTTCCCTCTTTTTTTCCGCCTAAAGAAAGAGAAGAGGATGAAAAAAAAAATATATCTAGAGAGGAAGAGAATTTGCACGCACAAGCGGCATACCTTTGATTTCCGGTTGATGAAGGTCGATAGCAACGCGTATACTATATACATATATAACGCTTAGAGCAAGTTTTCAATCCGAATTACACGTAATTACGCGCGTACACACGTACAAATATGTAAGATTTTAAAGGAATTCTGATGCGAATGGTTTGATTCGCGTTCATATTGGAGCGTAATTACAAATAGCGCGCGGAGCGGCCTATATGCGCGACCTCGGGGTAAATGAGTAAAAGCCAGCGTTCAATTAATATTAATTAAAATGGCAAGGGGCAAGTATCCAGATAATTACTGAGCGACTCTATATACTTGCGGGCTTTTCCACCCTTTCCCCCCTATGCCTCTCTTTCCTATCCTGCCTTCGTCAACGTCTCATAATCGACGCGCATAAACTTCGTCACTCTGTGCTTGTTTTGAAACCCCGTAACCTCAGGAGAATCTCTCTCTCTCTCTTGAAAAAGATAAATTAAAGTCTGGTTTGATATCTGTCGACAAAAATTTTCTTTTAATTTTCAACGTCGATTTTATTCTATCGGTTTACAATTGAGATGAAAGATGCATTGTCCCTACTCCGGTGCTTCTTTTCCTAGAACTAACGTATCCTGCGGAGTGGGGACAACGAGTGTAAGAGAGAAATTTTCGTTTTTTTTTTTCACTCTCATTATCCCCACTTCGGCGCTTACGTCTGCGGCTAGGTGGGGGTAATAGGAGCGACAGAGAAAAACTGGAGTTTCTCTTTTACTCCCATTGTCCCCACCCAGGCGCTTGGATAAAGATGCGCAGGCGCAGAAGTAGAAGTAATTATAGCGACTTACAGCGTTGTCACAAAAATTTATTCTCGATTTTCCCTGATTTCCAGACAAAAATTTTAACTTTTTTTCCTAATTCTAAAGAATATTCTGATTCACTCTCAAAATTATTAGGTACTCAAAAAAATATTCTACTACATTTTTTACAAATTTCTTTAATTGCAATTGAAATTCAACAAATTCTACGAAAATTAAATTATGTCAATACAAAAATAATTATTTTATTAAATAATTGAATGATTCTTGAAATTGAATTCTCAAAATGAATTTAATCAATAATTTTCAAAACATAATTGAAATTCTTCTGACGAATTTTAATAAAATTTTGTAGAATAATTTCATTTTTCAAAGAATTTGATTAAAATTGTATTAAAAATAATTAAAATTCTGCGATGAGTTTTATTAGGCATGAAAATAATTGAATTCGTTAAAAGAATTGTATTATTTGTGAAAATAATTGAATCCCTGTGAAAAATTATATTATTTATGAAAATAATTGAATTATTTCGAAGAAATTAATAAAAAATTGGTAAATAATTGAATTCCTCTGAAATTTTTATTATTTATGAAAATAATTAAATATTTGCGTAGAATTATATTAAAATTGTTTTAAACAATTGAATTCTTTTGGACATTTTTTTATCATAATAGATATTAAAATTCATTGAATTGAGGAAAATTTTTGAAAATAATTGAAATTTTGCCAATAATTTTATTCAAATTTTTAAAAATAATTGGATTTCGGAGAAGAATATTATTAAAATTAAAAAAAAAATTTTAATTAAATTCATTTAAAATTGAAATTTTATAAAATTTCAAATTAAAACCTTTTGAAGTTCATCTATTTATGAATATTGTAAACTTAAACATAATTTTTATTTTTAAAAATGAAACAATATCTAGTTAACGCGACACAGAGAGCAAACGCCGAAGTGGCCAATTTTTTGCTCACATCCACACTTTTAGATATAGAATTAAATTTTATTATTTACGATCCGAACAGGAATAACAGGTAGTCGTAATTTTCTAATTCTTTTTAAAAATTAGGTCATAAAAATAAATTTTTGTTAATATTTTTTACAGAAATCGAAAAATTATTGATTTTTTTAAACTTTCAAACGCATTTTAGAAGCGCTTAGAATGAAATGAGAGTAATAAATTGTGCGATTATGCTAATGATTATGTCGATACGTCGCACAAAATAAACTTTTTTTTCTCGTTTCACAAATTACGACCACCTTCATCTTGTCGGATTATTATTCTTTTTTCTTGCTCAATTTTTCTCTCATAAAATGAATCTTTATTTATTGGTATTTTATTTATTTACTAAAGTATCATTTTGTCTGTAGTATTGATTCTTTTTTCCAAAGATAATAAAATATTCCTTCCCTCTTCATTTTTTGTCATATAACTAATTATTTCGATACTAAAATTCGTGTTTATAAATTAAAAAATGATTTTTTTATGGTTTTTTAATAGATTTAATAGATTTAATAAATTAAACATAAATTAAACGATTTTAATTACTTGTAAATTAACCCAAGGGTAAAAATGATTTTTATGGTTTTTTAATCGTCGCGCGATGGTTATTTTATAATTACTTGATGCAAGTCGTTTTAATAATTAAATTTACAAATGTTCTCTTGCGAAGAAGTGTAATGTGTGTGAATTAAAATTATCAAAAGAGGTGTGTCTCGACTGAAAGAAGTGTCAAAACGCATGGACGTGAAGAAGTATGTAGAACAGAATGGAGACATAAATTCTTTTCTTTTTTTCTTCAGCTGCATTACCTTGTTTGCTTACACGCATGTCGCTTCTTGAGTCAATTTCGAATATCTCGCGTCTATCGAAACGTTAGTAACGCTCTGAGCAGATATTTACAAGAGAGAAATGCGCTTACCAAGATAATTCAATCTCACTTTTTTCAATGTTGATAAAGCAAGATTTTTTTTTTCAAAGCTCACGTGCCCCGCAACTATCGATAATATCGTGTGCGACAAAAGTGACACTGACAAGCGAACAAACAACAGAAATAACAAACAAATGATGCTCGACAACAATAGTTGTTTTTGAGAAAGACATTAATTTGATATTTTTTGAACAAAAAGAAAAATATAAATATTTTTTATATCCAAACTTTTTTCTTCTTTCAACAAGATTCCGCAGGCTTACAGGTTTAATGCGTAAATTTATATTTTTAGTCGTAAAACTAGTTACTTTTACAAATATTTTACTAATTAGTATTGTTCATTAATTTTCAATGTTCTAGTTTTTTCCACAAAAAAAAAAGAAAAGTATTATTTCTCCTCTCGACATGAAAACAAATACCCCTCTATTAAAGTTCAAAAGAAACTTCTCTTCAATAGAGTATTCTTTATCTCTGAAAAAACATTTTTTACAAAAAAAAGAAGAAAAAAATCTAGAAAACGTGCATCTTTAACTTTTGAAATCTAGGGCGGTTTTTTCGCCCCGTGAACTACGTGTCGGGAACTGAAGCGTGAATAAGGTAGGTGCGTAGGCCGCTTATTTATTTTAATGAGTTCCTCCCTCTTCTACAAACGCGTTTCTTCCCGTTCTTTCTCTCTCTCTCTCTCTTGCCACCATTTCTCCCTCAGTAAGTTTCCTCTTTATCCTTCTGGAAGCTTTTGCAAACTGGAAAGCCGACGTCGTCCCGATGAAAATTCTACTTTTTTTCAACCCCTTTTTTTGCGTAAGAGGGGCGTTAGCTCTACGCATATAAGTGCAAAGAGCCAAGTATGTAGAAGTGAGATGGCAAAAGAGAGAGAGAGTGAGAGAGAAAAAAAAAATCGATGCACCATCAGAGAGTGCACCGCCCTAGCGAGTACCTCTGACTCGTGCACCACACGGTCTACGCATCTTTGCATGCACTACATATGTGCCTCCACCAACCCTCTTTTTTTTTATTTCATCCTCGTCAACCCTTTTTGCACGTTGTGCTCACATCTCTCATATTTTTCCATTTCCCCTCCCTTCCTTGTACTTTCTTTTTTTCTTCTCTAAATAACTTTTCGAGTTTTCATACTCTTCCAGGAGGAATGAAAAATTATTTCTACAATTATTACCCAAAAAATAAAAATCTAAGCCAAGTTTTACTTTAAAAAATGCTCAACAATTATTAACAATTGAATAATGTTTAAAAAAAACACCTAATTTTAATATTTAGCAAAGTTTATCGGCAATTGTGTCTTTGGTGAAACAGGAAACTGCTTTACCATTGCTCGTTAACAGTCGATAACTGGCAAATGTCGGTAAATGTTGGTAAAAGATTTCTGTAGTTTTAATATGTGATCAAATTTCTATTTTTTAAAATGTTTTGAAAGGGCTTTTCTCTAAATAACTCATCGAGTTTTCTTACTCTTTCGGGAGAAATGAAAAATTATTATTATTATTATAATTATTATTATTTATAACTATTTTGAATGTCCTGAAAGGGTAGCAAACTTTCTTTTTAATAAGATGGAAAGAAAATTAATTTTTACTTTGTTTTTTAAATTGATAAACGCCTTTCTAGTATTAACCGCATTTGAGTTCACTGGTAAAAACGAAAACTACGTTACCAATGTTCAATGAAAGTCGGTAATTATCGGTAAATGATTTCTGTAATCGGGTTTTCTATCTACATTCAAGTTATTCTTTCGAAAAAAGTAATTTCGCATCACACAGAGCCTCCTTTTGATAATTAAGACAATTTTACGAAATTTTTGATCAATTTTCTGATAGAATACCGAGTGAAAACTCGGTATTCTACCAGAAAATTGATCAAAAATTAAAAACAATTCCAAATAAAAATGTATAAATTTTTCCCTAAATAAAATCTATATTTTACTTTCAATCATCTTGAAGAAAATTTCAAATCTAATAATAAACTTCCTTTCCAAAGAGATGAGAAAAAAAATTAATTTCTATGTAATACCACACCGGATTTTTTTACGTTAGCAACCCCCTACCTATAGTATGAACCCTACCCTACCCTAAGAAAAACACTAGTGCAGTGTCGTGCGATCCATATCTAGGAGGAGACCCGCAGCAATGCATACACACACATACACTCTCACATGAGCTCACATTTTACCCTCAAGGCCCTTGGAGGTTCTCTCTTCTTAACTCATGAGAGGGTAAAAAAAAGAGGAAGAGAGAGAGAAGAAAAAGGGAGGGGGGTACGTGGTGCATGAACTGCAGTGAAGCACCGTCGCCAAAGTGTGAGTGCAATGCGTGAACTGCAAAACCCCTTCACGCATATATCCAGGAAAGGGTCGCTGGGTGGTCTAGATTTTTTTTAAGTGCCCTATAGCTTGACGGGGCAAATCGAGATATAGCGCCGGTGTTGAAAATAGTCGACGCGTGATATAAAAAGTTTTTTCTCCTTGTGTGTTAAAAAAGAAAGAGAAAAAAAAAGAAAATGCAATTTCAATGGGAACAGTGTGCTTCACAAACAACAATATTCTGGGGACTTTCTATGATTTCTCACACAGTTTACACACACTTGACTTGTAGAGTGGATTATTAATATTTTTTTCACCATGAATATTATTTTTTTCATAATTTTCAAGTATACTTTTCCTTCTTGTAATTGAATGCCTGTTATAATTTTGTTATACTTTATACGAAAAGGAATATTATACAAATAAAAGCTGCTTGCAAAAAGATGATATGAAAAAGAAAAGAAAAATAAATAAATAAAAGAAAAAGGAGAAAAGTATAGCGAAATTGATATAATGCGGAAATTTTCTAGTGAGTCACACCTATATGGAGACACAATTTCACATAGGGTCGTTATAGGCGAACGGTTTGAGAAAGAATCGAGTAACAGTAAATCAATAGTATCGTCTTGTCAGTCCTTGTCAGAGTGAAACACCTCTTCTTGAATGTGAACTTTCAGATACATACCACCTGTATATTCCAATTTATTGCTTCGAATAGACGACTGTCGTCAATATATATGTAGTTGATGCAAATCCTAAAAGAAGATTTCTATTTCTTTTCGAACTTTATCTAAAGAATGAATCAATCACCACAAATAATTTGATTTACTTTCTTTAGGATTATGGAGGAGGCTCTGATTTATTTACTTTATTTTTGATAATAAAGCTTCGTTTAATGTTTAGTTTCTTGCCGCATGTAGAATTTTTCTATTTAAAAAATATCCCCGAAAAAACGAAGAATAAAAAATTTTTCAGTGAGTTTGTTAATGGTTTTTTTTATTCCGTAACGAAACGTTCGTGTTTGCTCGCGAAGAGTCGTGAAGACTCGTCGGGAAGCGAAACTGCACGAGGAGATCCGAACTTGCACGAGTCTTCACGAACAGACTACTTCGTGCCGGTTCGGTTAGCTTCGACTGGACACGAGTCTGGCCGGGGGGAACCGAAAGGAACCGAAGAGAACCGAACTAACACGAAGTATTCATACGTTCGCCATTTGCAATTTTAGTTGAAAATTCTGCCTAACCTTTCTTAACAAAAAATAACGGATGCGAAAATTTTTAAAAATTGAGAAAAAACCTAGAATTTTCGAAGAGGAGTAATTTACAACTTTGTAAAATGAAAAATAGTCGATAGTTTCTTGCAGTTTCTTGTTTAAGAGTACAATTTATTACACACAATGTCATGGCGCAATGAGCACGAATTTTATTGTTCAATTGAAGACGCCTCTGGACAGTGAGGTACATCGGGATCCGACAATAATTTTCCTTATCCTATTTTCTTTGTCAGAACGCCAAGAAACGGTGTATATTTATGCAATCGAGATGGACCAGACGAATCGGCGACCAATGGTCCAAGCTAATATTTATGCTTGCGCAGTGGCGCCACTTCTTTCCTTTTCTTCTAAAACATAACAAAAAATGTTATGCCTAAAATAAAATAATAGAATTTTCAGCTTTGATTCTTAATTTCGACAAAAATTGTACAATAATATAAGAAACATAAATGTAAAAGAATCGAAAAAAAAGAAATTGTGTTGGAATTTCGTTTCGCATGCATATAAAGTTTTTTTTACCCCCCCCCCCCTTTTGAAGAAAACAAGGATGTCGACAGCAGTTCAGGACGATGACGAGTTAAAGGCGAATGACGATGAAAAGGGAGGTCCCCAAAGAAGGATTGCAAAGTTGACGGCTTCCAAACCTTATTTCGTATTCTGATTAACATACAGTACTTTTGTATTCGTGACCGAGTGCGTGAGTCAAGACAACCAGTAGTGTTTTAAATTCAATAATCGAATGGAATTCTAAAGTAATTTTCATTTTTTTAACGAACCGAAAGCAAACCATTAAAAAACAGAGAAAAAGAAAATAAATCCTTTTTATTCTTCAACTGACCGTTTTTTCTCCAAACTTTTGTAGAAAAAAATTTATTACCACTACGTTTATTCTTCTTTTACTTTTTACTCAAAAACATTATTTTCGAAAATTTCCCCAACGTTCTTTTGAGAATTTTATTTTAATTGCCCTTCAACTTTAATTTAAAAATACAGTTGTCTTTAATAATGTAAATTTTCTTTCTGTTTCAGGTGAGTGATTTGATAGCGAGTCTTGGTTATATCTATACTACAAATTTGGTAAAGTAGACAAAAAAATAACGTTTAAAATTCAATTATACCGAGTCGACAATCACGGTGATGTAAAAATTCAAAACAAAGTCGTAAAATGTCGTTGGAGAAATCATGGTTCGGTAAAATTTTACGAGAATCGAGGACTGCGGTAATCCCTGTCTTTATCGACTTGAGTTTCTAATAATCGTTTCAGGATATCTTCCAAGTGGTCCTTTTCAACATCCTCCGGACTCTCAATTTCATTCCCCTTTTGGTAAATTTCCTTTTGCCCCCCTTCTCTCTCTCTCTCTTCCCTTAAAACGTTAAAATCGGGATTTGTGATCAAGAATCAAGTTCTCGGTTATCAGCGATTACTAAATGAATATTTATTTATCGTACACTCAAATATCACTGAGAAATTAAATTTACCTTGTGGAAAATTACAAGATTTTTTTATTTTTACATAACTTGTATTTTCTAGTATAGAAAAATTTCTATTTTATTTTGAAATTGAATAAAATTTTTCAAATGATAAATATTTAATTTTCAAAAAGTTGTCGCGGTATTTCTTTTTTGCAAATGAAAAAAGAAGAAGAGAAGGAGGAGGACAAAAAAAAGAGGTGAAACACGCCAATTGCCGAACGAAAAACGAGGGTAATGAGACCTGTGAATTGTGATCCAGAATGGTTCCGGATAATGCATTGCTTACCAAAATGCAGCTGCATACGTACGCGTATATTCGAGGACACTAAATTAAGGTAAAAGAAAAAGTCGGAAAGGTTGTGCATAGCTATGCATCGATCAATCATTCGCTAATTATGCCCGCGATTTCTTTCTTTCGGAGAGATGCGCTCTCTTGGCCATCGACCTAACGGAAATGCATCCTCGTTCACTGTATGTCTACCTCTCTTGTCCTCAAAAAAAAAAAAAAAAAAAAAAAAAAAAAAAATGAGAAAAAAAAGAAAATATTAAATTAACGTTAGGCGTTTTGGTAGCGACAGTTGAATGCAATTCAAAATTTGTCGATAATTCAGAAGTCTAATTTTTTAATTTTTTCATACAAGTAGTACAAACGTACCGTTTTTAAAATGTGCAGTAGTGGCACGCAGTTTTCAGTGGAATTAGAGAAAGAACGTCGAAATTTTTGAAATACATTCTATGCCTTTTGAGAAAATTGATTGAACGATTTGTCGATAATTCAGAATTCTAATTTTGTAATTTTTCAAAATTAGTTGCATAAATTAACCGTTTTTAAAAAGTGCAGTAGTGGCACGTAGTTTTCAGTGGAATTAAAAAGATAGCTTTGAAATTTTTAAAATACAATCTATTCCTTTCGAGAAAACTGATAGAACAATTTGTCGATAATTCAGAAATTAGCCGAAAATTTTCACATGGGAAAATATTCTACCTTCTTCTCGAGCTTAGATTCCAAATAAGCGACTAGTGTAAAAATCTTGAAACAGTTAATAGTTTTCGATGACGAAGGTAAAACGTCCAAACTGTCGGTAAGTTAGAAACCTACCTAAAAATTTTACTCGAATCCGAAAAAGAATACCAGAGGCACATAAATAAAACCTCAAATAAGCGAATAGGAGAAAATTGTTAAAATTCCCACCTTCAGTTTTAGAGAAATCAAGTCAAAAAGTGTCGAATCGAATAAATTTCGAATAAAGCGTTAAGAAACGAAACAAAAATTTGTAATTGAAGCAGACTAGAGTGGGAGGAGGGCAAAAATCGTAAGTTGTAAAATGCCAAGAGGGCGTGTGTACTAAAAAAAATGGTTCGGTGGTCGGACGAATGATGAGGAAGGAGCCAGCAGACCGGATCGGAGCAGCATTACACGAAATTAAGCAATTAACCATTTAATCGAATTAGCACACCGTGCGTACACACATACACGCAGGCATTCATTTATACAAGTCCAAATTGTTCGCGATGGGTCAGTATTCCTGACGGTTACCTCATTAATTAATTAAGGAGGGAGAAAGAGAGAAAGGTAGGTTGGACCCCTTTGAAAATGTTACATGTAGCATTGGCGCGCTATATAAGAAATGAGGACGTCGAACCTGGGATTGGTATCCTGACGATTTAACCGTGTGTGCCTATTTGCAGATCGATCAATGTGCTGTGTGCTGCGCCCCGGAGAGTTCTTTTCTTTCGCGCGAATTTCAATCCAGTTAAATAAAAAAGCATTTCGTCCAGACAAAACTTATACGGACATCCAGGACACTCCGATCTGAATGCTTTCGGTTTAATTGAGTGACTTCACTCGTCGAATGATGCACACGAATTTAATTCAACCTTTATAAATTATATACTCTTGAATTGTATACTAAGTTGATATGGCGAAATTTCCAGTTCAAAATGTAAAGAAATTTTTTCGAGGGGAAAAAAAATTTTTAATTACAAATTTAAGATTTATTGCGGATTCTTCCTCCTTCTTTTGTACAAAAGTTTTAGAAAGTCCTAAAGTCAGTATTCAGTGTCTTCGGATCTCTCACATCTTTCTTCTGAATTTTTCGAGTATTCAAAATGGCTGATCAAATATGGCGGATATTTTTGCAATTTATTGCAGTTTTCGAAGTCTGATAAGACTGATATCAAAATTGCGTGTTGTAAAAATTTATTTACTCGTGGGTTTCTAGCTTATTAGGAAACTAACATCAGATTTTATTTCCGCTAGTTGGTTTTTGCCTCCAGCTTTTAATTTTATTGATATCAAATTTAATGGAGAGGAGTATAGTTAAAAAAAACTCACTACTAAAAAATTGACAAGAGAAAAGAGAAATGAACATTGAAAAAAATCAGTTAAATATAAAACTTGTAAAATATTAATATTCGTACATAAATTATCAATATATTAATACACGAGTGATTAAATTATTTTGCGAATCATAACCAAGCAGAAAAAAAAACGAGCAAAAAAAATTGGAACGTTTCCGCTTGAAAATTTATTCATGAGACTCTATATTCGTTTGGAAATTATTTCGCTTGGTTAAACGATCACAATGCGGAGAAATACATTATATACAATGAATCTGTGCGTGTTGGTGGGTATTATAAATGTGTGTATGTATATGGCGGGCCATTTAGGATATTTTAAGAGCTCCCGCACATCGTGTTCGCGCGGCACAATGTGTCGACTGGTATAACTGGACGCATATTTGACCACTGAAACAGGTATCTGGTTAAACAATTTTTCGATCCCTTCTCTCTCTCTCTCTTTCTCACTCTTCAACTAAAAACCCTGCTATTTATAAGAAATAGATCAGCAGAGGGACTCAAAATGCGGCTCCCATTCCGTCACAACACCATGTCAATCCCCTGTCAAACTAGATTAGGTAAATAGTGTCATATGTGAGAGACACAAACACTTTTATCGGTTATCCATCGAATGATTTCAGTCGCTCGCACAATATCATAAAACATTATGTCCAACCAATCAACGTAAGCAAAACAAATAAAATTACGTCAATGTTTCTTTTTTCAATATTCGGTACTAATTAATTATTACTCTAAATATAGTGATTAATAAAAATAAAAATATTACTCACTATGATAAACTATTTAATTCAAAGAAACTATAACCTTGAACCTTATAGTCAGGGTTGGACCTATAAATATACTAATTATTAATTACTAAATACATACAAATTAATTATTATCATTTAATTAATTATATTCTGAAGGGCAAGTGGAGTGCATTCTCAGGAGCAGTAGTCCAATATGTAATTCTATAATGCGCCCTCACAAGATGAAAGTACAATGGCATTCGACTTCTCTAGAATATAGAGACAGAATGTTTATTGCAACTGTTAATTGCTTCGCGGTCATTACCGTCACGGTGCGCACGGTCATTTCTCCGCATAATGTAATACATAGCTTTATGACTTGCGCAATGATACATGCCCATAAAACAACACAATATTGACGTAGAGATACGCGAGGATCAAGTGCGCGCTAGACAGTGAAATGTGCCATAATTATATTATATGAGTATTGGAAAGATCTTCGTCGTCTAAATTCATATATATATAATGCACTGCCGTAAATTAATGTAATTTATATTTTACAGATAGTATTCGTAATGCAATTTACTAATAGTGCCGAATAAAGATGTAGATATAAATATTATTATTGATATTAACATTAAATTAATGTATTTTATTAGTGGTATATATTAATATTATGGTAGAATATAGAATATTAGAATTAAAAATACTTTATAATATTAATACTTAACTCTGATTAGTAATGATTTAACTGTAATATTTATAATATTAATAATATTATAATATTAATATTATATTATTTTTACTCTAAAATTTATAAATATAACCTAAAAATTTTTGTAACTTAGGTACCTTTCTTGGGAGCGCGTCACATATTATGACAGATTATAAATTTATTTTAATTTATATTATATATTATATACATATATATAAATACGTGTGTATTACCTAATAATAACTAAGGAAACGTGGATTTATTTTAGCACATGTCAGAGGTGAAACAAATATGATGCATTGTAATAGCGCTAATGGATTAATTAAACCGTTAATTGAATATCGTTTATTATCAACATTTGCATTCAAACATTTCCATCGCACGTATATTTCATTTAAGGCACTCAATCAGTCGCACTTTCCAAATTAATGCAAGTTCATTTGTTTAATGTCAAAATCACTCATTGCCGTTAATTTGTTTCCATTGAACAGAGAGAAAAGGGGATTTCATTGTTATATTATTTAAACAAAAATAGTGGAAAAAAATTTATTGTCCCACATTTTTTTTCCCACTAGAGAAACAAAAATTTTTGTCAAACAGATGTTTTTGATTAAATTTTGATAATAATATTTCGATATTAAATGGCTTGAGTAGCAATGATTACTTTATAGGAGAACTGTAAACACAAAATTGCTTCTATAGTAATGATTAGTTGCTGAGTAAGTTATTGATTACTTGAATTAGTAATTCTTTGCTTTAGTTAGTTATGCATTACTTTAATTAGGACTTCATTACTTTGATCAGTTCTTTGTAACATAACTTAATAATTTATGGTTTTAGTTAGTTATTTATTAACTTTTTAATGTAAATTTGGTCATTTATTTGGTTTTTGAATCTTTTATTTGTTACTTTGGTCAGTTATAATTGAATTTGTTATAAGTTACTTTTGTTAGTTGTTTGTTACTTTAGTCAGTAATTTATTGCTCTAGTCAGATATTTGTTCCTTTAGTCAGTCATTTGTTACTTGAATCAGTTATACATTACTTTCGCCAATTGTTTGTTATTTTAGTAAGTTATTCGTTGCTCTAAACAGTTATTAGATACTTTAGTAAGTCATATTATACTTCAATTAATAATTCATTGTTTAAGTTAATTATTTTCTACTTAACTCAAATATTTGTTTAATTAATTAATTATTATTTGTTACTTTCATAAAACCTTTAGTAAGTCATTTATTTATTTATTTATTTTACTTCATTTATTTATTACCTTAGGTTTAAATTTGTGACTTTCGTCTGCTATTTATTACATTCTTACGTTCTTTGTTACTTTAATCAGTCATTCGTTACTTAAATAAGTTTTTGTTATTTTAGTCAGTTTTTCGTTACTTTGCTCTTTAGTTTTTCACTTTATTCAGATATTCGTTGCTGTATACAGTTATTTTTTATTTAGGTCATTCATTTGTTACTTGAATCAGTTATACGTTAGTTTGGCCAGTTATTTGACACTTTAGCCAATTATACGCTACTTTCGTCAGTTATTTGTTACTTTAGTCAGTTATTCCTTCTTCTATAGTCAGTTATTTGTTACTTTAGTTAGTTCTTCGTTGCTTTCGTCAGTTATTTGATACTTGAATCAATTAAATACGTTACTTTAGTCAGTTATATGTTACTTGGATCAGTTATATGATACTTTTGACAGTTGTTTGTTACTTTAGTCAGTTATTCATTGCTGTAGTCAGATATATTTGTAACTACAGTTAATTATTTATTGTTCTAGTCAGTTATTTTTTTAAAATAGTCATCGATTTGTTACTTTAGTCAGTTATTTGTTACTTTAGTCAGTTATTCGTTACTTAACTTTCAGTTATTTCTTACTTCAAAAAATACATTTTTTTTAATTAGAATTTTAGAATATCAATAAATTCAAATTGACGAATTATATGTTTATAGTTTGTAATATAATTCTCTCTCGATCTCTTGATGAGATCATTTAGGACGGTAGAAATGTTTATTTAATAGTCATCTACCTGCTCGCTTGTAACCTCTCATGTTTGGCCTGAAACGTGTATTAGACAAACAGCATTAATACACACTATCCGTCGCTGTCAACGCATTAGCCCATCTTCGATGGCGACCCCAAAAGCAATGGCGTCATTTCCGTCTTGTTTTCTTATCGCGACAGAGATAGTTTTAAGACGCAACTTTTTTTTTTACATCGCACGTATAAAGCATGGTATTGAAAAAATGAAGTCGAGCCGCAACATTCTCACTCTAGTTACTTTATCTTCCCCTCGTGTCGACTTCAACGATATTTTTTTGGGAATAATTTATGATACCCGTTGGTGATGAAAAAAAATCAATTTTCATCCTTAAACGACATTTCTCTCTCTCTCTCTATCTATCTCTCTCATGTATGTATAACCGAAATATCACTTTAACGTCGCCTAATTGAAAAGTTTTCAAGTCAAAAAAATTCCCCATGTATAACGAATGGCCCATTATTTCCTAATTGAGGGAATTTCTCAAATCTTACTTTTATCAGAACGGATATAAATAATTCTTGAAATACAACATCTCGAAATGTTTGGGAAAAAAAAGTAAAAGGATTTAAATCAACATTTGTGTCTACTTTAAAAAAAAAGAAGCAAGAAGAAATTTTTAATTCTAGTTTTTTTAAATGGAAAAAAGACATTTAGAAATAAATTATTGACCATTTAGTTAAGTATACAAGTGAGTAGCACAAAAGAAACAGGCAGAATTTAAAAATTATGATCAGAGAAATGGCATATGTGTATTAAGTCCTATTAGTGTTTTTTTTGCGAAACAATTCGTCGTGTGTTAGTCCAGTTTTATTTCATATTTAGAGTCGGTTAGAAAAGAAATTTCGAGATGAGAAAGAAAGAGAGAATGAGATCCTGTCTCAGATTACATCGGTCGTCTCTTGAATCCGGCTAGTTCCAACACTTTGAACAGAACACGAGTGTTAACATGTTGTCGCCGAAATCTGCAACCCAAACCAACGTCACACCGCCAATCTTAGTTAGCGCAGAAAAAAAGGATGTGACCTGCCAAAAAACGAAAAGTCGAGCAAAACAAAAGAAGTTTGAGAGCCAACAAGATATTTTCATAATTAGACTCTGCATCGTCGCTTTCATATCGCTTCTTCACATTTCTCATAAATTTAAACAAGGCAAAAAAGATCATCTTTAAAACATTTTTAATTAATTTCACCTATTAAGAAAAATTCACTTTTAATTTGCAGAAAATTAAAATTTTATTCAATATCATAATTTTTAAACTGACTTAAAATGAATTACTATATTCAAAATTAACTATTTATATTGTAATTAATTTTAACTATAGTAAGTTACATTTTACATTTAATTGTAGGGAATTGTAAATATCCATTGATTCTCAAATCGCATTAGTTTTATTATTTTTTCGTATACATAAAGAAAAAAAATCTTTCTTTATTGTAAAAAATATTTTCTTTCAGAAAAACTATACTATCTTTGTAAGAAAAAAGATCTTCCTCTGGGAGTGCAAGAAGTCGGGATTAGTCTTATGTAATCTAAACAGATATATAGGTGTGTGTATAGAGAGAAGTCAATATCATGTTTTCGTGAATACCGACGAATTTGTATTCAAAGTTTGCGATTGCAAATACAATTGCAAATAACAGCAAAACCGATGAAACGTTAAGCGTCTAAGCACCTTTGCAAATGAACCGTATAGCGTAACAATAGACGTGGCCCCATAAAGGCTATGCTTTCGAGCGTTTATCGTGGATTATATTTTTATTACCGTCGACGTGAGTACCTGGATTAGTGGAGGACGTGTGCACAGCTGAGCTTCTTTCAGGCCCAGCGGTTTCTCGTAAAGGGCGATCCCTTCTCTCTTAGAGATAAATAGAGTTGGCTACAGCTTCATCTTCACGCGAATATTGTACACATACAGATAAATACATATATATAAATGTAAACCTATCGAATACACCAAAAGGACCATGAAACTTTTCATAGTCACGTGTTTATGAGCAAATCGTGCCGTGACGCACCTGCTAACTCGTTCGATACCAAAGAAATTTTAAATCTAGGTTAATTAGTGTAGAAATTCTGAGGTTTTTTAATTTACTTTTTAATTCGGTTAAATAATACAACCTCCGGTTTCGATAAATCGTTTTATTCTTGATAAGAAATCTTAGCAATTGTTTAAACATTTGGAAATAAAGATAGAAATTTTATCTACGATTATCAATTTGTTAATTTGGTTAATCATTGTTACTTAAGCTATAGTCATTTATTATTTATAAAAATCATTCGTAATTTGATTCAGTCATTTGCGAATGGAATCAGTTATATGTTACTTTAGTCAGTTATTTGTTACTTCTATCAGTTTTACGTAACTTACTTGATTCAGTTATATGATTCTTTGGATAGTTATTTGTTTCTTGAACCAGCTACATATTAATTTCATCAGTTATTTGTTACTTTAGTCGGTTATCCGTTGCTCTAGTCAGTTATTTGTAACATTAGTCAGTTATTCGTTACATAAAGTTACGTCAATTAATAATTCATTGCTTTATTTGGTTATTTATTAACTTCTTAATGTAACTTTCTATCTGTTTTGTTATTTGAATCAGTTCTTCTTTTCTTTGTTCAGTTATTTGTTACTTATATCAGTTACACATTACTTTCGTCAGTTATTTGTTACTTATATCAGTTACACATTACTTTCGTCAGTTATTTGTTACTTATATCAGTTACAAATTACTTTCGTCAGTTATTTGTTACTTTAGTCAGTTATCCGTTGCTATTGTCAGTTATTTGCAACTGTAGTCAGTTATTCCTTCATCTAGTCAGTTATTTGTTACTTTAGTTAATTATTTGTTGCTTTAGCCGATTATTTGTAACTTTAGTCAGTCATATTTTGCTTCAATTAATAATTCATGGCTTTAATTAATTATTTATTAACTTTTTAATATTACTTTGGCAATTTATTTGTTTAGTTATTCAGTTATTTGTTACTTAAATCAGTCAAATGTTACTTCAATTAATAATTCATTGCTTTAGTTAGATATTTATTAACTTTTTAATTTAACTTTGGTCAGTAATATGTTACTTAAATCAGTTATACATGCTAAATTAGTCAGCCTTTTGTTTCTGGAATCAGTTATTCCTTTCTTCAATCAACTATTTGTCATTTTGTTAATTTATTCATTTTTTTAGTCAGTTTATTGTTGGTGTAATCTGTTAATCATTAGCATAGTAATTATATTAATATTAATAATTATAATTATATTTTCATTAACAATATGAGTAATTTAAAATCGCAGTAAACTCCTGCTCCAGTACGATATATAAATATATTCATTTCATCAAAAGTATATTCATTATAAACTCATTCTATACATATATTTCAATTACATCGTTCTACATACAATTTATACAACATAAACAAGAATCTCTCTTGAACATTGAGAATAAAATATTATTTCAGTCGCGATGCAATTGTAACTTTATTCAATTGCAATAGAGGAACATACTTTACCCTTTCCAAGTTGTGAAAATGTCACTTTACCTGGTTATAATCTCATTTCCATGATTGTTCCTTGTGAAATATCGTTCTCCTTATAAATAAATATATTATATATATAGTTACACTTTTGGTTTACTTACCCTTTATTTCTTTTTTAAAAAGTAGAGAACAATATATCTAATCGAAATTATCAATAAAAAGCCGTCATGAAAAAGTTTCCTTTATTTTTCAGAAAAAGGTAAAAATTAAAATTTTAAATCTGGAGAAAGACCAGGAGAACAGTAGGATTTGTTAGTAAAATCAAGTCTATGTCTCGCGGAATCTTTATCACAAGTTTTGTTGAATAATGTAGGCCGACGCCTACCATTGTGTGCGTCAAGTCTGCATTTGTCGACCACGATTTGAGATCAGGTGTGTAAAGAGTGGAAAGATATAAGAAAGACGAACGGTAGACGATTGGAAGGAAAATAAACCCAATCGACTCTCTCTTTCTGTTTCCGAATTCGGTCCGATTCGCATAGGATTACAGAAAGGCTATTATAATTATAATATATAATACTATTTAAATGTACATCATATTTATTTATAGTTTACATTATATTATACAGTAAGAATGCTGTATTCTTGTAATGTTACAAAAATAGCATATAACATTTGAGCATAATATTGTGCATGGCAATATTGCATAACAATATTGATAATATTGTAATATAAAATATGTAATATATGATATGAAATATATAATATAAGTAATATAGAAAATATAATATTACATGCGTGGTTATATAATTGGAAGTAACGTAGGCAATTCGTGGTACGTACAAGCTTACAAAAGTTAACTGACGAACCGAATCGAGATTCAAGAAAGCGATAAAGGGAACACACCACATCTGCATTGGCATTGTACTACTGAGTGCAAGGTCCATTGCCGAGAGGCCTTCTCACTCCGTACCATCTTCTTTTCTTCAGAAAAACCTGTAATTTAATTTATCACCTCCGCCACCTCAATCCACTTTGAGAGGTGATGCTTCGATTTTTCAAGCAACACTAATTGCTCAAATTCATGAGAGTCAAATCTTCTTGAACATATATGTTTATACGTATATACTAAGAATTCCCCTCTTGTGCGACTATATCTACAATAATATCTGTGGGAAAATATTTTGAATCAACTGGTTTTCATTGTCTCAATTTTTCACCAGATATATATAAAATATATAAAAGCCTCGTTAGGAAACTGTTATTGTTTTCATTTTTTTAAATAGACATAATTTTATGGGATATTTTCATTTTCGTTTTAGTTTTTTTAGTAAATTATTGTTTTGTTAAGTTTGTTACTTGTTATCTAAGTTATTTATTACTTGGATTATTCGTCACTTTTGTTGGTTATTCGTTACTCTAGTTTGTTATTTCAATTAATTATTCTTTGTTCTAGTCAGTTATTTGTTACTTTAGTCAGTTATCCGTTACTTTAGTAATTTATTTGCTACTTCAGTCAGTTATTTATCGCTTTAGTCAATTATTTGTTACTTAACTCAGTCATTTGTTACTTCAATTAAAAATTCATTGATGTAGTTAGGTATTTATTAAATTTTTAATGTTACTATGGCCAGTTATTTGTTACTTGAATCAGTTATACGTTAATTTGGTCAGTTATTTGTTACTTTAGTCAATTATTCCTTGCCTCAGTCAATATTTGTTACTTAAGTCAGTCCTTTGTTACTTCAATTAATAATTTATTTCTGTAGTTAGTTATTTATTAACTTTGTAATTTAACGTTGATCAGTTATTACTTATTAACTTTTTAATGTAACTTTTGTTAGTTATAAGTTACTTGAATCAGTTATTCGTTGGTTTGGTCAGTTATTTGTTACTTGAATGAGATATTCGATTGTTTGGTCAGTTATTTGTTACTTAAATTAGTTATAAGTTACTTTCGTCATTTATTTTTTGCTGTAGTCAGTTATTCGTTGATCTAATTAGATATTTGTTACTTTAGTCAGTTATCCGTTGCTCTAGTCAGTTATTCGTTGATTTATTCTATCACACAGGCCTGCAAAATATTGGTCATGATTTTCTTTGTTCCAGTCAGTTATTTTTTATTTGGTCAATTATTTGTTATTTGAATCAGTTATACGTTACTTTAGTCAGTTATTTGTTACTTTCTACAGTTATTTCCAATCTCTAGTCAATTATTTGCTTCTCAAGTCTGATATTTGGCACAATGGTAAGTTTTGTTTCTCTAGTCAGTTATTTGTTAGGTACTTTAGTCATTTATCATCACAATATTCAGTTATTCCCTCTGTTTTGTCCAGTTATTTATTACTGCAATGACTCAATCGTCAGCATTTTCCCCACGCTACCAAAAAAAACAAACATCATCTCCTCTGGAAAACAATAATGCAAAATGATTTTATCAATTGTGAACACGGATTTGCGCACTCGTTTTTGCGAGGAGCTGTAAATAACAAGAGAAAGATATAAGGAATTGCAGTTGCTTGACAGAAATTCGATAACAGAATAAGCAATAAAGTTTTAACCAGAAGCAAACAACTTCTTGTCTTTTCTGCCCACTTATGCGCCATTTTAAATTTATATATTATATAAAATATATCTGTATACATATTTGAAAGTGGCGCTCTTTCTTGTCAAATGGGAGAAGCGGTAAAAGAGTCAAGCACACAATCGTTTTGTCAGACAAATCTCTGTGCGTATTTCCTTGTCGCCCACGAGAGAATGAAACTTGATTTGGCGGCGGCGGCGTGCACATTACGGCTATCGTTTTGGTAGCTTTGCAGTTATCGTGTTGCACTTGGAAGGTACGCCACTTTCGCATGTGTATACAACGCATGTTTGGTGCTATATGTATATACATACATACATATGTGCAAAAGCAGTTTCCCAGAGCATAATCACGAACTAGGAAACAAAGGAACTCGGTTACAAGACCGTTCGCGCCAATGTTTACAGTAATAAATGCACACAGTGGGCTCACTGATACAGTGTTAATACTGTTATATGTTCCTAGCTGTATACATATATATACATATTCACTTTGAACGCCATTGTATCACTGCACGTAGTCACCTACGGCTTTCTAATGGCACTTTGAAACAATGTCTCGAATGCACTCCTCCAGTGGCGCCCCAATTTAATCGATACATTTTACATATTTTTTCTCTCTCTCTCTCTCTCTGTCTCTCTCAATATAATATATGTACACACAAGTTTCTGACAAATTGAGTCCTGAAAACGAATTGCGAAGAATTTTCTTCTACCACGTTTGGAATTTGTGCTCTTTATTATCTACACACTGAATACAATTATCGGTTTATGTTTATATGTAACAAAACAATGGTTACAATCTATTCTATAACGAGAAGATTTCTTCTTAAATTTCTAATTTATCTTCTATTTAAAAATTAATTATTAATAAACCCTTTAAAACCCCTGGGACACTTATGTCCCACCTAAAAAAGCTCAATATCTATAAAAAAATTAATATTTTTCTTAATTATTATCTTATTTTATCTAATAATATCTAATCTTCTTAATTAATTATTAATAAACCCTTTAAAGTCCCTGGGACACTTATGTCCCACCTAAAAAAAGCTCAATATCTATAAAAAAATTAATATTTTTCTTAATTATTAGCTTATTTTATCTAATAATATATAATCTTCTTAATTAATTATTAATAAACCCTTTAAAGTCCCTGGGACACTTATGTCCCACCTAAAAAAAGCTCAATATTTATAAAAAAATTAATATTTTTCTTAATTATTATCTTATTTTATCTAATAATATATAATCTTCTTAATTAATTATTAATAAATCCTTTGAAGCACCTGGGACATTAATATCCCACCTAAAAAAAAGTTCAATATCTATAAACAAAAGTGATATTTTTTATTCCAATTTGGTGCGTTTTCTTCAGCGAAGAGAGGGCTTTAAAAATATTATGGCCAGAAAGTATATTTAAAATTTGCTATTGTTTAAAAAAAATGTATAAACAATTGTTAAAACTTATGAATTTTTAAAACATTTTCGATTCGCATGAAACTTGTTACACGGGGGGTTTTTAAGGTCGCTGATTACGAATCTGATGTTATTTTTTCAAAATTCAAAAACGCGGATCCAATCTAAATTTTTAAAGACCAACATTAGATTTTATTAAGCAGGCCCCAAAAAAAAGTTACAAGCATTAGATTCCAAAAAAAGTCGTCAGCCATATTGAATTTTGAAAAAATAACATCAGATTAGTAATCAGTGACCCCAACAACCCTCGGGTATTAAGTTTCAAGTTAATTCGAAAAATTAAAAATTTGTCCGACATATTGGATCCGCCATTTTGAATTTTGAAAAACTGACTGTACTCAGCGTCCCAAAAAAATTGTCGGGTTTTAAAAAAACCATTATTTTTAATTATATATAAAAAATAAATTTATGTGTTAAATCTAAGGGTGGAAAAGAAAGAGAGCTTCAGTAGCAAAATTCCTTTTAATATCAAACTAATTAATTGAGGTCACATTTTGATGTGGCTTTTTTTTTGAAGCAATAAAAAATTTCTATTCTTTACCTAAACCTACATAGGGTGTGAATTTTTGTTACCTACTTTTTTTTGTTACAAATGCTTGGTGAAAAAAAAAGATGAAAATTTCCCGCATGGGAGGTAAAGAAACTAATTTCAACAAGTTGAACAACTCTGAAACGGCGTATTTATTCAAATTGCTTGAAATTTCCTTGGTAATGATAATCCAGCACGTATGGGCGTAAATGAAATGTTTCGAATTAACCTTCCTGTAATTCGCGACGTTCCATTCCTTTGTCTGACTTAATTAACTTTTACTCAAACTATATGGAGCAGAAGCGTTGAATGGCGGGAAATTTGAATACCGTACCGAAGTCATTTCATGCACAAGAAATTTATAAACAGAAGTAGATATACAAATAAATATATGTATATATTATTTGTAAGTGTAAATATATATTTATTTCATAGCCATTATTCTGTATGGGATGCCCGGAAAGAGTGAAAACGTAACTTTTTTCACGATTAAACAATTTCCTTTCACTCCGCGTGTCTGGTTGCGGAGAGAACCCTCTGACACGATCCTAGGTCACGTCCTCTCTACGAGACGCTCGTGATATTTGTTCGCCACAAGTAAAAAAAAGTGCTTGAATAACAGTCGCTCTCGATTTACTTTTTATTCCACCTCCCTCCCCTGTTTTCTAGTTTTTTCTTTTCTTTTACTCTCCTGGAAATCCTGGAAAGACACTTTTCTTTATTTAATTCACGTTTTTTCCGTTTTATAACTGGCTTTACAGTTTGAGCGGCTTTTTTAATCTTTACGAAACAGTTGGAAATTTTAATGCAAAAAAAAAAGAAAACTCCTTTAGTCTCGACTTAAAGAGTATCGTAAATGAAATATGAGAAAATATTATATTATATTCATTTGTAGCAGTAAAAAAACATTTTTATACTTTTGGACCAATTATTAAGAAGTTTTATATTTTACACTTTTAGAGTAATAAGAATAGGGTTTAATTTTGAAATAGCGATTTATGAAATAATTTATATTTTGTCAATTTGAATAAGATGAATTTTTACAAAATCTTCCGCTATTATGGGAACCAGAAACCCCCGAGTAACAAATTTCGGGTAATTTTAAATTGAATTTGAATTTTCTCCAAAAAACAAGAATTTGATAAATTTCTATAAAATCTACCGCCATATTGAATCCGCCATTTTGAATTTTATAAAGCTGGCTTACGTTTTCTAATCAATATTCCTGGAAACCCCCGAGTAACAAGCTTCAGGTAATTTTAAATTTAATTTGAATTTTGTCAGTAATATGTTTCTTTAAAAAATTATTTCAGGATCTACAATTAGCTACTAGTTAATTATTAGTTTATTATTTAGTTATTTATTACTTGAGTTAGTTATTTATTAGATGAGTGAGTTATTTGTTACTTTATTTAGTTATTCATTACCTAAGTAAATTATTGCTTTACTTGGTCAGTTATTTTTTACTTTATTTTGTTATTTGCTACTTTATTTAATTATCCGTTACTTTAGTTAGAAAATTACTTACTTTACTAATTTGTCATTTCAGTTAGTCAAATGTTAACTAAGTCAATAATTATTTATTACTCGAGTCTGTTCTTCGTTTCTTTAGTCAGTTATTTGTTAATTGAGTCAATTATTCGATTCATTATTATTCGATTCATATTTATTTGTTGCATTGCAGTCAACTATTTGTTACTTTATTTAGTTATTCATTACCTGAGTAAATTATTCGTTTACTAGGTCAGTTATTTGTTACTTTATTTTGTTATCTAATCAGATAATTGTTACTTTAGTCAGTTATTCGTTACTCGAGTCAGTTCTTCGTTTCTTTCGTTAGTTATTTGTTACTTAAGTCAATTCATCGATTCATTATTCATGTTGCTTTACAGTCAGCTATTTGTTACTTTATTTAGTTATTCGTTACTTTAGTTTGTTATTTATTATTAGATTTAATAATGTGTTACCTAAGTCAGTTCTACGTTTCTTTAGTCAATTATTTGTTGTTATACAGTCAGTTATTTGTTACCTGAGTCAGTCATACGGTAATTTAGTCAGTTATTTGTTACTTTAGTCAGTTATTCGTTGCTTTAGTCAATTATTTGTAACTTTAGTCAGTCATTTGTTACTTCAATTAATAATTCATTGATATAGTTTGGTATTTATTAACTTTTTATTATAAGTTTGTTCAGTTAGTTGTTATTGGAATCAGTTATTTGATTCTTTGGTCAGTTATTTGTTATTTTAGTCAATTATTCTTTGCTTCAGTCAATTATTTGTTACTTAAGTCAGTCCTTTGTTACTTCAATTAATAATTCATTGCTGTAGTTGGTTACTTATAAAATTGTTAATGTAACTTTGGTCAGTTATTACTTATTAATTTTTTAATGTAACTTTGGTCAGTTATTTGTTACTTGAATCAGTTATTCGTTAGTTTGGTCAGTTACATGGTACTTGAATGTGATATTCGACTCTTTGGTCAGTTATTTGTTACTTAAATTAGTTATAAGTTACTTTAGTCATTTATTTGTTGCTTTAGTCAGTTATTCGATGATCTAATTAGATATTTGTTACTTTAGTCAGTTAACCGTTGCTTTAGTCAGTTATTCGTTGCTTTATTCAATTACAGAGACCTACAAAATGTTGGTCATGTCTGATTCGTTTACTTAATTAGTTATTCGCTACTTCAGTAATTTATTCGTTTACTTAGTTTAGTTATTTGTTACTTCTCTCACTTGTTGCACTTTATTAAAGTATTTCCTACTTTTGACAGTCATTTCCTCCTTTAAAAGTTATTATATACAATCGTTAGTTATTTCCTATTTTCATTACCTTTAGTACATTTCTTCTTCTTTTTTTTTAAAAAAAATATCAATATTAAGAAATATGGAAGCATTTTGTCATCGAAAGCATCTACTCGAAATTGCCTATGACAAGGAAAATTCATGTTCTTGAATATCGATACAGGTGTAAAAGAAAAGAAAAAAAAGAAGTGTTACAAAAATATGTCAAATAGTAACATGATCATCGTCTCCCACGACAAAAGGGACTAAAGAGCTGAGGTTTAGGATCTCCTCTTCCTCAACGGTAGCTTGTTTAGCGATTAAATTTTTCGGGTTTTTAAAAGAAGCATGCATTTTTGAGGATAAAGTCTCCGCTCGTCTGTAACATTTGATATCTTTTTAACACCCCTTTTTCGTAAGCCAAAGAAGGGGGGGGGGGGATAATACTTTATATAGAATCAGGCGTCAGGTCACACGCAAGCTAAACACCTTCCCTGAAAAGTTGCAAGACGTTAACATGAATCGACTTCTTATATGGGACAATATATAAAAGGCGCACATAATATTACGTATAAAATTAATTTTTTTTCCCTCATTTCTCTATCGAGAGTGTATCGAGAGTGTAGATCGAGACTAGAGAAAAAGTGTGACTGTAGTGCAGAAAATGTCCCGGAAGAAACAGATGTGCTTATAGAGAGTATACGTGGAAGACTCATTAGAAGCTTTATGGCACTGCTTTACCAATCCAATTAGGCTAACCTACAAGAAACCATTAATTTTTTTTATAGTTACATTGTTAAAAGGCTACTGCGCTACTGCTGCTTACTTTCAATAGCGACGGATCCGTAAAAGTATATAGCGTCGGTGAAAAGACAAAAAGGTGTTTATGGATCTTTACGATTATGACGTAGTCGTCGGAGATTTTTTCTTTTTTTTTTTTTTTGCTTAAAAGACATTTCTTATGACTCGTAAACGATCTCCAAGTGTCAGATATCGTTTTGCAAGTCATGCAAGTCTCTCTCGAAAGATAAACTACCTTAATGCTTGGCTTTTAAAATAATCCATGTAATTATCCTGCGTATGTCAATGAGAATACACACACAAATATATATATATTTATAAATATATCTTGAGAAAGAAAAATTTCGGTTAATGGACTCTTTCGACTCGCTGCTATAATAATTACAGATTGCAAAGTTAGTATTTGCCTCAGATAGACCGAAGAACTTGGATATAAATTAATGTACTAACGATGTAAAAATTGTCGAAACTTTTACGATTTTATTGCCTGTCTGACTGTTATAAAAAAAAAATTCTTTCACGATAGTAAATTTCAGTATGTGTACTTTCGTCACACAAGTGAATTTATTATTGTCATTTTTGACAAAGTAAATTGTATTCTCGAGAAAAATATTAAAGGAGCAAAAAAAAAGAATGGAAAATTCTAGCACTTTATAAATATAATGACGTGTTATTTATGGAAAAATAATGTATTGACCCTGTAATTTGACAATTTACGGAAATATTAAATGCTTGTAAAAAAGTAATATTTATTCGAAGAAAATACAACTGCGAATAATTTAGAAAACATTTACTTTCAACTAATAGGCACTTTATAAAGAATTTAAAAACAGTTTTTCTGTAAATTTCCAGAAATGTAACTTTAGGAAAAATTAAGTACTTTTCCGAAAGTCATTAACTTTATTTATTATTTTTTTTTTTAATTTAAACCATTTTTAGAAAGTTTAAAAATTTTTTCACTTTCAAACATTTTTTTTAGTAATTTAGAAAATGCAGTAACTATAATTTCCTTTAGATGAAAGCCATTCGAGTATATCTTCCGCTAACATAACTTTTTTGATGCCTTGACACAAGGATCTATATCTTTTGAAAAGAAAGAATGAAAGAAAAGAAAAGAATGAAAAAAAATTGAAGAGAATCGATTCTATCAGCAATTTGATGCTTGAAATGAGAGTAGAAGATTCAATACCCCCCCTTTTGAATTGTGTAAAATAATATCGGCCGTCATCAAATTCATCCTGAATGTTATACTGAGAAAAAGCGCCAGGACTCGAAAATCGACACCGATGATAACTAAAACTGACGGCTCGCGGCTTGGGAGATAAAATCTCGGTTTTCACCCAAAGTTCCCCGGCGCGTTTTTGTCCCCGCCCTTTGACTATTGATTTCGAAAATCAAAGATAATGACAGTGCAAAAAAAAATCGGAGAGCGCACTAATATCACAAAATTGAATGTTTCTATTATTATGAATAATATTTTTTTAGTCAATTTGAGATTCATATTGGTCCCATCAGGGTTCAGTTGGGGTACAAATGAAATGGAAATTCATTATTTTCCAAATTTTTAAAACATTCAAGTCAAAATTTTAATTATCATTAGAAATAATTAAATTCTTCTACGAAATTCAATTATTTTCAAAAATTTTAATAAAATTCTTGGCAAAATTTCAATTATTTTCAAAAATTTTCCTTAATTCAATGATTTGTAATATCTACTATTTTAATCAAATTTTCCAAAAGAATTCAATTATTTAAACAAAATTTAATGAAATTCTACGCAAACATTTAATTATTTTCATAAAATAATAAAAATTTTCATAGGAATTCAATTATTTACAAACATTTTATAAATTTCTTTGCAATCATTCAATTATTTTCATAAGTAATCAAATTTTCACAAGGATTAAATTATTTTCGAAAATCATAAAATTCTTTTTAGAAATTCAATTTTTTTCATAAATAAAACTCATTGCACAATTTAAATTATTTTTAATACAATTTTAATCGAATTCCTCGAAAAAATGTAATTATTCTTAAAAATTTTATTAAAATTTATCAAAAGAATTCTACAATATTCAATTATTTTAAAAAATTTTAATAAAATTCTTGGCAAAGTTTCAATTATTTTCAAAAATTTTCCTCAATTCACTGATTTTTTAAATCTACTATTTTAATGAAATTTTCCAAAATAATTCAATTACTTAAAAAAGTTTAATAATAAAATTTTACGAAAGCATTTAATTATTTTCATAAAATAAAAAAAATTTTCACAGGAATTCAATTATTTGCAAACATTTTAATAAATTTCTTTGCAATCATTTAATTATTTTCATAAGTAATAAAATTTTTACAGGGATTCAATTATTTTCGTAAATCATAAAATTCTTTTTAGAAATTCCAGTATTAATAATAAAACTAATTGCAGAATTTCAATTATTTTTAATACAATTTTAAATTTTAATCGAATCTCGAAAAATGTAATTATTTTTAAAAATTTTATTAAAATTCGTCAAGAGAATTCAATTATTTAAAAATTTATTAATAAAATCCTTTATGAGAATTCAATTTTAAGAAACATATAATAAATTGTTTTTTTTTATTTAAATAATTGAATTCTAGTAGAATTTTCTAATAAAAATTTATTTAAAAATGGATTTCAGTTAAAATTTTAGATTATAATTGAATATTAAAAGCAGAGCGTGAATTTTTAGAAATAATTGAATTTTGAAAAGATTTCCAATTAAAATCTTTAAAAATCTGAATTTTTCATATTTTTAACTAACAATTCTGTGGAATTAATTTTTTTTGAAAAAGTTTAATTAGGAATTTTGTTTTGAAATTAGAAGTTTTTATTTTCTAATATATATTTAATTAAAGAATTAACGAATAATTGAAATTTTGTAAAATTGAATTGTAAACAAATGAATTTGAAACTTCTCAAAGAACTTTTTCAAAAATTATTAAAAATTCTGCAACTATTTTTAATACAATTTTAATCGAAGTTCTCGAGAAATGTAATTATTTTTGAAAATTTTATTAAAATTCGTCGATAGAATTCAATTATTTAAAAATTTGTTGAAAAAATTCTTATAGAAATTGAATTTTAAGAAACATTCAATTTTTCAATAAATTATTTATTTGCATTTTATTTGTATTTAAATCATTCAATTTTCACAGAAGTTTCTAATAAAAATTGATTTAAAAATAGATTTCCAGTTAAAATTTTAGATAATAATTGAATATTAAAAGCAATATAGCGTGAATTTTTAGAAATAATTGAATTTTGAATTTTTTTTGAAAAGTTAAATTGAATTTTTTTATATTATTCGAAGTTTTTATTTTCTAATATATATTTAGTTGAAGAATTTACGAATAATTGAAATTTGTAAAATTGAATATTATAAATAAATGGATTTTGAAAATTGTTGAATAACTTTTTCGAAAATTAATTGATTTAAAGAAAAATTCTTAAAAATAATAATTGAATTGAAATGATGAAAATAATTTTGAAGAAGTGCAATATTCTTATAATATAAAATAATGATTTTATCAATTTGCCATTTTTAATTATTATAAAACATGAAGAATTCAATCTCTCTGAGTCGAAGTCTCGGAGTTATTGATATCTTCATGTTTTATATTTATCGAAAATTTAATTTATAGTTTTAAGTAAAATGTTCTCTTATTTGACTCGGACTGTTTTTATTTTTGTCCGTAAATGGTCCGCAATTTTTCATTTTTGGTCCTTAATGTCCGTATTTTGAAATACTTTCACTGGTTCGAGCCCTGAAACATAAGAAATATAATATAAAAATTAAACGACAATAAAATGAAGATAAAGGAATATTGAGACATAAAAGGCAAAAAATTAAGAAACGTTTAAAAGACACAATCAACAAGTATTTATCGTGACAAAATCAGAGAGATGTGGCAATAAGATTTTGGTATAAAAGCCGCCAATAAAATCTTAATATCTGACTTGAGAATCGTGTCACACTTTTGGTTTTGCTGTTGCTGTTGTTGTTGCTTTTTTTCTCTCCTTCTCCTTCTTCTTCTTCTTCTTCTTCTTCTTCTTTGAAAGTTACAATGAGAACGTTGAAGAAGCGAGAGACACGTTACTTTTTCGGCGCGCTACTCGGAAAACAAATACGAGGTCCATGCTCATTAAGACATTTAACGGTGGCAATATAATCGATTATTTATTGAGATGCCGACCAAGGCACGCGGGTTTCGTGATGAAGACGTCCACCGGTTTTACAAGCGATTTCATTTGGCGTGCGTGCACTCTGCATATAAACGCATAATACTCAAGTGTGTTTAAATATGTGTTTAGTGTTTGGTGTGTTTTTGTGTTCGTGTGTGTGTGAGAGAGAGAGAGAGTTGGCAAAAGTTTATAGAAGTGCGCCAAGTATATTTTTTCTGATCACCCGCTGATCCTCGAGATATCAACCAGGGGAGGTCCTTTGGATTGCTTATATCGTATCCGTATTCCTCACTAAGACGGATTTATCTCACCCACCGAGAGATGCCTGGAGCGATGGTTAAAAATTTTTTGATTTATTTTTCAACCCCCTTAAAAAAGTAATAATGAAAAAACAAAAAAAAAAAATTCTAGATAGCTATTACTGAAAGTTAATATTACCCCATTGATCCTGAAATATCGATCCATTTTACCCCATTGCTAAAGTGAAAAAATCACTTTTTGGGTAAAAAAAATCCAAAAAAATTCCAAAAGGAAACTTATGAAAAACGATTTTCTATGGTAAAAAGTGTTGTTTATTTCTTCTTTTTTTTATAAAAGTATATACAAACTTAAAAAGGAAGAGAATGTGTATCTCAAATCGAGAATTTTGATACAACCAAATTAAATGCCGTTGACATTGTTAAAAATTTCAACTTTCCAAACGAAAGTCGAACAAAAGAAAGTCACTCTTTTTCAATATATAAATATAATCATGTCACTTTTAAAGAATAATTCTGTCAATCAAAGAAAATTTATTGACTTACTTTTTATTTTCAAGTCACTCTCAAAAGGAAGAAGACAAACAATTTTTTACTTTCCAAAAGTTGGTAAATATTTTTTTTGTGGCAGAAAATATAAATGAATCAAATTTTTTTTTGTTATCTTTAAGTCACGTAAAACAAATTTTTTCACATTTCAAAAAGTAAACATTTTTTTTTTGGCAGAAAATACAAATACAAATGTAGGAAAATAAATTTTTTTTCGTCTTTTTTTGCCATAATCAAGTTACGTAAAATTATTGTTACGTCATTTTTTAGATTAAAAAAATTATTTTGACATTTGGTTTTATGGAAATTGTGGCAATTTTCAGTAATATAAATACAAGTAAATATCATAGAAATGGTGCAGTTAACTAGAGTTTTAGTTTTGTAGAATAAGATTGAGAATTGTGTAATTTTCGTGTTGCATAAGGGTTGAGGTAAACAGAGACAATTATTAACATAACCCATTGTGTTGAGCGTAAAGAGGTGAACGTGCTAAAGTTTTCTTCTTTAATCAAAGGAGAAACGACTTGGCTCTCTCTCTCTCTCTCTCTCTCTCTCTCTTTCTCTGTCGTGAGCTCATTAGCGTTCGAAAGTAACAAGACTTCGATATGATATAATTCCAAACACAAGTTATCGCAATTAATTCCTACATTCTGGGATAATAGCGCAGCGTTCAAGATAACATCGCGAGAAAATTTTCATGATAAAACGAAAGTGCATTTGTACTAAGCATACACTATATGTATATATATATGAATATATCTCTAATCAACTCTAAAAAGCGTTTCAACATTTTGTGCCTGAAAATATGATAAACGTTTACGAAACTCTCGCTGGGGGTTTAATAATAAAAATATAAGAAACAAAAAATCGAAAACCAAAGAAAAATACATTTACTTAAAAATTAACACATCAGACAATGCAGTAAATAAAAATAAGTAAAGTAAATATAAATAAATAATATATCTAAACAAACAATAATTTTTCTTTTAAAAAAACAATAAACAATTTGCTTTTAGCAAATTGTTTATTCTTTTTTTAAAAGAAAAATTTATTATAATTTTTAAATTGAATAATGCAAGTAGAAAAATTTATCATTAACAATATGTACATTTTAAAAAATAAAAGAATTTAATTACAAGAAAAAAATGAATGGTAAAATTTATACATAAAATTCAATGAACGAACAGAAAAAATTTTTGTTGCGATCCTCCACATTATAATCAAACACTGACAGTTAAATAAAATGTAAAATAGAATCCAGGGCTTTGTTAAAAATTTATATAATTTTTCTCTTTTTTTTTTTAATAGAATAGCTGTGGTTTTACATATTACGATTCTTTTCATTTCTATATGTTTATTAATTTAAAATAAAAATATAAAAATCTTTCTCAATATAGAGGAAAAAATACTCGATGAAATATCAATAGAAAAATGTTTCTTTTATTAAAAGTCCTTTGTATAGATTTTATTTTTGCCTTTTCACTGTAACGTAATGTTTCTATTATGTCGGAAAAAATGGTGTATTATTTATTCTTATTATATAAAAAAAAATATGAAAAAGAAAAAATCCCGACAGGAAAGAAATTAGTTTTTATTTACGGAATAAAAGCATAATATCTCTTTTCGATTTCAGATTATTAAATATTGTTGATAAATCTCTGTAAATATGAAAATAAATAAATAGAAAATAAATAACTCTTTAAATGTGAAAATAAGTAAATAATTAATAAATAATTTTAAAAGAAGTAAATAATGAACAGATAATTTAATAATAGATGAAAATTGAAATTTTATAAAATTTCAATTTGAATTGAAATTAGAATTTTATAAAATTTCAATTTGAATTGAAATTAAAATTTTATAAAATTTCAATTTTCAATGAATTTCATTAGAAATTTTAATGATTACTTAGGTTTTTAAAAATTGTAATGATTCAAATTCTTCTGAAATTTTTTAATATATATTTAATTAATTATTAAAAATAGTGGATTTATAGACAAATTTTACTCAAAAACACTATTAAAAATTGAATTTTGGAAAAATTATAAATGATCGCATAAATTCAATTGTTTTCAAAAGTAATCAAATTCTTTTCCAAAATTCAATTATTTTTAAAATTTTTAATAAAATTCTTGGCAAAATTTAATTTTTTAAAAATTTCCAATATAATTTTTGTCAAAATTACAATTATTTAAAAAAATTGCAGAAATTCAACTATTTTCAAAAATAATAAAATTCTTTAAACAAATTCAATTATTTTCAAAAGTAAAAAATTCTTCAAAGAAATTCAATTATGTACAAAAAATTTTTAAAAATTCTCATCAAAATTTCAATTATTTTTATAAATAATAAACTTCTTCGCCGAAATTCAGTTATTTGTAATAAACTTTAAATAAAATTCTTAGTTAAATTTCAATTATTTTCAAAAATTTTCCTGAAATCAATGTTTTTAAAAATCTAGGTACTATTTTAACAAAAAATTTTCACAAAAATTCAATATTTAAAAAAAAAAATTTGAATAAAATTATGTGCAATCTGATTATTTTCAAAAATAATAAAAATTTCGCAAGAATTTAATTAACAAATTTTTTATAACTTTTTTCGCAATAATTCAATTATATTCATATAAATAATAAAAATTTTTGCAGGAATTCAATTAATTTCTATAAATAATAAAATTCTTTTTAGGAATTCAATTATTTTTATGAATAAAACTCATCGCAGTATTTCAATTATTTTTAATACAATTTTAATCGAAATTTTTTACAATTTTATTAAAAATCGTCAAAAGAAATCAATTATTTAAAAATGTTTTGATAAAATTCTTCATCAGAATTCAATTTTAAAAAATATTTAATTATTTAATAAATTATTTATTTTTGCATTTAAATAATTGAATTCACATAGAATTTTCTAAAAAAAATTGTTTTAAAATAAATTTCAGTTAAAATTTTAGATTTGAATGTTTATTATTCAAATTCAAATTCAAAAATTGCAGTAAAAAGATTCCAATTATATAAAATGATGATTTTATCACTCGATTATCTTTAATTTATTATAAAAAATGAAGAAAAAAGAATAAAAAGAAAAATAGAAATTTTGTATTTTTTCAAAAATAAATTTAAAATTTCTTAAATTCGGACTTAAGTCCGAGGTTGGAGACTGAAATTAAAAAAAACCGTATAGTCGTCAAGAATCGAACCCCTGACCTGAATGTTACAAATCCAGTACTGTAACCACTCAGCCATCTCACAAGCAAAAAGTGGTTCCAAATTATTTGAAAACGTCAAATTTCGAATTCGAACAACAAAATACAATAGTTTTTTTTCCTAACTTCCGCTACAGGAGAGAATGTTCACTTGATTAAATTGATACTTGATTAAATTCCGTGTAGCTGTATTTATTTGTATATATATGGAAAGCAGTTATACGGACACTTGTCGTTGGAGTTTGTTACTACATAAGACAGGGAGGGGAAAAAAAAGCTGCAGGGTGTGGAAAAATGTCGGAAAACAATGACAATTAATTAAAAGATAACGGAAAGTCATTGTAACATCCGCGAAGAATTACGCGAAGCACGAGGTCTTCCCTTCTCGCTGAAGACAAATGGAGAACACTGAAAAACCCCTCCTGGTTAGTACCTGCACACACGAGTGTCGCCTAAACGGGGCGATTACATCCCATTAAATTATTTATATATGTCGTTGAGAAATCGACTTTCTATTCTCGTACAAACACTGCAGGCGACCATGCATTACCGGGTTAACGAGCTTCGTGCACAGCTTACAATCCTTAAAGTATTTATTTTCCCATCGTATAAGAATTCACCTTGTCACAGTGTCATTAAGGATCATGTATGAAATTTAAAAAAAAATACACATTTTCTTTACCGAGGCAGTATGGTGATTTTTAATTTGGGGTGGAAAAAATTTTCTCCACTGTTATACCAGGAGGAAAAATTATAGATAGGTTTTATTTATTATAATTAGTAATATAAATAAATATTAGATTGGTCCGAGACAATATCAGGGTTGCTAAAGGTCAGGGAAAGTAGAATTGGTCCAGGAAATCAAGGAAAGGCAGGGATTCAATTGCTCTTAAAATGATTGATAAATTTACTTGTAAAAATTAATTTTTAATAATTGAAATTACAATTATTTTAAAACTCTTTGCAAGATTTAATTCTACTAAATAGAATTTTAATAAAATATCTGAATTCAATTATTCTTCAAATATTTGATAAATTTACTTGCCAAAGTTAATTTTTAATAATTAAAATTTTAATTATTTTAAAATTATTTACAAGATTCAATTATTCTCAAATAAAATTTTAATAAAATATCTGAATTCAATTATTCTTAAAATATTTGATAAATTTACTTTCAGAATTTAAATTATTTTAAAATACATTGCTAAAATTCAATTATTTTCAACCTAATTTTAATGAAATATCAGAATTCAATTATTCTTAAAAATTTTTAATAAAATTACCAAAATTTTTAATAATTGAAAATACAATTGTTTTTAAATTCTTTTGCAAAATTCAATTATTTTTAATAGCATTTTAATAAAATATCTGAATTCAATTGTTCTTAAAAATTTTACTAAATTTCTTTGCAGAATTTCAATTATTTTAAATTTTTTCCCATGAATTTAATTATTTTCAATAAAATTTCTCAAAAGAATTCAATTAGTCCTAGAATTCGATTATTTTTAATTTCATTTCAATAAAATATCTGAATTCAATTGTTCTTAAGAATGTTACTAAATTTCTTTGCAGAATTTCAATTATTGTGAATTTTTCCCATGAATTCAATTATTTTCAATAACATTTCTTAAAATAATTGAATTACTTTCAATTTCATTTCAATAAAATATCTGAATTCAATTGTTCTTAAAAATGTTACTAAATTTCTTTGCATAATTTCAATTATTCTGAATTTTTCCCATAAATTCAATTAATTTCAATAAAATTTCTCAAAAGAATTCAATTATTCCTAGAATTCCATTATTTTCAATTTCATTTCAATAAAATATCTGAATTCAATTGTTCTTAAAAATTTTACTAAATTTCTTTGCAGAATTTCAATTATTTTAAATTTTTCCCATGAATTCAATTAATTTCAATAAAATTTCTCAAAAGAATTCAATTATTCCTAGAATTCGATTATTTTCAATTTCATTTCAATAAAATATCTGAATTCAATTGTTCTTAAAAATGTTTATAAATTTCTTTGCAGAATTTCAATTATTGTGAATTTTTCCCATGAATTCAATTATTTTTGAAAATTTTGATAAATTTCTTTGCACAATTTCTATTATTCTTACTTTTAGAAAGTTTAAATTAGTTAAATTTTTTAGTATAGTATGTATATTTAAGTAATTATTAAAAATAATAGATTTTTTAGAAGAAATTTAGTTTAAAGCACTAAAAAAAATTTTCGTTAAAATTTCAATTATTTTTATTTATAATAAAATTCACAGGAATTTAATGATTTACAAATTTTTGTATATATTACTATTTGTAATAATTCAATTATTTTCTTAAATAATAGAATTTTTTTGACAGGAATTCAATTATTTTCATAAATAATAAAATTCTTTTTAGGAATTCAATTATTTTTATAAATAATAAAATTCATTGCAATATTAACTTTAAAGTATCAGATTGCAACGAATTGATACCAAAAAGTGGGTTAAATTATAATTTGATCTCAATTTTTGGTATCATATTGATCGAATTGGGTACCAATTTGATAGTTGTTGGAAAACTGTGTGCAGAATTTGAATTATTTTTAATACAATTTTAATTGAATTCCTCGAAAAATGTAATTATTCTTAAAAATTTTATTGAAAGTCGTCAAAAGAATAATGTTATTTAAAAATTTGTCGATAAAATTCTTTATGAGAATTTAATTTTAAGGCACATTTAATTTTTCAATAAATTATTTAATCTTGTATTCTAAAAATTTCATTGTAGCCACTATTTTGAATTTTTTAATTATCATAAAAAAATCGAATTCAGCGAGAACTTGGAGAAATTTGAATATAGTCATAATCAAATTTTTTCAAATATTATGATTTATTAACTTTCTTTAGATATTTTTCAGCCCTAAAATTATCTTTTCACTCGGCTGCGAAGTAGTTACAAGAATAAAATGACAGAACAAAAAAACTAGGAAGTTAATTCGAAGATAAAAGAGTCGTTAAAGAAAGAAAAAAAAATTCGAAAGAAGAAAGAAATGACAGTCATTCCATATACATCTATCAATTAAGAGACATTTCTCTCTGCTATTAATTTTCTCACTCGAAACGTCATTTTTCTTCCGTGTCCTTATTTCTCTATATATATACATAGTGTCCCGAATCCCTTTTCGGTTCAATGAGCCAAACTGCGATTCCCGTAATCTTTGAAAATCATGTTTTCGGCATTACTAACTTTGTGTGTTCAGTAACAGATATGACATCGGCTCTTAATTAAAGATGAATATCAGATTCTGATTAAGTGACTCCAAGTGTATAAATATATATCTCTCTTGAATCTTGTAAAGTTTACATAAGCAGGTGTCGTTAACGAACTTGGGAGTATTTAGTTTTCAATAAAGTTTTTTTATTCTCAAGCAGTCTTAATTGGAATAACGATTTTGAACTTGGACACCTTTTCGAGATTCACACCACATTTTCCTATATATCCTCGCAAGTTTCTTCATTTACTTCTTCTTCTTCTTCTTCTCTCCCCCTCTATATAAAAAAGATTATTTTAGAAATATTTCTTCCCAAGTAAAAAACATTTATGCATATAATTGACATTTATTAATTGTTTCATTTAAAATTTCTCGGTAATTTTTCGTCTCTTTGACTTATTCTCATTTTTCAACTGTGTCATTGAACAGATCGTTTGCAAAATTCAAAAAAAAAAGAAAGAAATATTATTTCTCTCTTTGGCGTGCTCTTTGGTGCAAAAGTAGAAAATTGGCCTTGAAAACATTCTGTATATGTAATATGCCAAAGTATAAATATTACCGTGGCCTTTCCCTTGAACTGATGGTAAAGTCATATTGGCAATGATTTGTGGTTTGCGCGCCGACTCTCAATTTGAAAGTGTGCGTGTGTGTGTGAGAGAGTGCGAGTCCCAAGAATTCAAAGTGCGTTTATATATTATAATAATCGTGGAATGCACTTTTCACGCCTTTCAATTCGAATTTGCCAAAGGTTTTATTATTAAAATGTCAAGATAAGAGAGCGTATTATGACCGATTATTGTTGATTGTAAATTTGTAATTCGTTTAGGAACAATTTTCGCCGAAAAATAAAGAACGAAAAAATTTATAATAAATAATTACTATTATTAACTATATTAATCTTCATATATTCTTTCATTCATACTGTCCGCAGTTTGAAGTTAGTTTCTGTGAATGCTTTTGTTTCTTTTTCTTTAAAAAATATTGTTTGACGAATAAGCAGGTATTTTTTCCTGATTTGTAATAAGATAATATTTTAAATTAGAAAACTTTTAAATAATAATGTTTAACAAATAAAAAATATACCCATTTTGTTTTATATTCTACTTTGAAGAATTTTATTAGTTTTGAAAATAATTGAATTTCTTTAATTTAACATTTTCAAAATTCAATTGTTTTAAATGTTTGTCACTAAAATTCTTTTATAAATCGATTATGTTTAATAATTAATTAAATATATATTAAGAAACTAGCTGTCGTACCCGTCTTCGACCAGTTTACCAAGAATTCGAAAAAATTCAAAAAACCGAATTTCTTAAAATTCAACAATTTTTCAACTATTTTATGGCATTTGGCTTCTTTATTTTTAGGCTCTTAAAAAATACTTTACTTATTCAATAGTCTCCACTTTTTGGTAAAAAATCTAAAATTATCAAAAATTCGAAAAAATTCAAAAATCCGAATATCTTAAAATTCAACATTTTTTCTTCTTTTTTATGGCATTTGGCTTTATTATTTTTGTGCTCTTGAAAAATACTTTACTTATTTAATAGTCTCCACTTTTTGATAAAAAATCTAAAATTATCAAAAATTCGAAAAAATTCAAAAATCCGAATTTCTTAAAATTCAACAATTTTTCAACTATTTTATGGAATTTAGCTTCTTTATTTTTTGGCTCTTGAAAAATACTTTACTTCTTCAATAGTCTCCACTTTTTGGTAAAAAATCTAAAATTATCAAAAATTCGAAAAAATTCAAAATCCAAATTTCTTAAAATTCAACATTTTTTCTTCTTTTTTATGGCATTTGGCTTTATTATTTTTGTGCTCTTAAAAAAATACTTTACTTATTTAATAGTCTCCACATTTGATAAAAAATCAAAAATTATCAAAAATTCGAAAAAATTCAAAAAACCGAATTTCTTAAAATTCAACAATTTATCAACTATTTTATGGCAATTGGCTTTATTATTTTTGTGCTTTTGAAAAACACTTTAGTTATTTCATAGTCTCCACTTTTTGATGAAAAATCTAAAATTATCAAAAATTCCAAAAAATTCAAAAAACCGAATTTCATAAAATTCAACAATTTTTCAACTATTTTATGGCATTTAGCTTTATTATTTTTGTGCTCTTGAAAAACACTTTATTTATTCAATAGTCTCCACTTTTTGATAAAAAATCTAAAATTATCAAAAATTCGAAAAAATTCAAAAATCCGAATTTCTTAAAATTCAACATATATTTCTTCTTTTTTATGGCATTTGGCTTTATTATTTTTGTGCTCTTGAAAAATACTTTACTTATTTAATAGTCTCCACTTTTTGATAAAAAATCTAAAATTATCAAAAATTCGAAAAAATTCAAAAATCCGAATTTCTTAAAATTCAACATATATTTCTTCTTTTTTATGGCATTTGGCTTTATTATTTTTGTGCTCTTGAAAAATACTTTACTTATTTAATAGTCTCCACATTTGATAAAAAATCAAAAATTATCAAAAATTCGAAAAAATTCAAAAAACCGAATTTCTTAAAATTCAACCATTTTTTAACTATTTTATGGCAATTGGCTTTATTATTTTTGTGCTTTTGAAAAACACTTTAGTTATTTAATAGTCTCCACTTTTTGATGAAAAATCTAAAATTATCAAAAATTCCAAAAAATTCAAAAAACCGAATTTCATAAAATTCAACAATTTTTCAACTATTTTATGGCATTTAGCTTTATTATTTTTGTGCTCTTAAAAAACACTTTACTTATTCAATAGTCTCCACTTTTTGGTAAAAAATCTAAAATTATCAAAAATTCGAAAAAATTCAAAAATCCGAATATCTTAAAATTCAACATTTTTTCTTCTTTTTTATGGCATTTGGCTTTATTATTTTTGTGCTCTTGAAAAACACTTTATTTATTCAATAGTCTCCACTTTTTGATAAAAAATCTAAAATTATCAAAAATTCAAAAAACTGAATTTCTTAAAATTCAACAATTTTTCAACTATTTTATGGCAATTGGCTTTATTATTTTTGTGCTCTTGAAAAATACTTTACTTATTTAATAGTCTCCACATTTGATAAAAAATCAAAAATTATCAAAAATTCGAAAAAATTCAAAAAACCGAATTTCTTAAAATTCAACAATTTTTCAACTATTTTATGGCATTTGGCTTTATTATTTTTGTGCTCTTGAAAAATACTTTACTTATTTAATAGTCTCCACTTTTTGATAAAAAATCTAAAATTATCAAAAATTCGAAAAAATTCAAAAATCCGAATTTCTTAAATTTCAACATATATTTCTTCTTTTTTATGGCATTTGGCTTTATTATTTTTGTGCTCTTGAAAAATACTTTACTTATTTAATAGTCTTCACTTTTTGATAAAAAATCTAAAATTATCAAAAATTCGAAAAAATTCAAAAATCCGAATTTTTTAAAATTCAACATTTTTTCTTCTTTTTTATGGCATTTGGCTTTATTATTTTTGTGCTCTTGAAAAATACTTTACTTATTTAATAGTCTCCACTTTTTTATAAAAAATCTAAAATTATCAAAAATTCGAAAAAATTCAAAAATCCGAATTTCTTAAATTTCAACATATATTTCTTCTTTTTTATGGCATTTGGCTTTATTATTTTTGTGCTTTTAAAAAACTCTTTAGTTATTTAATAGTCTTCACTTTTTGATAAAAAATCTAAAATTATCAAAAATTCGAAAAAATTCAAAAATCCAAATTTCTTAAAATTCAACATTTTTTCTTCTTTTTTATGGCATTTGGCTTTATTATTTATGTGCTTTAAAAAATACTTTACTTATTTAATAGTCTCCACTTTTTGATAAAAAATCTAAAATTATCAAAAATTTGAAAAAATTCAAAAAACCGATTTTCTTAAAATTCAACATTTTTTCTTCTTTTTTATGGCATTTGGCTTTATTATTTTTGTGCTCTTGAAAAATACTTTATTTATTCAATAGTCTCCACTTTTTGATAAAAAATCTAAAATTATCAAAAATTCGAAAAAATTCAAAAATCCAAATTTCTTAAAATTCAATTTTTTTTCTTCTTTTTTATGGCATTTGGCTTTATTATTTTTGTGCTCTTGAAAAATACTTTACTTATTTAATAGTCTCCACTTTTGGTAAAAAATCTAAAATTACTAAGAATTCGAAAAAATTCAAAAAACTGAATTTCTTAAAATTCAACAATTTTTCAACTATTTTATGGCATTTGGCTTCTTCATTTTTGTGCTCTTGAAAAATACTTTACTTATTCAATAGTCTCAACTTTTTGGTAATAAATCTAAAATTACTAAGAATTCGAAAATATTTTATTAAAATTGTATTGAAAATGGTTGAATTCTTGCAAAATATTTTAAAATAATTTAAATTCTGCAAAGGAATTTAATAACATTCTTAAGAATAATGGAATTTTTTTGAGAAATTTTATTAAAAATAATTGAATTTGTTTGAAAAATTCAAAATAATTGAAATTCTGCGATGAGTTTTATTATTTCTGAAAATAATTGAATTATTAAGAAGATACTTGTAAAAAATTTGTAAATATTTGAATTCCTATGAATTTTTTATTATTTATGAAAATAATTAAATGTTTGTGTACAATTTTATTAAAATTCTTTTTGAATAATTGAATTTTTTTGGCAATTTTATTAAAATAGTAGATATCAAAAGTAGATATCAATAGTAGATTGAAAATCATTGAAATGAGGAAAATTTTTGAGAATAATTGAAATTTTGACATTATAATTAATAAATAATATAATAATTTTTGAAAATAATTTAATTTTATAGAAGAATTTTTTTATTTACAAAGATAAAAATTGGGATTTTGGCGAGGTTATTTTGTAAATTTTGAACATAATTGAATTTTGTGACAAGAATTTTATTACTTTTGAAAATAATTGAATTTCTGCAATCATTTGTAACTTCTTCAAATTTCAATGTTTTTTTATTGTTTTTTAACTAAAATTCTATAAATCCATTATTTTTAATAATTAATTAAATACATATTGACATATTTAACTAATTTTAGAAGATTTTGAATTATTAAAATTTTTCAAAAATCTAAGTTCATTAAAATTTCTCGCTAGTGGTAATATTTTATGTCAAACGATATGGTAATGTAAATAAAATCCCACATTTTTTACATCGCTATTGTTTCGATTTTCAATGACACATTGAGACTTGAATCATTTCATTACAATGTTATTACACTGCATTTAAAATCGTAACATTACGGTACATATCATTAGAGAAAGAAGAAGAAAAAAAAACTGTAAACCTTGATGATCATTTCAATGATGCGCTCAATGCGCATTTGATTCACGCGTCTTTGAAATTTTCTTCCTCTTATAACATATGCGCATATATGGAAACAAATATCTTTGCTTGGCATTCATTAGTCACAAATTTTTCATTTTCCACATTAAACGAATAAAACTCGTTAATCACTCTGTAAACATTAATCTAACGATTTTACAGTTATTGATATATTCTTCCATAATTCATTATCGCTCCTTTTCCGCTTAGAAAGCCATTTGAGTAAAATCATTTTAAATTTTCAAATATAATTAATATAATAATAAAATAATCTTAATAAACATTTACAATGTAAAAAACAATAGATAATAAAAATTGTTAGTGATTACTTAAACATATATATTAAAAATTGTTACATGTTTAAAAATAATAAACATTAAAAATACACTTGTAAAATTTTAAAATCCGTTCGATAAATCTGTGTTGTTCTGTCTAGGAAACTTTAAAGTATCTGCATGAATATTTAGAATCTCTTGATCCCGCTCAAGCACGGAACTTTAGGAATATGCTAATATAACCTGACTGCGATATTCTCCTTATATTTAGCAGGGATTGAATAGTTGGATTTTGATCTCTTAATTTAGACACCGCAATTTAGTTTACGAGTTCAGTTATAAACTATTCCATTTAATAACAATCGCATTAACAATATAATGAAAAAATAGAAGTAATAAAAATAAACTGTTATAATAATATTAATAATAATAAAATATAATTATATTAATATTACAATTATTGTACTTTGTAATGATAGACCTAAATACAAAAATGCGAATATTATTATTTTTTTGTTTTTATATTTCTGTTGGGAGCATTATATAAAATATTTGGTATTACACTATCAATTACATTATTTTTTTCTCTTTGATATAATATAATATGTAATAATAAAAAAAAATATCGAAATTATATGCTCACTCCTCGTTAAATATATGTTTAGGTGTTAAGTATGAAGAAGAGAGAAAGAAATTGTTTTTATTTTTGTATATAATCATTGAATAATGGTTTTGAGATTTCGTAATTTCCTGTTCCCGTTTGTGCTTCTCCTCATTTATCATTATAAAAGAAGTGGTACAAAAGAGACAGTAAAATGTAAGTCGTAGGATGTACGCATCTCACTTGACGACTTCTGTTCACACCTAGCAGGTACCGTAATTAGTCACGTGCAAAGCAATTCAACACTGAAACCTTCGTGTGTCATGAACCATGAGTCACGTGGCACACTCGTTTTGAGTAAACGAAACATCCTTCGCGATGCTATATATACATATACATATGAAAACATATATGAAAACCATACAGTCACCCTGTGACTGCGAGTGTTTCCGTTTCCTATTTCACACTCGACCTGTAATGTCGCCAAAAACGAGTCTCGTTTGTTTGAAACTAAATCTAGTCACATACTAAACAATATTATTTACTGGTGATTCTTTGTTGTACCGCAGAGTAGAATCAGAATTATTTTTCCTTTTTGCTTTGAAGTAAGACTAAATCCTCTAAAAAAATATCCATTTTTGCTTAAATATTACCAATAGCAGTCTTTGCATTCATCTACTAAAACCTACTATTTACTACTTTTTTTACGACATGCTACTATTTGGGTACTTTTTTAGATTTCAGCCACTAAAATCTACTATTCCTTTTTTTTGAGAATTTCCATTACTTTAAATTCGCTAATAATAGAAATAAAAAAACTATTCTCAAAAATTTTAATCAAACTAGCAAATCTTACGAACGTAATTTTCAATTCTTTATTATTATTATTATTCAAATTACAAAATTTTTTACTTTCAAATATGAATTTTTAAATAACTTCAAATTCAAACTTTAAAAAAATTCAATTATTAACTAATTAATTATTCTTGTTTATTAATTTCAAAAATTTTAATAAAATTCTTCTCAAGAATTCAATTATTTTCATAAATAATAACATTCTTTGTAAGAATTCAATTATTTTCTATAAATAGTAAAATTTTTGCAAAAATTAAATTATTTTTAAACAAAAGTTTGATAACATTTCACGAACGAATACAATTATTTTCACGAAAGAATTCAATTATTTTCTAAAATTTGTATAAATTCTTGGAAAAAATTCAATTATATAATTATAAGTAGTAAAATTCGTTGCAAAAATTCAATTATTCTCAAAAAAATTCCACGAAAGAATTCAATTTTTTTTCTCAATTCATTATAAAATTGTTCAAAAGAATTCAATTATTTCTTAAAATTTTAATAAAACTTAATAATTAAATGTTTAATTTAAATTATTAACAAACACGATTATTTTAAAAACTTGAAAGAAATTGTTCATAAAATTTAATTATTTTTAAAGTATTTAATTAAAATTATTAAAGAAACTACATTATTTAAAACAAATTCAAAGAAATTCAACAAAAAGAATTTAATTGGAATTTTTAAAAATTTTAATAAAATTCTTCAAGAGAATTCAATTATTTTTCTACATAATAAAATTCTTCGAAAAAATTCTATTTTCAAATTTTTTTGATAAAATTCTTTGCCATAATTCGATGATTTTCAATACAATTATTTAAAAATTGAAAATATTTTAAAAGAAGAGTTTCATTTTTTCATAAAATGTTTTTCGTAAGAATTCAATTATATTTAAAATAAAATTTTCATAATATTTATTATATTTCGAAAAAATTAATTATTTAAAACAATGTTTACAAAATTCTTATGCAAAATTCAATTATTTTCAAAAATACCAAAATTTTTCACAAACAATTAATTTTTTTTAAACATTTTAATAAAATTTTTCGCAATAATTCCATTATTTTTATAAATAATAAAATTATTCTCAGAAATTCAATTATTTTTGAAAATTATAATAAAATCCTTAGCAACTATTCAATTATTTTCATAAATAATAAAATTCATCGCAGGATTTCAATTATTTTTAATACAATTTTACAGAAATTTCTTGAAAAATGTAATAATTCATAAAAATTTAATTTCAGTTCCTCGAAAGAATCAATTATTAAAAAACTGTTTTTTTTTTAATTCTTTCGAAGAATGGAATTATTTGCAAAATTATTAAAATTTTTAATTAGGAATTAAATTATTTTCAAATATCTTAATAAAATTGTTTGAAGTAATTCAATTATTCTTTTAGGTTTTAATAAAATTCTTCACAAGAATTCAATTATTTACATAAATAATAATTCTTCGAAAGAATTCACTTATGTCGATAAATAACAAAATTATTTCCGAAAATTCAATTATTTTTAGGCATTTTAATAAAATTCACAAGAATTCAATTATTTAAAAAAATTCTAATAAAATCGTTTGCAAGAATTCAATTCTTTTTATAAATAATAAAATGCTTTTTAGGAATTCAATTATTTTCAAAAAAATTTAATAAAATACCACACTAGCATTCAATTATTGTCAAAAATTTTAATAGAATTCTTTGTAAAATTTAATTACTTTTTTTTACTTAAATTATTTTTATAAACATTTAAATTCTTTATATCATGAATAATAAAATTCATTGCAGGAATTCAATTTATTAGCAGTAGGATAATAAAGAAGTAAATATTTTTAATGAAAATTAGGAAAAAGTCAGGAAAATAAAATATAGAATGGAATTTTTGTCAGTTTTCTAAAGTATTTAAAACAAGTTTTTTTTGGCGTCAAGTTTAATTTTTTGATTGCTACTTTTTTACTACTTTTTTTAGTTTGAAAGCTACTTTTTGACACTTTTTTAAAATTAATTATCGAGTGCGAAGTCTGCACTAGCGAGAAAATCAATGGCGCCCTCTAGCAACTATTTCTAACGCGGGCTTTTTCAAATCTCAAAATATTTATTTTTGCTTTACAGTATAACAATATAATTCACAATTGCCTGAAATTATTTCTTAGAATAAAGTTCTAATGTTCAAAGATGGCTCAAACTTGACAAACCAAAACATTTTAGAGAATTTTTTAAAAATAATAAATTGAGCTTTTTTATTGGTTAAAATTGCAAAAAAAGGAAATAAGCATATAATAAATATAATATGATGTATTATAATATTATTTATTACAGGTTGTATATTATTTTAGCACGGGATAGAGAGTGAGAAAGATACGTTTTTTTGTATAAATATTATCCACTTTGATAGGTGATTCTTTCCCTTCGGGAACGGTATTATATCTATAATAACGAATAGAGGTTTCTCGCGCCGCGAAGCGCACATGCGTGCATTCATGCGCGGAACATGACAGGCCAAAGGTAATAGGGTTTTAGTTTAAAAGATAATCGACGTATATGGCTCCGTGCGATACTGGTCATCGTTATATTATAGCTTTCCCCCCAATGCTAACCCTAATCTTCTCTCGCATGTAACGGGTGTTGCTTCCATACGCGCAGGTATATGTTTATTCACATATAAAGACTTAAAAAACCATTAAGAAAGCCGGAATTTTTTTTTCCAATAGATATACACTCAAAGCTTTCATTTCTTCTGATATTGTATGTACATATAAATAAAATGAGAAATTTATTCATGAATATTATTGCATTTACTTATATGGACACTATTTTCAGGGATTTACATTTTTTTTAATACAAATGTCCCTTCTTGGGTGATCGGGTGTAAAATTTTGAAATTTTATTTTACTTATAATGATTAATGTCGATAATTACTGGCGTTGAGAATTGATGTTTTATTTTTATTTCAATGACACATGAAAGTGAAGAGAATTACTTTTGGTAAATTCATAATTTTATAGGGATATGAAATGGAAACGAAAATCGTTTCAAAATTGCATTGCTACAATTTTGATACGTTTATTGTCTTATCTAGAAACAATTTTCGCGCTGAGGCGAGCAGCTTAGACTTCTTTCTCACTTTTTAAAATATAATTAAAAATTTTTAAAATAATAGAATTTAATAATTTTTAATTCAAATATTTTTTCATAAAAATAAATTTTTATAAATTTCTTTTCAAAAATTCAATTAAGTATTTTAAAATTCTTTGCAAAATTCCCTTATTTTCAATACAATTTAAATTAAAATGTATGTATTCAATTATTTTTAAAAATGTTAATAAGTATAATTTCAATTATTTTGAATTTTCAGAACGAATTCAATTATTTTTAATGAAAATTCTCAAAAGAATCAAAGTATTCTTAAAATGATTGATAAATTTACTTGCAGAATTTTAACTTTTTTAAAATATTTTGCAACAATTCAACTATTTCCAATACAATTTTAATAAAAGACCAAAATTAAATTATTCTAGACAATTTTGATAAATTTCTTTGCAGAATATTTCTATTATTTTGAATTTTAGAGAGTTTTGAATGAATTTAATTAGAAATTTTATAAAACTTTAATTTTTGAAAAATTCTAATATTTCAAATTCTTTTAAAATTAGTTAAATTTTTTAATATATATTAAATTAATTATTAAATATAATGGATTTATAGAAGAATTTTATTTAAAAACATTAAAAACAATTAAATTTTGGAAAAGTTAAATCGAAGAAATTCAATTATTTTTAAAAATAATACCTAAAATTCTTCGAAGAAATTCAATTACGTTCAAAAAATTTTTTTTAAATTATCGTCAAAATTTTAATTATTTTTATAAATAATATACTTCTTCTCCGAAAGGAGCCGTCCATAAACTACGTCACGCCTTAGAGGGGGGGGGGTGGAATTCATTTTTTGTGACGTTCTGTAGAAAAAATGGCGCTAAAGCATGTAAAATTTGTGACGTGGGTAGGGGGGGGGGGTGGAAAAATTATGCAAAATAGTGTGACGTAGTTTATGAACGGCCCCAAATTCAATTATTTGCAATAAACTTTTAATAAAATTCTTAGTTTAATTTTAATTATTTTCAAAAATTTTCCTGAACTCAATGTTTTTAAAAATCTAGGTATTATTTTCACAAAAATTTATCAAAAAAATTCAATAATTTAAAAAAAATTTTTAATAAAATTCTACGCAATCTAATTATTTTCAAAAATAATAAAAATTTCACAAGAATTCAATTAACAAATGAATATCTTTCTTCTCAATAATTCAATTATTTTCATAAATAATAAAATTATTTGCAGGAATTCAATTAATTTTCATAAATAATAAAAAATTTTTAGGAATTAAATTATTTTCATAAATAATAAAAGTAGTCGCATAATTTCAATTATTTTTAATGCAATTTTAATTGAATTTCTCGAAAAATGTAATTATTCTTATAATTTTTATTAAAATTCGTCTAAAGAATGAAATTATTTAAAAATTGTTGATAAAATTCTTTATGATAATTAATTTTTTAAGAAGCATTCAATTTTGTTCAATACATTTTTTATTTTTGTAATTAATTAAAATTGAATTCTCGTAGAATTTTCTAATAAACATTGGATTTAAAAATAAATTTCAGTTTAAATTTTAGATTATAATGGAATATTAAATGCGATATCTTCATGCTTTATAATTATATTCTTATAAGTTGATTAATTTCAAAAAAGTTTGAATTTGAAATTTTTTAATTCCTATGGAAAAATAATAGTAATTAAATATTTATTTAAAAAAGAAGTTATTGATGTTTTCGAATAATTATTTTTTTGAGTAAAATTTTTTCCACTATGTTTCGTATTTCTTAATCATAATTTTTTAACAATAAACAAGTTTCTAATATTTTTTATAAATAAAAAGGTGAAAAATTTGCATTATTCAGATCTGTCAAATAAATTTTGTTATAAAAAAAGCATATAATAAACAAAATGGGTATATTGTTTGTTTGTTAAACATAATTATTTTTAAATTTTCTAATTTCTAATATTATTTTATTATAAAATATGAAAAATACATGGTAATTTTCGATTTGTCAAATAATATTTTTTAAAGAAATAAAAACAAAAGCATACAGAAAAACTAATTTCAAACAGCGGACAGAATGATTGAATGAATGAATGAATGAATGAAAGATAGAATTATCAGATGATAATGAAGACAATACACGACCAAATCTCTATTTCTTTCTTAATTCGCAAACGAAATAAAATTCTTCTCCCACTCAACGAATATTGATATAATTCCTCTAAAGAAGAAAGGAAGAAAAAAAAACCACCATAAAGTCTGAACAGTTTGGAATTTTTGTACATAAAATTCTCATTCTCTCCTTCTCGTTTGCCTCGTGACCTCCTCAAAACTAATCTCATGCTCCATAAAACCTGCGGTAGCAGGTTCAAACGAATTTATGATGTCTGAAAGTCGGCGATCAACGATTTCTCTTTTTTCTTTTACTACATATATATGTATAGGTATATATGGGAGGTGGAAATGTTTGGCCATTGAGTGACGTGTAACAAGCGTCCGCGCGCACAATGATCTCGGAATAAATACACACGAAAACGAGAGAAGGAAATGAGAAAGATCTGTTTTCAGAAGGTTCGGTTTTTCGTCGAAAAACAAATGACCTCCCACCCCCTCATACAATTTCTGTTGGTGTGGTCCAAAAAGAGAGACGCTTTATTTACTTCTCAACCTCGTGTTAACTTTTGTCCTTTCTGTTCAAATTCGTCTTTCAAGCGAAAAAGAGTTCACACTCCTTTTCTTCTGCTATTCTCCTCTGAAATATTCGAAAAATAAAAAAATAAAGTTTGTTTTAAAATACATTCGAAAAATTTTAATTTGCATTGAATGTAAAAATTCAGAACTGTAAAGAAAAAATTACTTACTCTTGCCCACTTTTGACTGAATAGGCTACTTTTTCTAAGATGTAAACAGTTTGTACAACAAAATACATTTTTTTTGTAATTTTAAAAACTTATTTTTAAACCAAATTTTCTATTTTTTTAATTTAAACAAATAAATAAGAATAGATAAAATAAATAAAACCTTGAGATTAACAATCATTCCGAGTCAAATAATTTATAATTAAGGGTATTAAGACTACCGTGTGATAAAGTCAAAAAATAACATTAAGAATATTGTTTACAAACGAAATTTGTTTTCTTTGGCAAAGAGAAAAATTTTTTAAAAAAAGAATTAGAATATTACGAAAGGGGAATATTTTTTTATGGAAACTTGTTTATAACTATATACGAGTTTCGAAATGGGTGTCTTGTTTTATTAAGACACTTTTATTATCCGTTGACTAGGCTATTGTTGAAGTCTTTCGGCCACATTTAAGTACCACTAAATTCCGTTGGACGACGATACTTCATCTTTCGAGGTGACATAATAAGTGATGATTTTTTTTCTTGAATTTCTTTTTTTTCATATTTCCTTGAACGCCATATGCCGGTATGTCGAATTTGAATTTTTTTTCGGATTTTTACCGCTATTTATTCAATTTGAAATTTTCACGGATCAACCCTCCTCACATATGGCACAATTTCCATATAAAAGATATTTTCCCTCTAGACTCTTGTTCTTCAAACTTTTTTAAGAAACTCTAAAAGATTTGAAATTAACGTTTTTGAAGTTTTAAGAAGTATTCATAGACTTTTAAAAATAATTTTTGAATTTATTTATTTTTAAAAATGTGTACTAATATTTTTAATTAATTCTAATTTCTATTAATAAATTGCTATTAAACAATGAATAATTGGATTGATATCAAAATATTTTTTTAATAACTTGAATTGTTCGTAAAATATTTTTTCAAAAATTTAAATTCGTTTGAAACTATAATTAAAAAAAAAGAAAAGTTTTTAGAAAAGTTGAAAAAAAAAAGTTTTTTAGAAAGTTGATTATAATAAACTATTAATATTTTCAAAAAAATTACTGCAATAAAAACATTTTTAAAAAAACAGTTTTTTGGAAATAATTATTTAGAAAAACATTTTGTTTTAAATGATTTTATTTTTATTTTTAAAATTTGTCGTTTTTAATTTTCATTTAAATATCCAAATTGAAATTATTAACGAGATGAAATAATGATTATCAACTGGACAACAAAAGTTTATAACACCCATTGGTGCGTGAGACTGATGCTAATCAAGCAATTCAGCCAAATGTTAAATTGTTCCGAATTTGTCCTTCAGGCTGTCTGTCCGTCCATCTCTGATGTCCGGTGATTAAGTCCAAGTTGAATGCACTATATATACATATTTACTCGAAATGTCTGGATAACTTTATTATGTTTTGTATGAAATTCAAAATTAAGAAAAAATTTTTCAATTTAATAAATTTTTAAGTTAAAATTATAGTCTATTATTCTACATTTTATAATTAATTCTTATTTTCCTAATTTAGAAAAGAATAATTAATAGTAGAAATATTAATAATAATTACTTGAATAAAAAAATTTTTATTAACTTTATTTTCATTTTTTTTTCTTCAGATCTTTGCTACAATGATTTACGACATTTTGAAAAATCGAAAATGGCACAATTTTGATTTATTTTCGAAAACGATAATATTTTAAAGAGAATGTGCGCGGAAGTAATTATTTTTGAAATTTTCGATATTTTCCATAGAATATAAAGATATTCCAGATGCTCGTGTGTGTGCTTTATATCAATTTCCATGAATGAAAAGTTGAAAATGTCATAACCGCAGTTACAAAGTGACGTTATATTTTGCGTTTCTAGTTTTCTAATTTTGGAGAGGAAACATATCCTCCCCTTTGATGCGAACCACATTTTGCATAAATACCACTTCAATGGAAAAAGAAGCGTTCTGTGTCTGTACATTTAGCGAAGCGGGCGAAACAATTTATTTAAACTACAGTTCTGAAAACTTACGACACACTTTGTTGTTCTTTCATACACACACACACACACGCAAACAAATCATATACATACTCGCATAAATACATAGACCAGGGAAAAGATTCCGGTAAGATATAATAAATGACATGTTTATGAAGTCCTTTGAACACAACATGAATTACCGCTTTCAATTATTCACTATTCACTTTTCTTGAAAGTTTAAAAGAACTTTCCGATTAAACTTCAGAATTAGGAAAGAAAAGTGGAAATATATTTCTAGGCCCATAGTTTAGTGAATTTAAAAGAGGATTTTAAAATTTGAATGGATTTAGTTCAAAAATAGGGACAATAAGTCGAAAACTAGATAGGGCCTAGTCGAAGCCCTGTTTCAAGTCAGACTCTAAGTCTTGTTAAAACTTTGATAATTCTTTTTAGAAACTAGGAAAATTGGAAAGACCTATTCTGGAATCCTAATAAATTCCAATTACTAAGGATCCTTCGCTTTCAATTAAGATCATTGTGGAAACTGGGAAACTAGTTAGAACCAAGTTTGGAAAAACATTTCTAATTCTTTCTATAGAAAAAAAACTAGAAATGCTTTCTCTAGATTTCTCATTAATTTTCAATCACTATGTTTAGTAAGAATCTTTGTGGAACATAGGAAAACTGACTAAAGCCATGCTAGAGCAACGTTAAAGCCTTGTCGATTATTTTCAGGTATTAGAAAAACTGGATAAGTCTTTTTTTGCATCCCAATGAGTCCTAACGATTATATCCTAGGCCTTCCACAAGAACTTTTGTGGAAACTAGGAAAACTACTTAGAACCAAGTTTCAACCACGATGAAGCCCTGTTTTAAACCAGTTTTGAAACTTTGTTAAAACTTTATTAATTCTTTTCCGGAATCCTAAAAAGTTCTAATCATTTTAATAATTCTAGGCCTTTAATAAGGACCTTTCTGGAAACTAGGAAAACTAGCTTGGCCCATGTTAGAATCTTTTCTCAAATATGTATTTAATAATGACATTTTTGAAAACTAGAAAAACTATTAAGATCCTCCTTACATTTTTATTTTCCAAAGAATATTAATAAGTGCATTCCACAAACCAGGAAAACTAGCTATGCCCATTCTAGAGCCCTGTTTCAAAAAGGATTTCAACAATTAACTTACCAAAATTTAGCAAAACTGGCTAAAACCTTTTTGGAATTATTATTAATTAATTAATTTATTTATTTTAACGAGAAATGTAAATAAAAAAGACAGAAGAAAAACAGGAACGAGACAAATTAAATAGAAAATAAAAAAGTAAACAAGTAGGAAAACAAAAAAGAAAGTTTGGAAAATAGCAAAAATGAACGAAAAATTATAGAATAGAAAATAAAAAAAGTAGAAAAAATAGAAAAACAAAACAAAAGAAAATTGTAAAATGACAAAAATGGACGAAAATTTATAGAACAGAAAATAAAAAAACGAAAAAAAAAAACAAAAATATTTTGTAAAATAATAAAAATGGACGAAAAATTCAAAAAGAAGATAAATCCAGAGAAATGTTGAACGATTGTGTATTAAATCATCGCCGGTACGCAACAAATCCCACTAAACCGCATTTATTACCAAGCATGAAATTCTTGGTAATTTTTTTTTTTTTTTTTTCTAAAAACCAACGCCTATAAAATAGTGCGATAAAGATTGTAGCCTCTGCGGTTTCTGCACCAAACGGCGTTTGAAATTGACGTAATCTTTTTCCGTCAAAAAGCATTGGGGCTCGTTCGCGCTGTGTGTTCGATTTCAAACGATCGTTTCACAAGTCATTGGGGAAGAGAGAACAGTTTTCTTCAATTTTACCACACCTTTTTTATTCATATCCAAAAAATAAAAGGAATTTCCCATTCTGTGAGGCCATTTTTAACTTGTTAAAATACTGTAAAACTAAACTATAGGAAGTGGAAAATGGTTTCATAATTTCGTACTAAAAATTATTATTATTATTATTAATATTTCTGTTATATTGTTTGTTATCAATATTAATATTTTTATATATCGTAACAGTTAATCATAATTAATTTTAATTATAATAACAAATATTATTAAGATTTTATAAACAAGAAATTATATAAATTATATAAACAAAAAATTTGTTTGTTTTAAATATAAAAAAGATTTAGAATTTATTTTTAAAATTTCGTTTTTCTTTCCTTTTGTTAAATTAAAATTTTTGATTATCATTTATCATATTTTGCACATTAGTTTGTGGGAAGAAAAATTTCTCGCATTATTTTTTGACCGCTTATTTCTTTATCATGGGACCCTATCTTGCCTTGGGGGCTTGCTAACCACAAGCTTGTAAATTCTACTCTACTATCCAGAAGCGAATGGAAACCTCAAAATTGTATTTAAACCGAAATTTTTTTTCCTTTCATTTAAATATATCTGTTCGCAATTAAAGTCGCTTTATGTTTCATAAATAAAATTAATAAACTTTGACGCGTGTCTTCCAAGAAATAATTTTTCAAAAAATTATTTTAAAACTCTATAAAATATTTTATTTTTTTAATTATTTACTTATTATCATATACTGATTATATTTTATTTCTATTTGTTTATTTATTTATTTATAACAATAAAGGGACTATAAGAAAATTTATAATTATACTTACATAAAATTAATTATTTATAATTATATTTTCAATTTTATTATTATTATTATTATTATTATTATTATTATTATTATTATTATTATTATTATTATTATTATTATTATTATTATTATTATTATTATTAGTATACTATAATACATACCTAATTATATTCATTTATTAATTATTTATTACAATAATTATATTGAAGTTTCTTTTAAATTTATCTTTACAATAATTTTTAACAATAATTTCTCTTTTCTTTTGTTTCAGGTGAGTCAAAATTTTATTTTTATTTCTGAAATCAACGAAGAAATCAACTAATTGTAAGTATTTGACAAAATTTGCAATATTTCTTTACTGTTACTGTCTCAAGAGGACTTAAATAATAACAGAAAATATAACTCTTTGTCAAAATGTTTTCAATGGCTGTGGTGCTTAAGGCGCATAGAAGTACAAAACCTGCATCGCTGGGTTCGATTCCTGGTCGGTTTGAAATTTGTTTCTGTAATTAGGTAATTATTATACTACTAATTATTATACTATTAATTAGAATATTTCAAATTATTAAGATCGAAGAAACTTGTTCTTTAAATATTATAATAGACTTAAATAAATAATAAACATAAATAATAAATGAAATAAATAAATTAAAAAAAAATTTCTGATATTTAAAATTTTTTTCTGGAATATAAAAGCAGAATTGAAGTTGAATAATTTTATTTAAATTTTGAATTTGTCATCTTTTTTATTGGTTACATCAGATAAGAAGCGTTCTTTGGTCTCTTTCGAGATATGACATCAATAAAATAAATTCCATTTTTTTCTGCTTCATTTACATTGGGTGAAGTATGTTCTATTCTGTTTTTATAGTATATAAAGAGTGATACATAGTGTAAATAAGAGTCTTCCTTGATTATGATTTTCCATGTCTTTAACATTATCGTTTGTTCCTCATTCGTTAAATTTCACTTATTATGTTGACACCAATCTCGGTTTAGTTTCAGTTTATCTCTGTTATACATATATGTATTGAATGAGACATTACAAATCTGCACTTTACATGGAATTTACAAAATCTCTTTACCAAGTAAATAGAGTCATTGGACTTTGATGTTTGCCGTTCCAAGAAAGTCAGTCAGTTTCCCCCTTAAGTTCACGTTTACAATTTTTATTTCAAACAAATTGACCCAAACTCTAAATATATATAATTCGTTTCGATTTTCTTTCATCTAATGTTTTATTGATTCTGAATGAGAAAATTAACAAATATTTATTAGTTAAATTAAGTATTTCTTAATTGAAAATATTATATTTGTAGGTAAATATGATAAAATTTTATTTTTATTTTATTAAAGTAATAAATAAAATGCAATAAATATATTGCTTATTAAAATATTTCATTTGTCGATATCATTTCAATATTTTTATTTGTTTAACTATTTTTCTTTTTTTTTGTGAACAAAAATTATTATATACATATCTCAGAAAGATTTACTATCTCTATAAAAATTTTGACGATTCATACAAATTTTTATACATACAAGCAATAAAAAAAAGAGTTAATCCCATCGAATTAATCGTTCAAATATATACATTCCTTCGGAAACGAGGCGTGGACGCTTTATGGTAAGGAGACAGACAACTGTCATTAACTGTTTCGTTCTTGACATTAATCCCGAGTCGAAATATTTGTATTTAAAGCAAAAAAAAAGAAAAGAGGGGAAAAAAGCGATAGCGATGATAACTGCATTTGGACGTGCAACGTTTTTTCATTTTACCTTTTTTTTTGACAAACTTATAATAAATCGAAAAGACTCTCTTGCTCTGCTTTACTGACATTAATCCCACAACAGATGATAAGTACCATCACTGACACTGTGAATTTCTCTCGTGTAGATTGATTAATCTTTGAATCCCACATACGATTATGCTTGAGATCTAAATTAGTTCAAATTTATGGATATTTTTTCATCAAATTTTCCAATGTTTGTTAATTTTATATTTCGATTGGAAATTTATTTTATTCGAATGTGATAATTTCTTGTTGGGTAAAAGCTGAAGTGCACAGTAAAAAGTAAATCTTAATTTAAGATCGGTCTTAAATTCAGCACTGTCTGCTATAATGTTAAAGGATACAAAATATGTGCGTAAATTCAGCATTGATAGCCTTAAAAATGTTGCATCTTAATTTAAGGCTGCTTTCCTGCCTTAAAATAAGACTTTCTTTTTACTGTGTGGGGATAATGGGAGTGAGAGAGAAGTTGTCGAGTTTATCTTTCGCTCTCATTATCCCCACTCCGGCGCTTGCGCTCTACTTTATGTAAGCGTTGGAGTGGGGACAATGAGAGTGAGAAAGAAAAATTGCAAGTTCTCTTTCCCTCTCATTACCCCTCACACCGTCACTTTCTTTTTATTTCAAAAACTTGTTTTCTCCCTTTTTATATTTTTATTCCCAAATGTTTTTAATATTTCATCATATTCATATAATTACAGACATATATAAATTTTCCATAGACTGAATTATCACCAAAGATAAACTGATCTATTAAAGTAGATATTTAATTTGACTCTGATGTGATCAAGTGTGAAAGGAGTACAATTTCCTTGGGCATGATTCATCGGCTCGTTTCATTGATAATGAATGCCACCACGTAATTGGTAAAATTATTCGATAATTCTTTCCTGCACATATATATACATTCTGCACGTTATATCTTTGATCTTCTGGACAAACTCGACTGGTGGCAAATGTTGTCCCTAATAACGACGTTTATACAGGAAATCGCGGTTAATGTTTGTCCCGCGGGCGCACGATTAAAAATCCAAAGAAATCGAAAAGACGAGAGAGCACATAAAATATTTAAATCACACACCACGTATAATAATGCATTGTGAACCATTACTTAAAAAAAGGGGTACTCATTTACTTTCAAGAACCTTATATACTTTGTAATCCAGAAATGATTAATGCCTTTTCTTTTAATGGGTACAAAAATTCAACACTTGTTATTAAAAAATGCATCTTACTTCTTGGAAATCAATATTCAAATGAAAAATTATTTCTTAAACATAATGAATAATGATAAATTTTTTCCCCAAATTCATATTGATAACTAAAGAAAATCTCTTTCTATTTTCAGAAATAAGTAACACAAGTGAATAAATTTCACAATTTTGAGAAAATTGCTTTCATAGCGAGAATGGAGAGAATGAATTTAATGAAAATTGAGTAAAATGAAAAATTGTTGTGAATGAGAGGGACATTTTAAAATAATTAGACGTGCATTGAAGGGGGACAAAGAAATGAGCTCGCCTACGTAAAGAGCTCAACCCACCTTCTTATCTCGTCACGTGTATTTTCTAAAGATCAGAACTAATCCACTCGTTACGTATATATACACAAATGCAGACCTCTATATTTAAATTCAAATAAAAATTTATTTCAAAACAATAGAAATGTAAGAAAAAAAAATTGCAGCAGAAGATTGTTCTCATTTTTTTACCTTTAGCACCTTCTTTAGCAAATCAAGACTTGTGTTGGCATGTTCGCAATTTTCAAGACGGGTTCGTTCCGTTACGAGGCGCGAATGGCACGAGAAGCGTGTAATTGGACATGTCCGAGTGTGTAAGCAAGTACAGGGGCCTACTCCTTTGGTTCCATGATGCTTAGTGATGATGCACGATGACGTGCCGGTGTGTATACTCAAAAAGAGAAGGATCACGAGGAGGGAAGAGATCGAGAGAATGAGAGATTAAAAAAATAAGCTGTGGAGATGTGAAAGGGAAAAGCAAAAAGAAAAAGATCTCCCTAGTCTTTATTATTGGTATTTTAAAAAGAAAAGAATTCATATTTTTTTATTTCATTTTTTAAACAAAAAATTGTATTGATAAAAAAAATAAGAATAAGAAAAAAGGAAGAAAAAAGAGTAGAATGAAAAAGAAAATAAACATACAGACGAAGAAGGGATGATGAAATAATTAGCAAGGAGCTAATTAGCAATTTTAAAAAAAAATAAAATTTGAAAATTTAAATTTTTGTTGAAAATACTAAATAAATTCAATTTTGTAAAATTTAAAAATAATTGCAAAAATTCTTTTAAAAAAATAAAATTCTTCTTATTAAATTCAACTATGTTCAAATCTTGAAAAAGATTCTCGTAAAAATCCCAATTATCTTTATAAATAACAAAATTCTTCTCCAAAGTTCAATTATTTTCATAAATAATAAAAATCATCGCAGAATTTCAATTATTTTTAGTACAATGTTAATGGAATTTCTCGAGAAATGTAATTATTCTTAAAATTTTTATTAAAATTAATTTTTAAAGATTTTAATGAAATAATTTTTTAACAATTTGATTTTTTTTTCAAAATAATTAGAATTAAATTATTCGTAGAATTAAATTAATTTTAATAATATAAAAATTTAATTATTTTTAATATCTACTATTTCAATAAAAATTCACAAAAGAATTTAATAATTTAAAAAAGAAATATATTATTAAAATTCATCGCAAGAATTAAAGTATTTTTTATAAATAATAAAATTCTTCTGAGATATTTAATTATTTTCAATACAATTATTAAAAAATACGATTGTATTCAATCAATTAAAGAAATTTTTCAAAAAAATTCAATTATTTTCCAAAAATTTTTAATAAAATTCAAGAATTAAATGCTTAATTTCAATTATTAAGAAAGAGGATTATCATAAAAACTTGAAAGAAATTATTTATATAGAATTCAATTACTTTGAAAACTTGTGAATAAAATGATTAAAGAAAGTCCATTATTTTAAAGAAACTCAAAGAAATTCTTCAAAAGAATTTAATTAAGATTATGTAAAATTTTAATAAAATTCTTCGAAGAAATTCAATTAGTATCAAATTTTTTGATAAAATTCTTTGCAAGAATTCAATCATTTGCAAATGTTTTAATTCTTTGCAAGAATTCAATCATTTGCAAATGTTTTATAATTTTTTTCGCAATAATTCAATTATTAAACAAAAAAATTAGTAAAAGTTCTTTATAAGAATTCAAAATATTTTTGAAAATTTTAATAAAATTCGTAGCAAAAATTCAATTATTTTAAAAAAGTTTGATAAAATTCTTTGAATCAATTCAATTATTTAAAAAAATTTTGAAAAATTCTCGGCAAAAATTTCAATTATTTTAAAAAATTTTCCTCAATTCAATGATTTTTATAATATCTACTAAATTTTTTCAAAACAATTTAATTATAAAAAATTGTATTGAAATTCTGCGCAAACATTTAATTATATTCATAAAATAATTAAAATTTCTCAAGAAATTCAATTATTTTCATAAATAATAAAATTTTTTTATTAATTCAATTATTATTTTCATAAAAAATAATTTAAAATTCTAGAAAATAATATTTTAATTAAAATGATGAAAATAATTTTGATGAAGTTACAATAACAATATTCTTATAATGTAAAATAATGATTTTATCTCTCGGTCATCTTTAATTTATTAGAAAGCATGAAGAAATCGATTACTCCGAGTCTTCGATTCGGAGCAATTGATATCTTCATGTTTTATAAACAATACTTTTATAAGTTGTTTAATTTAAAAAAGGTTTGAATTTTGTATTTTTAATGTCTTAATTCCTGTGGAAAATCCTGTTCCAAAGATAAGATTAAAATATAAATTGTGCAAATATTTGTCTTCTTTTTCTAAAACAAAATAATAATTTTTTTAAAAAAATTGTGATTTAAAAAGAAAATAATGGAAAATAAATAAATTTTCCATTTCTTAATCACAGTTGTTTAATAATTTTCTGATTTTTTTTTTAGAAGTAAAGAACAAAAATAATTTCAATTTGACAAAACATATAAAGATAACAAAAAACAAAAGTATAAACAAACGACAACTTCAGAGTGTGAGGGACAGAAAAAATGAATGAAAGAATGAAAGAACATTCAAATTATATAGTTAATAATTAATAATAATTAATTAATTAATTATAAATTAGTTTGCATTCTAAAATCGAAAACGATCGTTTATGGAGAGACCACTGTATATAATAAATAAACAATAAAAGTAACCATGAGAGTTGATAATATTTCAACTAAAGTTAATAAAACGTAACCAAAAAACAAGACCAACAATTTTTATTTCATTGTAAAATTAATTTCTGTCAACACAGTGGTTTTTTTTTATTTTCTGTTATTTTTTTTTCGCTAAAGTCAATAAATCTGTAGACTGTGGGGGAGAAAAATTGAGAGAATAAAAAGAGAATGAGAGAGATAGACAAAAAAAACGTTATTCAGTCCAATAATCCGTTGAGCATGAGATTCATCGTAAACATTGATCTATATATTTTATTCGAATGATCTCTTTTAATGTGACGTGCGTGTCTTTGAGTGAATCCCAAGAGATCAACGCAAGAGACCCCTTTGAGAGTTGGCTCAACGAGAAATGTATAAGCAACTCTATCTTTTCAGCAATTAAAGGCGTCTGCGTCAGGATTTAGGAGATAAGATTTATGATGCAAAAGTTGCATGCTGATCGTCTAAACCACAATAAAGTACAACACATAAACACGCAGATGCTGTATATATGTTTGTGTATATATTTTATAGTAGAGAAATTGATATATTGACTTAAGAAATGAACTCGAAAATGTTTTTCGAGTTAAATTATCTTTCAGGTGCTTAATATATCTATCAATTAGATGAATTTAACGCATTAATCGATTTAAAGAAATTTCACTAGTTTCTTGTTTAAAAACGAGTATAGGAACATGATAGTAATTGATAATTTCGTTTTATAACGATTAATACGAGTTTTGAGAATTTTTTTCATGTTACCAATACGCCTACGTGAATTGTTTCATAATTAGAGAGTGATTTATTAATTGCAGCGTAATGTATGTGCAATTTGATAAATTTGCATTTTAATAGTGTGAATGCTTGTCTTGGAAGGAAGCAAAGTTACCAGGACTCAGCCAATATTGACCCAAGATTACAAGTTTAGAAATTAATCTCTATAGAAAAATTACCATTCATCTTAAACTGGACCAAACTTGATACCAATTTTACAAAAATCTACATTGGCCCAAGTTTCCAAGTTTAGAAATAAATTCACCTCTTGCAATCTTGGGTGAATATTGGCCACATTAATAAACATAAAAGTTTGTCAACCTGAATGAAGAAATTAAAAATAAAATCCCATTTTTCAACCTAAATTTAAATCAGCTGGTAAGAAAAATATGAAGAAATTCCCAAGTAAAATCTCACAAGTTTCGAATTGGATTAAACGTGAGATTATTTATGTATACACCTTGAGAGGAAGCAAAAAAAAGAGCAGTCCACGTAACGAGTGCAAATAGATGAAGCAATCAAGGTTAATAATATTATTAAAATAGCTCACTGATGTTAATTAATATTAACCCAGATAGATTCCATGTTTTTATAATGAATTCAAGGATAGGTGATTTTTCACAAGCTTAGAACGCAAGGACGTGTGTGACTATTTCTTATAGAGAAATGCGGATTATAAAGATGTATATCTTCTTCAAGAGCAATGGTGTCATAATTTTTTTTTTTTTATTTTGCTTTTTAATCCGTTGATGCACATCGCAAGGAAACAATAAATGGGCTACACGCGTAACAAGTTGACTAATATAATAAATCAGTGGGTAATTAAAGATTAACGGTACAAGGGGAAAATGAGCGTTACACGCGCGGGGTCGACCACACGGAATGAGAGTTGATGTATGAATGATTTCATCGGAGGTGATCCATCATCTGGTTTTCTTCGTTTTCCTTTCTTTACTCATTTTAAACCTTCTTTTTTTCATTTCGTTTGTTTATTTTTATTTCCTGCAGAATTTTTCTAAGGATATCAAATTTAAAATTTAATGTGACCTTTTCTTTTAAAATACGAAATTATGACATTAAAATATTTTTTGTTCCGATTGTTTGTCAAATTCTTCCTTAACTTAAAATATGGTATTAAAAATAATTGAAATTCTTCTATGATTTATTTGTGAAAATAATTGAATTTTGGATGAGGTTTATCGATTTTTTTAAAAATTAAATTCTTTTGCGACATTTTATGAAATTCATAGAATACAGTCGCAACTCTCGAAGTGAATTCAATTTATCAAGACTTTGACTGTAAATACATAAAAAAAAATAAATTCCCAGAAATAAATAAATAGTAAATTAACAGAAAAATGAATGCTTCGGTTATTTCTTGATAAGTGCGTCTAATTAGTAATATAGAGAGGTAAATACTTCCCTTTTAATTGACCGCATCTCTGAAATGGTGATTATAATATATATTACGCTGGAATTATTTAGAAGAATTTAGAATGAAAATTATTGTTCAATTGTTTTTTTCCAGAAATTAGAGTGATTTTCCTGGTATCCTATAATTAGAGAGTTGTAAATAAAGGCATAATTAATTCAGAGAAATTTCAAAATTAACTGTTAATGGACACATTTGATACATGATTAAACATTTGGAAATCTCGATAAATTCACATAGTGTGATCGATAAATCGACAGTGCACTTAGCCTACGTCTAATCTATTATTAAGTGCGTCACATTAGCGCGGAACGTTAAACGTCAATGACGTATATATACCCTTGTGCATTTGGACCATCTACCCTGATAAATTAATTAACAATTAAATTATTATTGTTGTTAACAAATTACTGCATTGAGTAAATTCAAAAATTATTTGTTCATTCATTTTATTGAAATATTATTTATTTATTTATTCATATATTTAATAATTTTTTATTTTCATTTATTTATTTATCTACATATTTTTATTTATTGATTTGTTAATTTTTTTCGGTACTGTTATATTTAATTTTAGGAATCTATTTCTGAATACGAAACCAAAAATGTTCATTTTATCGAGTGTTCACTGTATTTATCAATGTGTTTTTTTATTTTTTTTTAAAATAATAAATAATAATAAAAATTTTCAAAAGAAATCCTTTTGACCTTTTTCGTATTTTCTTTCATTATTGAAACTAACAATATTTTTCGATTCCAGAAAATATCAAATTATGCGGAAAATTTCACTCTGTACCTATTCTGGTCTCATTTAACAAAAATCTAACTGTAAGACAACAAATATTACAGTTAGGTTATATAGTTAGTTATATAATTATATTAATTTATTTTTATCTTCTTCGAGTAATAACATTTCGCCTCTCTTTTTTTTTTGCTTCTTCTTTTTCTTTCAGAAACCCTATGAAATTAGACTCCGCGATCAAGAACGAAACACTTATCGAGAATTTTATTGCATTATTAAATAATAATAAATTTTCTATAATATTCCGCAAAAAAGAAAAACATTGTCAGAGTCCAATAATCTCTGAACTCGTAAATATCACATTGAAAACACAGAAATAACTCCTCGAAGTCGCATTTTAAAAATACATTTGCTTGAAACGCTTTTTTTCAACGTTGTAATAAGAGAAGTGCTTTTGAATTTTTGATTGGCGACAAGTGAGTCACAAAAAAATGTCTACTCTATACATATATATATATACACAAGACAAAAAGAAATAAAAAAAAGTGGAATAAAAATAAAAACTAGTCTTGATTTATAGCCGAGTTGGACTTTATAATGTACTAGAAGTTAATATGCTAATACATATGGTTTGAATTTGAATTACTAATGAGTCGAGAAGAAGCAGGGGAGAAGGGGGAAAAATAGCGTAAATTTAATAATAATTAATTGTTTGTAAAAATATTTTATTGTATATTCTACATTTATTTATTATTCATTTCATTTTTTATATTTTTTTATTTATTTATTTTTTAATATTTTTTGTATTATTTATATTTTTTTATTTTTATTTACTTTTTAATTCTAATTTTCATTTTTTATTTTTATTTAGTTTTTAATTCTAATTTACATTTTTTCCTAACAAAAAGAAGACACCTAGAAAATACTATTATTTATATTCTTCTTTAGTTTTCAAATACTTCTAATATTTTTCTTTTCCACAAAAGGAAGAAATCTAAAAAAATATTATTTTTGTAATATTTTTTATCTGTATTTAGTTTTTAATTATAATTTATATTATTTTTTTTATACAAAATAAAGAAACTTAGAAAAAAAAATTATAAGAGGAACGGTTTTTGGTCAAAACAAATCAGTTTTTAAATTGTCCTCCATATTGAAACCGCCATTTTGAATATTTAATTCAGATATAGATTTTCAATTTAAAAAATAATAAATTCCCCGACTATCGAGTTTCAAACGAATTTGGTTAATTTTTAAAGGTTTCGTCGCCATTTTGGATCCGCCATTTTGAATTTTTTAAATTTGGTATCAAATTCGAATTCAATGACCACAAAGATCTGGGAACTCGAATCACTGTAGAAGATTTTCTCTAAAATTTGCATCAACTGTCCCTAGTTTCCTATTCTTATTACCAGAAGGCTTGAAAACAATCCGGAAGCCTATAATTTTCTGAAGATTTAAATCTTAATTGTTTACCAGGTACAAATTTTTTTTCTTCAAAATAATAAAAATTAAATTAATAAAGTATCAATAAAGTAAAAAAGAAAATAAAATTCAATTTTTCTATTTACAATGAGGGAATAAGAGGATGAAAAAAAAAGAAAGATGAATGAAGCACGTGGTCCAGGACCATATGCTTAGGAATGCAGCGCTAATGTGAAACATATGGGTACCCTCCTCGTCGTCGTCGTCGTTGTCGTTATTGCATTATTAGCTCCGGGCTACTAACCACGGTCATGGTAATCGATCGTCAGTAGTTCCCTTATAGACGCGTCTCTCTGCCCTTATTCAAGGTCATAAAAATATTATAGCTAATCGAAAAATCCTATAAAGAACTCAAAAAAAAAGAATCACTCTCAAAATTTTTCATTATTGTTTTTCAATAAAAAGAATAATGAGAAATTGTGAGAGACGATCAAAAGGTGAAAATATTTTCTCCTTTCTCAATAGTTTGCGCGCGACATTATAAAGATACGACTAAACTTTTTTTTTTCTTTCTCCATTTGCAATTTCCTGCGACTTGGATATAATATACACTAAAATGAAAGAATAGAAGAAAAAAAGCACTATATCCAGTGAGAGAACCGTTACTCGTAAACACCAGTGTAAAAAGACAAGAGGAATTGTTGTCTTCTTGCACTGAATTCTTGATCAAGTATAATGAAAGAGTGAACCAAAGCCCATTGTCATGGTCTCTCTCAGGGAATATAATCAAATAAACGGTAAAATATAATGTTGAGTGCGATTAGATTGTAGATTGTCATTTCACGCGAAAATCGATGTCGAATGTTATTTTTAGAGAAAAAGGAGGAAAAAAAAGAAAATAAAATTATTTTTGTTCCCAGTTGTTATTTTTTTTATCGTCTTAGAAGTTTAGTTTTTTTTTTATAATTCAATTTTAGTATTATAATATTATAACAATGGATAATAAATTTTCTCCCGGTGGGATAATACTCATTTGACCTACTTTCCATTCTTACAATTGTTAGACGGCCTAATTCTTCTGTGACTTATATTTATTTAACCTAATTTTTAATTCTATTGACTACTACTATCTTCTATTGACTTATGTCAATTTATTTCGACTTTTATTTTTCATAGCTGATAGTTGCTTTGATTCTTCATTAACCTAATATTTAATCTTATCAGAATTTTATTTGGACAAATATTTATTTAACCGAATTTTTACTTGTCTTTATAATTATTTAATTTTATCATATAAGTTAGCTAATGTTACTTAACTCAATTATTATTTAATTTAATATTAATTCAATCTTAATTATTTCTTAGTCTACTATTTATTAAATGTAAGTTTTTGTTGATCTAATAAATATGTTACTTTATTTATTTGACCTGATAATTTTAATTCTAGAAATTTCTTGAGCTAATAAAAATTTGACATAATAATTATTTAATCTAGAATTTATTAGACATAAGAATAATTTTACATAATAATTATTAGACCTAAAAATTAATTTACTTAATAATTATTTGACGTAATAATTATTTAACCTAGAATAAATTTGACCTTAAAATTATATATATTTAGCTAACAATTATTTAATCTAGAACTTATTAGACCTAATAATAATTTTTCTTAATAATTACTAGACCTGAAAAGTAATTTACATATTAATTATTTGACCTAATCAATATTTAGCCTATAATTTATTTGACCTAAAAATTATTTAACCAGGAACTCCTTTGACCTTATAGTTACTTAAAATAGAACTTACTCAACCTTAAATTTTTCTGATAACATATTTGACCTGATACTTATTTAATGTAGAATTCAGTTAGCCTAAAAATTTTTTGACCCAGAACCAAAAATAATTATGGTTAATAATTCTTAAGCCTAAGAGTTAATTTACTGAAAGCATATTTAACCTAATAATGTTTGACTATTATTTGGCCAAACTAATTAAGCATTAAGGCAACTTAAAAAATGGTGAGATAATAATTAGACCATTAACTCTCTGCTGATGCTAACGACCGTTATCGTCAAAAATCGTCATTCTGGACGCCTGGTGGGGACTATGGGATTTACGTTCTTTGGCAATAGAGTGGGGATAAGTTAGCATCAGCAGAGGGTTAATATGTCGCAGATAAAATTTAGGTCAAATACCAATTAACAAACACGAATTCAGGTCAAATGTAGTTTTATTTTCTCCGAGGTATTTTATTTTTATTATTATTTTATTACCATTTTTTCAGAGAATTGTTAATTTATTTAGAGTTATTATTTTCTTGTGCAAGAAATAAATTTATTAAGATAGAAAAAAAGAATTGACGGTTTTTGCGTGGACGAGAAAATCAAATGTTCGTGCTATCGTTACTTTATGTTTGACGTACTTTTCAATTTACCGTTATCGGTTTACGATTTACACATCGTTGTATAACAACACTGCGAATAGAGAGTGAGTGAGTGAGAGAGAGAGGAAGAAAGAGAGAACCGTAAAATGATTCATAGATCGCGTGGCCAGCCCATTAACAATCATCGTTTGCTTCTGTGTACATCGGCATCATGACGATAACGTGGGAACAGACTCCTTTTGCCGATGAGCGTTTGCAAGGTTAACGGCTGATTTCCTGCATATATGTGTTTTTGAAAGATGAATACTGATTTTCAAACCGAAAGGATGATCCTCATCGCGAATGCATGCAAGGAAACGGAACTCCATTGGAATGTTTCGGCGTCAGCACAATTCATGCGCCTTAATCTTGATAGTACAACGAGAAACAACGCAATATTTTCATTCATCTCGTGTATAATGCGAAAAAAATTCACAAATTCTTCATTCAACATTAAAATGAAGAATTAATGCTTTTTTTCTTTTTGTTTTCATTTCTACTCTAGTTTGCTTTAAATATCAGACTTCGTACTCCGATAATCAATTTTACAAAAGTAGCAAAAAGTAGCTTTATGTTTGAAAAAGGTAGTATAAAAGTAGCTATCGAAAAATTAAATTTGACTCCCCATTTTTTTTCATAATTTTTAAATTAAATTTTATTTATAAATTTTATTCAAAAATATAAAAATTTTTTTATAAATAAATATTAAAGTACCCATTTATTTTTCCACGATAATTAAAATATTTTAAATGATTTCAATATACAGCCTTTTTGAAAATTAATTCTTTCTAAAAATTCACACTCTAACGCTTCCAATATTTAATTATTATTAAAAATTTTAACTGAAATTCAATTTTAAATTAATAATTCTTCTCAGAAAATTCTACGTAAATTCAATTTCTTAAAAACAAAAATAAATAATTTACTGAATAATTGAATATTTCTTAAAATTAAATTCCAGTGAAAATTTTATTATTTATGAAAATAAAAGATAAAATAAAAATAATACCTAATATTTATAAAAATACAAATTCAATTGTTTCAAAGAAAGTTTAAGTTCGTACAACGAATTTAATTAAAATTGCGGTGAAAATAGTTGAATTATTCTAAAGTGCTTATTAGAATTTTTAATTATAAGTGAATTCTATCCACAAATTTTGTTAAATTTTTCAAAAATAATTAAATAGAGATTGCTTTTGAAAAATTTTATTTAAATAATAGATATTAAAAATAATTGAATTTCGACAAATTTTTGCAAATAATTTAATTGTTAGGAAGAATTTCATTAAAATGTTTGAAAATAATTAAATTCATTCAAAGAAATTTAATTGAAAGTGTATTGAAAATAAATATTACATTCTAATAAGCAAATTAAATTAAAATTTTGTAAACAATTTAATTCTATCGAAGAATTTTAATAAAATTTTCAAAAATAATTGTATTTTTCCAAAAATCTATTTAAAATTGCATTAAAAATAATTGAAAATAAAATAAATTAAATAATTGAATTACTGTAAAAATTTGATTATTTATGAAAATAAAATACAAAAATAATAAGAAAAATTTGTATAAATACAAATTTAATGGTTTCAAAAAAAATTTAAGTTCGTACAAGGAATTTAATTAAAATTGCAGTAAAAGTAATTGAATTCTTCTAAAGTGCTTAACACAATTTTTAAAAATAAGTGATTTCTATCAACAAATTTTGTTAAATTTTCCAAAAATAATTAAATTCCAACAAGAAATTTTATTCAAATATTAAAAATAATTTAATTTTTCCGAAGAATTTTACAACTTATTAAAATAATTGATTTTTTGGGACGAATTTTATTTAAATTTTTTTTTTAAATAATTGCAATTCCTCGATGTGTTCTTATTAGTTTTAAAAATAATTGAAGTCTTGCAACGAATTTTATTAATATTTTTTAGAAATAATTGAATTTTTGCGAAAAATTTTATTAAAATCTTTGTAATTGATTTTTTTTTTAAATTTTATGAAAATTGTGTTTTAATAATTGAATTCCTGTGAAAATTTATTATTTATGAAAATAATTGAATATTTGCAAAGAATATTATAATAAAAATTTTTAAATAATTGAATTCTTTTATAGGGAATTTTTTATTAAAATAGTAGATATTGAAAATAATTGAATCATTTGAAAGCATTTTATTGAAATTTTTTGAATTGTTTCTAAGAATTTTATATTAAAATGTTCGAGATTAATTCTTTTATTTAAAACTCTTAGAGAATTTAAAGTACAGCAATTTTTCAAATATAGAAAAAAGTAGCTTTTAGTGTGAAATTAAAAAAAAAAGAATCCACATAGTAGCAAATCGTAAAAAAGTAGTAAATAGTAGGTTTTAGTAGATGAGTACGAAGCCTAAATTATCAAAAGTTTTACTTTTTAAAAATAATATACAAATTATACTTTTGTATTTATAATTTGTATTTTACTTTTCTAATTTATAATAATTTATAATTTTATAATTTAAAATTGTAAATTTATATTTAACGGTAAAATAATAATAATTTGAAAGGAAATTTAACGCAGTTGTTAAAAAGTCGTAAAAACTCTAAAAAAAACAGCTCATGTTCATAAAAAAAATCATAATGTTTGAGAGAAAAAAAAAATTTTTGGGAGAAATTTCTCAAAGCAAATTCTCGTTTACACAGAGGAAGTGTTATATTCAAAACTGTGTGTACCTGTACGAAATGGTACAGTCAGGACATGTTTAAATAAACAATTTGCAATCGCCTCTCGTCATTTATATATATACACACAAACACCCACTGTCACGACATCTCGAAATATTTTTTTTTTTGATTTATTAGTTATCACCCGTAAAAGTACTTCAAACACACATGGACCTCGTTAATCGCAGTAAAAATGCAATAAAAATAATTCCGTCTCAGAGCATCGTAAAAACATCATCTTCATGGGAAAAAAAGGCAAGCCAAAAATTTCCCCAGCAATTAAATTTAGATAAAAAAAAACCTAAATTTTAAAAATACACAATAAATAAAAACCGAAATAGTAAATTTTTTTTTTCGTTTCCTTTTTGTGTCTTTTTATTAGGCTAACAATTTCCAAAGTGGTTTTTTGGTTTGGGATTGAATTTATTTTCTCGGTTTTTTGATAGGGATCTAAGAGAGTTGCGGAATTAGAATTGAATGATTGGAAGGTAGAAGTTTTAGGATATGGGATACTATGAAAGTAGTAGAAGATGAAGAAGAAGAAGAAGGAGGAGGAGGAGAAGAAGAAGAAGGTCCATGAGAGCTGATGGCGAGATCTCGTTTTCTTGGAATGGCACGCGGCTACCACAAAGAGGATGCGTTTTTGCACTGACTTGGATACAGCTAACTAGATTCTCAATATATACAAGTCGTGCGAGGACAACAGTTTCTGAGGCGCCTCCATCGACGCGCGACGCACGCTTTCTTTTCCTTTTTTCCTCCCCCTTCTCTCAACCCCCTTCTTCCACCATTCTTGTCCTTTATAATAATATGACAAGAATTTTTTCCTCAAAAAATTTCTCCATTTAATCATTTAATTCGCCTTCTTTTTTTACCGTTTCTCAAATTTTACCAATTTGTGGGTGTTTAAAAAGAAATAATAAGTTTGTTTAAAAAAAAAATACATCAGTTAACAGCATGTGACTAGTGTTAGATTTCAAATTTTTTTTTCGATCATTATTCTTCTAAACTATTAACGCCTGAATGGACTGAATTTTTAGTCTGACTTTAAACTTAAATATTTTTTAATAATACTATTTTTTTAACAACTTTTTTAAAATATTAGAGTGTTCTCTATCCGAATATCCGAATAAAAAATAAATAAAAATGTCAATAAAAGTGATGATGCTTCTAAAAAAATTGTTTTTTTTCCTAAATAACAATTAATTTTTATTTCGTCTCTGGTTTGAGAATTAAATATATATATACACAATAGAGAAATATATATCTGATTTTGTGATTATAGTTGGACAGGATTTCCGTAAGGTTTGCTTGCGTGCAAGAAAGTGCGAACAAGTTCTCGTGCGTTTACGGCAATAAAGGCGCACGTTATGTACATTAACTTTCCAATTATCTACCCATTTAATTATCGGCAGCCGATCGAGAATTTGATATTATGTAAAAAGTCGTATAAAGAAATGAGTCTGTTGGGTCACACAAAGTGTTTGTTTGCACGTCATATGAGAATATTTTTATCTTCCAATCCCAAAAAAAAGAAAAAAAAAGAAGACGCACTTAAACATAAAATTTCGTTTTTAGGCTCTTGGACTGACAAAGAAAAATTTTTTAGTGATGCTTAACGTGTAAGTTTTGCAAGCTTGAAATTTGCAATTTAAAAAAAATTTTTTCTTGAAAAAAGAAAAATTACGGACCAATTACTGACAAAAATATAACCAGTCCGAGTCAAATTAGAGAACATTTTACTTAAAAGTATAAATTAAATTTTTTAACTGTAAAACATGAAGAAATCGATCATTGTACTTCTTCAAAATTATTTTCATCATTTCAATTCAATTATTATGTTTAAGAATTTTCCACTGAAATTTTTCTTTAAATCAATTAATTTTCGAAAAAGTTCTTCAACAATTTTCAAAATCCATTTATTTGCAATATTCAATTTTACAAATTTCAATTATTCGTAAATTCTTCAATTAAATATATAAAAATAAAAACTTCAAATAATATAAATAGAATTAAATTACACTTTTTCAAAAAAATTAATTTCAAAATTCAATTATTTCTAAAAATTAACGCTATATTGCTTTTAATATTCAATTATTATCTAAAATTTGAACTGAAAAATAATTTTTAAATCAATTTTTATAATAAAATTTTACTAGAATTCAATGATTTAAATAGAAAAATAAATAATTTATTGAACAATTGAATGTTTCTTAAAATTCAATTCTCATAAAGAATTTTGTCAACATATTTTTTAATAATTGAATTCTTTCGACGATTTTTAATAAAATTTTTAAGAATAATTATTTTCCGAGAAATACGATGAAAATTGTATTAAAAATAATTGAAATTCTGCATTGAGTTATATTATTTATGAAAATAATTGAATTCCTTACTCTTAAAAACAATTGAATTTTTGCAATAATTTGTAAATTCTCCAAAATTAATTTTTTTTTGAGTTAATTAAAATTTTACTATAAATCTATTATTTTTAATAATTTTTGAAAAAATGTTTTGAGAACAATTATTGAATCCCTGTAAAAAAAATATTATTTATAAAAATAATTGAATTATATTGCGAAGAAACTTATAGAAAATTTGTAAATAATTGAATTTCTGTGAAATTTTGATTATTTTACGAAAATAATTATATGTTTGCGTAAAATTTTATTTAAATGTTTTTAAATAATTGAATTTTTTTGTACAATTTTATTAAAATTAATAGATATTGAAAATCAATAAATTAAAGAAAAGTTTTGATAATAATTGAAATTTTTCTAAGAATTTTATTATAATTTTTGAAAATAATTGAATTTCTGTGAAATTTTTATTATTTTATAAAAATAATTAAATGTTTGCGTAAAACTTTATTATAAAATGTTTTTAAATATTTGAATTTTTTGGTACAATTTTATTAAAATTAATAAATATTGAAAATCAATAAATTGAGGAAAAGTTTTGATAATAATTGAAATTTTGCCAAGATTTTTATTATAATTTTTAAAAATAATTGAATTTCGACTGAGAATTTTATTATTTATAAAGATAATTGAAATTTTGACTGGAATTTAAAAAAATATATATTATTTCACGAAATTGATATTATTTCTATTTTAAAATCACTAAAATTTAGTAGAATTCATGTAGAAATTCTATAGAATCGTTCTCGTGAAATTCTATAGAAATTTTTCAGCTGGGAACTATCCTAGAATTATTGCAATATTTTGCAGACGATCTAAAATAATATTTTAAATTTTGAATAAAAAATCTTGAATTTAAATTTTCATGGAACTTTGGAAATCATTTCTGCTGTCCCAAAAAATCAGAAATGTTTCAAAAAAACATCCTAAAAAGATATTTTACTAAAAATAAAAATCAAGAAAAAGGAAAATTAAAAAAAAAATTGTTACATTATGATTTTCAATTCGAAATAATGATAAATTCTCTCGAAACCAAACGATATATTTCTCTCAAGAGAGGATGAGGAGCGTTGATTGTAGATTGATCTCTTTCTCTTTTAGATATGCCGGATTAAATCCTTGACTCTCCGCGATCGTTAAACCAATTTTATCTGAATTTTCATTTGAAAATAGGCAATTGAGTTTGAAGAGTAGCTGGCATTGGACGATAAAATCTTCTGGCCTTGTCAGCCAGTGACTGGAAACTTGGATTCAAGAACGATTTACAATTACGTATTCGATCTAGCCGCAGTTAATTTCTAATGCAAACGATCGATTCCTCGATCGGTGCAACGGGCAAATTCTCGATCGAAACGACAGGATCGCACGTCACTTGAAAGAAGAGAATGAAGAGAAAGAAAGAGAGAAAGAGAGAGGAGAAGAACTTTAGCGACGACATCGACAACGACAACGAACGAATGAACCAACCGACCGACGACAACGTCGATTCAATATCACGAGGTTCGTAAAATGTCCAGTAATCGACCATCTACGATCAACGTAGCCAACAATCCAATCGCGATCTACAGAATGATCACTACGAGAAAATCCATCGCATCTTTTTTTCACATTCAATATCAAGATATACCCTTTTTGCCATATCAAACTGAAAATTAAAAAAAAAATGTTTTGATTATTTCTCTTGGGGAAAAAATCTTTAAACTAAAAAATTGAATACAATACATACGCATAAATACAAAATATACATTTACATATAAATATATTATATACATTATATTTATATTTTGTGTTTTATTTATGTATATTGTTTTTATATTTATATGTACATATATACATACAATATATATAAACATACAACGAGAAGGAATCTTCAGTAATTAATTATTCCGCAAGTTAAAAGTGATTTTTTCTCGTTTACATGTAAGTCCCATTATCCAGACCGTAAATTAACATGTCGATCGATTGCGACTCGATTTAATTTTGTCGCTGGTTGCATCCATTAATGAGAGAGGCGAAACAAATGTTCAAGGAATCGCTGCTTAAGACCAAGAAAACCTAATTAAGACACGATTAGTCTGCCGCGCAGAATTTCATGATCGATTAGAATACCGATAAATGATCACGAGAAGCCCCGTGCGCCTGGGCACGACCTTAATTAGCCGATCCTGCCGATTTTTTTTCCACCAAGTCCCCAAGACCTATACGGTCCAAATAAATTCACTCCAGAATAGAGGGAGAGAGGGAGAGAGAGACATGTCTCCGGTTTTCAACCGCACAACGAATAAAATGCAACGATTAAATAGCTCTACAATTCTTCTCTAGTCTTTATTTCTTCATTTCTATTTTTTTAAGGTTATTGGTAGAATTAAAATATTAATAATATTCAAAATGTTCTAAGACAGCTTAAAAAGGTTACAAATAATTCTGAACATGTTTAAAAATGATATAAATATTTTGGGACAACTTCAAGAAATTTCAAAAAATCTCTAACACATCTCAAATAGTCTGGAACTTTTTTTTAAAAATATTCCAAAGATTCAAGAAAATTTGTAAAATATTTTTAAATATTCTCTATAGCGTGGAAAAGTATCAGAATGTTTTGAATTTTTCGGGACAACGAAAACTGAGTCCACAAATTGTAGTGCGCCTAAAAAAATTTCTGGGACAGTGACAAAATACTTTAAAGACTCCACGAATGCTTTAAAAAATTCTAATAATTATTTCGATTGTCTATACAATATTTTTAATTTACTGGGACAGTTTCAAAATGTTTCAAATATTGAAGGTCATTATTAAAAGATTAAAACTGATCCAAATATTCTGAGATAGTCTTTAAACATTTCAGAAACTATTAGAAATATCACAATTAGGCTCGCAATTAGGCTTGAACGGCTTTAAAAATATTCCAAAGATTTAAGAACGTTTTTGAAACTTTAAAATATATTCTCTTGGTCGTGGGAAAATATTTAAATATTGCAAACTTCTAGGAACAACATAAGAGAAGAACGTTTGTGCCAAGCAAAATTTTAGAACGCTTAAACAAATTCTTGGGACAGTTAAAGAATTCTTTAAAGTCTGTATAACTTTTTTGAAACATTCCAAATATTTTTACGAACGTCAATATTTCTTGGGACAACATAAATAGATTTCAAACATTCTAGAACGCCTATAAAAATACCTGGGACAGTTACAAAATACTTTAAAGTCTGCATAAATTTTTTGAAGCTTTCCAAATATTTTTTTGGAACGTTAATATTTCTTGGGACAACGTAAATAGATTCGAAACATTCTAGAAAGTCTAAAAAGTTCCCTGGGACAGCTATAAAATACCATAAAGACTGCATGACTTTTTGGAAATGTTCTAAATATTTTTCCGAACGTCAAATTTTCTGGGACAGTTTCAAAACTTTCGAAACATTACAAGATATCTTTAAAATGATCCAAAGGACTTAGGATAGCTTCGATGCTTTTTAGGAAATCTTAAAAATATCTCGAATATGCTGGGACAGCTGAAAGATATTCCAAAGTATCAAGAAAAGTATTGCAAATTTCCCGGGACAAGTAGAAACGATTGGAAATGTTCTAGAATTTTCTCAATTTTTCTGTTTATTCAAAATATTCTCAAAAACTGCAAAATTTTTAAAAATACTTCTGAACGTTTCTAAAATTACCCGAATGTTTTGGGATAGTTTCAAAATTTTCCAAACAAACTAGAAAATCTTTCAAAAAAGATTCAAATATTTTGGGACAGCTGAAATAAATATTGGAAAGTTTCAAGAAGTATAGTAAATTAAATACCTAGATATTCCAGATATTCTCAACGTCATGAAAAAGTTTCAAAATGTTCCGAATTTTCTGGAACAACTTGAAACTTGAAACAAAGTTGGAAATATTCTAGAATTTCCTTAAATTTTTTTTCGATTTAAATTACTTCAAAAAATTGCAAAACTTGTAAAAATATTTCAAATACTTCCAAAAGTCTTTAAAATCTCTTTAAAATATCCCAAACATTTTATGAGAATTTCAATGAAATCTAAAGTTTCAAAAAATCTTTATAACATCACAAATAAGTTTCGGGACAAATTAAAAATATTTTAAACAAAATAGATTTAAAATGCAAAATAGTTTGAATCCAAAAGATTTTAAATGTAAAATATTTTCAATAGAAATACAAAAATAACTGAAAATTCCACGTCCGTAAAATAAAAATCATTAACAAAATTTACGAGAAAATTTTCTTGGCGTGTATAAAGATAGAGAACTCTGAATAGTACGATTAAATATATGAATGGACTCTCTTTTTGAATAGATTGTCATCTTTGATATTTTAATTGTATTTGCTGAATAGAATCAACACCTTTTTCATGTAATTGGTGTGTGCTGTAAAGGGATCGCACCCACATGCTCATAAATAGTGAATATGAATTGCGTTCGTAATAGGTCCACAAGGAATAAATTTCATCTCAACGCCCGTATGCTAGTGGCACAGGAAATTAAGAATGCCAATGAATCTCTATTATTAAAATTTTTGGCTTCTCACATTCACCCCACCAGAAAAAATATCGAGCCACTTAAAAAAAATTTGTTTACTCCACATTATATTCAATTTCCCCATCTCAATAATTAAATGTTTGCCTTAGCATTTGATAACAATTCCAATTTATCTTTTCCATAGACGCATATTCTCATTAAAAAAAAAAAAAATTTTTAACTTAAAGAATTGGAAAGTGAAAAAATAAATTATTCATACAGTAAAAATGTACTTATTTTCGATTTCGAAATCTCTTTTTTTTGGTAATTTTGTAATTTTTTTATATTTTATAAATAGGTTTTGAAAAAAAAATTTCTCTTTTCAATGCCGAACATTTTTCCTTGTCAGTTCTCGTCACACTTTTGGAAAAAGAGATTTGTTTGAAATTTCTGAACGTACGTGAGAAATATAGATATTTCGTAGAATACTATCTTTCATAGCAGGAAGTTAATTTTTTGAAGATATTTTAAAGACAGATGTAGGGGGGAGGGGTATGGATATGCCGTAAAATCGCATTTAACAACCCTCCACACTGAGGCGTGAATTAGAAAACCAAATCTTTGAGGCATGAAAAAGAAAGGTTAATATGCAGGAGCAAAAAAAGTATATATCTACTATAATAAATAACTATCATTTATAATTGTTGTTACGGTGCACATCTGAACTGGAAAAACGTCCAAAAAATAAATTTACACGAGTTTTTTTTTATTTTTATTTACTTATTTTTTTATTTTTATTCTTTTATATACAAAAATTTATCTACATTTATATCAAGTTTTACTTTCTAATATATGTTTTCAGAGAAGCAAAAAAGGCAAAAAATAGCAAGAAAAACAAAATAAAACGAAATCAGCAAAAAACTAATTGAATACAACAGTAAAAAAAATAAATTAAATAAAAAAATTAACCAAACAAAAATCTTTTTCTCGTATTAGATGCGATTTAAAGTATTAGATAAGGATATGAAATAGGTAGCAAGGTTCGATGAAAGAATTCCAAAAGAAAATGTTAAAAAGATGGGAAGAACAAATTTTTTTAAACACATGACTTATTATGCGTGTGGACTGCAAGGCTTTTGAAATACGAAACTCGCCAAACGAATTAGTTGAGTAAAAATTGGAACGAGTTCTGGTAAACCCTTCATTCCTCCCTTCCTCCCCCGTTCTTCGCCCCCACTTCCTTGTCACTGTCTTTCAAAGTCACTTGTATAGATACTGACTTGCAACGTGTTTGTCGCTCACCGTTATAGTCGCTTCTTTCTATCCATAGGGAAAATGCGAGCGAGAAAGATGTCTATCTTGAAGAAGCAGAAAGGAGATCGAAGCTGACAAGTTGCGATCGTGTTACCGGTCTCAGGGGTGTGTATATAGAGCACTCGTACCATCGTGTCAATTATTACATAACAAGAAAAACGCTAATTCATTAAAAAAAATTAACATTTTTTTCTACTTTATATTTTTGAGGGTATTTCAGGTGTTTTGGTTTATTTGGAATATTTTTAAGATGGTATGGATTCAGTGGAGTATTTTGAATTTGTCCCATGATATTTGGAATATTTTTAGTTTGTTTCAAGATATTTGGAATATTTTCTATTTGACATAAGATACTTGGAGTATTTTAAAAATCACTGAAATCCTGGGGATATTTTTCAGCTGTCCCAAGATGTTCGGGACCTGTACTGTTTGGAATATTTAAAAACTATCGCAGAATATTTGGAAAACTATAATGATGACAGCGAATCTTCAGTTTTTTTTGTAAGTCGTTTCAAAATATTTGGAATATTTTGAATTTGTCTCAAGATATTTGGAATATTTTAAAACTGATTGAGATCAATACTTTTCAGCTGTCCCAAGATGTTTTGTAATAATTATAAGATGACTTGAACTGTTTGGAATATTTAAAAACTGTCCCAAAATATTTGGAGTATTATAATGATGACAACAAATCTTCAATATATTTTGAAGTTGTTCCGAAATATTTTAAAGATGTCCCATATTTTGAAATTGTCCTTAATTATTTAGAGTGTTTTTTTAGATGTTCAAAAAACTTATAAATAGTTCAATGCCATCTTAAAGTCTTTAGAATATTTTAAAGATGTCTTAAAATTATACAAAGGTTGCCATGCTGTCCCAAAGTATCTGGACTATTTTTAATATGTTCTGGACTCTTTGGAATATTTAAAAAATATTCACGAATAATTAGAATATTTTTAGAACGTCCTAAACAATTTGGAATATTTTCATATTGTCCGAAAGTGTTTGGAGTATTTTTAAAATGTCCCAAAATATTGGTAGTGTTTTCTAAGATGTTCTGGAGTGTTTGGAAAATTTTAAAAACGTCGAGAAAACTTTATACTTGTATGTTGTAAACCTGATATTTTTAAGCTATCATAGTGCATTAAGAATATTTGAAAAATCTCCTAAAATATCTTGAGTATTTTAAGAATATCATGAAACCTTAAAAATATTCTAATGCTGTCCCAGGATGTATAAAGTATTATAATTGTTGTCCTGCAATATTTGAAATATTTTCAACAACATTCTTGAATCTGTTTAACATTTTAAAGCTGTCCCAAAATATTTGGGACATTTTTAAGATGTATTCGAGTCTTTGAAACATTTTTAAAGACGTCTTGTAAAGTATAAAAAATATTTTAAAGTCTTAAAGTAAATAAAGTCCTAAATAAAGTCCTAAATCTCGGCAACATTTTTAAACAGTCCCAAAACATTTAAGATTTTTTGTAAACTATCCTAAAATATTTGTAATATTCGAAAGCGGTTTTAAAATATCTAGAGTATTTTAAGGATACCATAAAATCTTAAAAGTATTCAAATACTGTCCAAGGATGTTTAAAATATTTAAATGGTGTCCTAAAGTATTTTTAATATTTTAGTAGCGTTCTTCAATCTCTAAAACATTTTGAAGCTGTCTCAGAATATTTGGGACATTTTTAAGATGTTTTCAAGTTTTTTAAATATTCTAAGAACGCCTTGTAAACTTTGGAATATTCTCAAGTTGTCCCAAAGTATTTAGAGTATTTTAAAGATTTCTTATAATCTTGGAAGTATCTCAAAGCTGTTCTAAAATTTTTGAATTATTTGTAAAAATGTCATGTAATCTTAAAAATTTTTCAGTGCTGTCCCAAAATATTTTTTGTGATTTTAAAAAAGTCTTGTATTCTTTGCAGTTTTTTTGAAACTGTCCAAAGATATTTGCAGTATTTAAAAGACGTTTTGCTTTTTTAAGTATACTTTTTTATATCTTTTCTAGGATGTATAAAGTTTTTTAATATCCGTAAATTTTTTTAGATTTTTTGTAGCTATCCCAAAATGTTTGGAATATTTCAAAGACGCTAGGGGAAAATTTACGAAGTTTTAAAACTGTCTCAACGTATTAATAATATTTATTATTTTAATTAATACTTTTATTATTTTTTAATTTGATTTAAAATTTGATTTCATATTTCTTTATAACGTAGTATATAAATGGAATTTAAATAACGTAATATTTTTTTTAAAGATACTTAATTATTTATTGATATTTTTTCAGTTTAGTAGATGTTCAAAGGTATTTTTATAATTAGAGAAAATTTTTTAATTGCGGAGTCTCATTGTGTAATATTAAACGTGCGTTAAAAATTGTTTTCTCCTCTTTATTTCAACAAAGAAAAAAAAATAGTTTAATATCACCTTTCTTGATATTCATTTATTCGAATGCAGAAAGTAGTTCTAATTACATGCTTTCCTTCCTCTCATCTTTCTATTCCAATTCTCGTTAACGATTTCAAGAGCGCAAACATATGGCGTATAATTTCGATTTCGGAGTCCCGCAGCGATTCGCGGCTACAGCGCGAAAAGAAAAAGACCAAAAGAAAAAAAAGAGAAACAAGACCATGAAAAAAAATCGTTAAGACAGGCTCCTTAATATTTTCAAGGGCCCTCTTGTATATGCATACACGCGTGGAACAATTAGTTCGCAAGCGATTACCATATTGTGACGCCAGATAATTACCGTGTCATGTCCAAAAGAGGTGCATGGGTTCTCAATTTGAAATTTTTAGTGTGCGTGAATGTTCATCGTTCAACTGTTCCTCTCCGTTGTTTGTGTATACATATATATGAACGGCTTTACCGAGACTGAAGTAGAATACAAGAGCAAAAAAAAATAAAAAAATAAAAACTCACGCACCTCAAAAAAACAAGGGAAGTATTTGGGAAGAATAAACGAGAGAGGAAAAATATGAGGACACCAATGTGTATGCTGGGGTAAAACAGAAAAAAAGGCGAGCATATGAAGCGTGAAGAGTAAAATCTCTTCTGCCGTTTACTCATTAATTATGTTTTTTTGAATGGGGTATACAAGTACCTCGCAGCAATTATCCTCCACTTACTCGAAATTAGCGTATCGATTAACCTCATTTCTCGAGCGACGTTTCATCAGCCAGTTAATTTCTTGCACCAGACATACTGTCCCGTCTATTTTCCCCTTAGCCTATTAAGAATCTATATGCATGCACTATGTATATAACAGGAAAACGATGAAAACTTCTTGTTTAGTTCAGGAAGGAAGAAAAACGAGGATTTTTTTTCCATTTTATTCTGTTAATTATTAAATGATTTTAAGTATACAAAAAATTAGCATGTCTGACTAAAATTTACCATTTTACTGCAATTTACCATTTTACTGCAAGACAAAATATTATGTTCATTCAAAATTTTTTTTCATTCTTTTTAATATTTTTTCCAATATCTTTTACTAAAAAAATTAAAAAATAAAAAAAAATTTTTTAAAAATTAAAAAATAAAATTAAAAAATTTACAATGAAAAGAAATATTGGAACATCGTCTTCTAATATACTAACAAGTAAATTAGAAAACAATTAGGAAATTTTTGTCTGGTTGTAAATGTCTATTACTACTAATATCAAAAACATTAATTTAGAACAATGTCTAGAACTGAAACGATTGTGAATAACAAGATTGTAAGGTAAAATCCGTACAAGAGATTTTTACTACTTATTTCAAAATTAAAACGAAATTTCCCGTCTGACTAAAATTTACTTTTTCTACTGATAGCAAACATTCTTTAATTCAAATTTTTTCTGATACACTGGTTATTACTACTGACGATACAATTACAAAGTGCATGATATTTTGCCTGACTGAAATGTTCTTTAACTACTTACAGAAAATTTAAAAATATTTGGCTGACTATAAGTGTCTTTTACTACTAATACAAAAATTTCTAGTCTATACAATTTCCCCTAATTGTAAATGCAACTATAAATAACGAAAAAAGGTAAGGCAAAAGCCCTACTGTAAAATAATTTTACTACTAATTAAAAATTTAATACAAAATATGATTGTCTGACTAAAAATTACTTTTTCTACTGATACCAACAGATGTAAATTTATTCAAATTCTTTCTGACAAAATACTAAATTCACTACAGACCCAAAAGTGAAAATTTTATTATATTTTGTCTGACTAAAATCATATTTTACTACTAAGAAAAAAATTACAAGAAGTTAAAGAAACGTTGGCTGACTATAAATGTCTTGTACTACTTATATCAAAATTGCTGGCCTAAAACTTTCTCTAGTTGTAAATGCGCAGATAAATAACAAAAAAGGGGAGAGATAGCCCTACTAAAAAGTTGTATTACTAATTAAAAAATTTCAATGAAATTGACACGTCTGACTGTAAGGGACTTTTACTACTAATTTAAAAAATAAAACGAAATTTACTCGTCTGAGTATAATTCACTTTATCTACTGATACCAAAAAAATTAAATTTTTTCTTATGCATCGTCTTTTTCTGCGAAGAAAAAAATTTCCAAAAAGTTGGAAAAGTCTGACTGCAACTTTCTTGTACTACTTAAATTAAAATTCGAGTTTACAATATGTATTATTTGCAAATGTAACTGACTATAAATAAAGAAGCACTTAGACGATTGCCCGAATGTAACAGACCTTGACTACTGATGCTGACCCTAAAATTAAGAGAATTTAAATTTTTCTGTCTGACTAAAATTTACTTTTTCTACTCATGCAGAAAATTTTAGATATTCAGCTAAAGTTTTTTTTTTACAAACCTATTTTACCACTGACGCGCTCTAAATTAGAAATTCTGGTTAATTTCTGTCTGACTGGAAACATTTTTTACTACTAAGAAAAAAACAACAAAAATTTATAAAAAAATTGTCTGACTGTAACTGTCTATTACTACTTAGATCAAAACTACTATTAAGTGCAACAATTAAGAACACTAAAATAATAGAAAAAAGTCTAACCACAATGGACCTTTACTCCAGATTCAAAAATAAGTGTCTGAAATTTTTCCGTCTGACTAAAATTTACCTCTACTACTGACACAAAAATTCAAAAAAATCCGTCTATTCCTTATAAGTTTATTTTACTATCAATTAAAGTTTTTAGAATAATTTAGAAAAAGAAACTACTAGAATCTGTTATTAAACATTAAATGTCTGACTATAAATGTGTTTTACTACTAATAACAAAAATCCCAAGATGTAGCACTAATTATAGTATTAGTTTTTTTATACAATCTAATAGTATTTTTACTGTTGAAGAAAATTAAAGTCACAAATAGTCCTATACGATTAATTCTTGATAGATTAATTACGAATCAAACGAGAAAAAAAAATAATAATTGACAAGCGGAAACGATTTTCTAAATTGGCATAAACGATTTTATATGCAAGTAGTATTATTCAACAACTAATCTTTGACCCAATTAATCCTACCAGGGTTCCGTCTTGACCAGTTACCGCATCATTCGATTAATAGTCTTCTATTCTCTCGAGTTAAATATACACACAACATGATTCATTATATATCTGCTCCATTTCCTCCAATTCTCCAAAGCATCCACATAAAAACTGCATTGTTCAAAATCAAAATTTTATTCCACCGTTTATAAACATTTACCTTTTATTTATTTTCCTCAAAATTTCCATGGATAACAAATATTATCACAGTTTTCTTAAACTTATCAAATTGATACAAAACTGGATCAATGCTAAAAAATTAAATCAGTTTTTTTAATCCACTTATTTTGCTCTAAATTCGTTGCAATTTAATACTATCAAGTTAACATTGTTCTTATTTCCTCCACTTCTAGTATTTTTTTCCCCAAAAAATCTAAAATTGGTCGTCAAGAAAAGTGCTTTCTCAAATTAAAATTTTTTTTTTTATTCCTAACAGGGAAAATTTGAAGATTTAAACGTGCGTATGAAAAAGTTTTCTAAACGATCGTTTATGGAAAAATCGCGAAAGAAGCCTTTCTCTCGCCCAAAAAAAAAGAACGATGATGCGCGTTACGATAAAGCTTCGATCAAATTGAATATATGAAATTGTATAGAATATTGGGGTGGGCAAAATGATACAATGGATGTCGTTCGACAATGGTTTCCCCATTTTCTGCTAGTCACGCGCCATACTTCGTGCTGCTGCGAGTCGCGAGAGATTGAAATTGTTTATAAGTATGTGTGTGTGTGTGTGTGTGTGCATGTGTGTGTGTGTCTCTTTTGTGGCATAATCATGACGTAAAATCCCTCTATGTAATTCAAAGTCGATATAATTAATTGATCGGTTCTAAAAGATAACAGCAAATCAGAGGCAAAATTGTATTAAACTTCCTTTTAGCTATTCATCTCATATTTTCGTACAAAATGATTTTTTTTTCTTTTCAAATATTCCACCAAAAAAAAACACGATTACAATCAATCATAAGCGAAAAATCCCAACCCTTTAACTCATGCTTTTTGTTAAAAAAAGAAGAGAAAATGAAATTTTGATCTGTGGTAAATTTTAAACGTTTGAATAGAAAATATTTTTTTGGTTATAAATTTGCCGTCTCGACACGAATTCTAATTATATTAATTTTATTCTATTAATTTAATATAATAACGAAGTCATTAATTTTATTTTATTAATTTTATTTTATAAAGAAGATAATTTTATTTTTTTATTTTATTTCTATTCTATTTTATTATTATTAAAATACTGAAATAATATATTTACAATTATTATAAGTACATGAAAAAAAAGTTTCACCTAAAACAACGGCAACTTTCTCTAGAATAGCGAAATTTTTAACTGAAACAACTAATAATTTTGCAAAGATTTTTCAATGATCATAAAATCAAATTAGTTAGAAAATATTTTGACATTTTTTTATTTTTTGTATTTCTTAAAAATTAGTCGGTTTTTAAATCCAAGTCTAATTTTGTAAAAAATATGTTTTTAAATCCATAAAATAATTTCCAAATAAAAAAAAATTGATTTTTATAATTTTTGAAGCATTTTTTGAAAAAAAACTGCTTTTAAACTGAAATTGCTAAAAAATACTATTATTATTCAATTTTTTTATTTGAAAATTTCTTTATTTATTTTTCTAACTAATTTTGGATTATAATTTTATAATTTTAAAGAAATTTTATTTTCTATACATAAAAATTATAATCTGAAATTAGTTAGAAAAATAAACAAATGAATTTTCAAATAAAAAAACGAATAATAATAATAGTATTTTTTAGCATTTGTAGCATAAGAACACAGATATTTTTCCAGAAAAATGCTTTAAAAATTATAAAAAGCAATTTTTTCCTTTGGCAATTTTTTGTGAATTTAAAAATATATTTTCTGTAAAATTACGTATGGATTTCAAAAACCTACCAATTTTTAAGAGAAAAAAATCGAAAGAGGGTCAGAATATTTCCTTACCGATTTTATTTGATGACCATTGAATTCCTCACAAAAAATTACCTTAAAAATAATTTTGGGGAATATTTAAATTATTTTCTTGATGTAGTTTAAATATATCGATGAATCCTTCCCTTAACAGATTTTTATCTTCTCTTTCATTTTCATTTTCACTTTGATAAATTTTTATTTTCACCTTCATTTTCACTTTGATAAATTTTTTATTTTCACTTTCATTTTCACTTTGATAAATTTTTATTTTCACTTTCATTTTCACTTTGATAGCATTTTTTTTCAATTTCATTTTCACTTACATTTTTAATTTAAAATTTCTATTTTCACTCTAGTAGTAATTTTTTCTCATTCATTTTTACTGTCACTTGAATACAATTCAGAGTAAAAATGAAATTGAAAATGAAAGTGAAAATAAAAAATAAAATACTTTCACTTTCATTTTCACTTTAACAGGTTTTTATTTTCCCTTTCATTTTCATTTTTACTTTTAGTAAATTTTTATTTTCACTTTAGTAGAAAAATTTTTTCTCATTCAATTTTACTTTCACTTCGATAGATTTTCATTTTAAATTCTAATGAATTTGTAAAAGTGGAATTATAATTCTGTTTAAGTTAAAGTGAAAATAGTAAAAATTAATTTTAAAAACTCTTTACATGTAAGAATAGAAATTGATTTTAATTTTAATTCTTAGACGGAAAGAGTTTTTAAAATAAATTTTTACTATTTTTGTAGAAATCAATTTCTCAACCGCTTTTCATAATTAAAATTGAACATTCGTAAAAAGAATTGAAATCAAAATTTCCAAATTTTCGCTATTTATAAATTTAAAAGTTCCATTAAATCTCGAGTTCTGACATTACTTCCGCACTTTCGAGCAGAAAAAAAAGTAAATTCTTTTTTCAAAATTGAAAAGGAAGTAATGTGAGATTATTTTCTGGGATATAAGTGAAACTGACGCGAGTCTTGAAAAATTCACTTTACTTTCGAAGTTTCTATGAGAGGTTGTATTCGGTTACAGATTTTTAGGAAAAAGGCACCTACGTATATGGTCACGGAAACTATCTATCTATCTATATATATAAATGTACCTATATATAACTATATATTTTCCGATAAAAGCTTGAATGACAGCCACTTCCGGTCTAGCAATCCCTTACGATTTCAAGAAAAGAAAAAAAAAGAACGAGAAAAAGAGAGAGAAAAAAAGATTTGTCCATCTTGGCAGTGAACATCTTTTAACGTCTCGCAAATTCCCAGGAAGGTAAACGCAAACCGTGAAAGAAGCGCGCGTCACAAAGATTTTTTTCCCCGATAACATTGTTACTATTGGACTCTATTGACAAATTAGTAAAGAAGAAAAAAATAAAAAAGAGCATGAAAAAAATTAACTGTAGAAATGTAGACATAAATATTGTTATTCACTTCCTAGTCGTTACCTTCCTTTATGCTAACAATCTTCGATTCTGGGGATAATTAAATTCTCTTTCTCTCTTTCTTTCTCTTCTTTTCTCTCTCGATTAACTTATAACGTCATTGCAGCCAATGTTTCAATGAAAATTCTTGTCACATTGTTTTTTAATAATATAGAATTGTCTTTATGAAGAAGATAATTTCAGTGTTATAAAGGGATTATTTTCCAACGCGGAGATGCTACTTTTTTTTTAAAAGAAAGGGGATAATTTAAGTCATAATTAGCACTTTCTTTTATGTATACATATATATATTGTCGGTTTGAAGAGGCTTAAGTTGCGAAAACTTTTATTAAAGATGGTATTGCGTATGATGCCTTGTCATTATTAACCTCTCTTTGAAGTAGGAAATCAGTTTCTGGCTTGCCATATGCTCCGTGAAAAACATATTTAAATTTAATAAGCAACTAAAATTATCATGTGTTTGACGTGAGGGTTTTTAAAAAATGATTGACACGTGATGTAGAATTTTTTATTTATGGTTAAATTTTCAGAGAAATTTTGTAAATTGTTCGCACTTTTATAAATAACATGTTGGAATATTTTTTGTGTTAATTTATTAAAATTTTCTTCGGAATTCCTTCTTTTTGGTTTGGATCATCTTTAGAGAAATTCAAAGAAATGAAAAGAAATGAATTAAATCTGATTATATTTATTTTCTTTATTTTTAAAAATATCTGGATATATTTTAATTATTGTTCGATATAACAGAAATTTGCAAATTATAATTTGCTAATCACCAAAATATCCTGGGACAGCTTCAAGATATTTTTAAGGTTTCAAGAATGCTAGAAAATTTCTTAGTGATGTTTTTAAAAAATTCCGAACACAGCTATAAATTACTACAAATATCTTGGGACAGCTGTAAAATACTTTGAATATCGTGGGACACCTTAAAAAAATTCTATAAAGACTACCACACTTCCATAAAATGTCCCAATAATCTTTGGACATCTAAAAAACATATAGTTTTGAACATTTTTATTAAATATTCTTGAAATCACCGATATCTGAGAAAAAAATTAAAATTATTATTTCTTCTTGGCGTAAGGGTTTAATAAATTTAAAAAGTCTGTTTTATTGGGACAGAGTTAAAGGACTTCACAGGCTCCAAGACTTCTTTAAAATATTGAAAAAATCTTGGGACAGTTTGTAAATGATTTAAAGTCTCTGGAAAATTTTTTTAATCTCACTAATATCTTGGGACAGTTTCAATTAATTCAGAACATTAGATAACATCTTTATTGGGACAGTTTGAAACTACGTAAAAACCTCAAAGACTTTTTTCAAATATTCTAAAAATCCTGGGACAGCTTTAACTTTACGATTAAGAAACATTTTTAAAACATTAAAAATATCTTGGGACAACATTATCCACTGGGACAGCTTATAAATATCTTTATGGTTAAGAAACATTTTTCAAAACATCAAAAATATCTTGGGACAACAGTATTCACTGGGACAGCTTGTAAATATCTTTATGGTTAAGAAACATTTTTAAAACATCACAAATATCTTATGACAACAGTATTCACATTTTACTTAAAACTATAAGTTAAAATTTTTCATAACAATAAAACATGAAGACATCGATTACTCCGAGTCTTCGACTCGGAGTAAACAATATCTTCATGTTTTATAATAATTAAAGATAGAAAATTGATAAAAGCATTGATTTATATTATAAAAAAATACTGTTACTGTAACTTCTTCAAAATGATTTGCATCATTTCAATACAATTATTATTTTCTAGAATTTTTAACTAAAATTTTTGTTTAAATAAATTATTTTTAATAATTTTTGAAAAAGATCTTTGAGAATTTTTAAATTCATTTCTTTACAATATGAAAAATTCATTCAAAGGTTTTGTGTCTAAAACCTTTTCAAAATTCAATTATATTTATAATAAAATTATGCTATAAGCTTTTTTAATATTCAATTATTGTCTAAAATTAATTTTTAAATCAGTTTTTACTGGAAAATTTTACGAGAATTCAATTATTTAAATACAAAAATAAATAATGTTATTAAATTATTAATTAAAATTGAATTTTCATAAAGAATTTTATCAACAAATTTTTTAATAATTGAAATCTTTTAACTAAGTTTAATAAAATTTTTATAAATAATTACATTTTCCAAGGAATTCGATTAAAATTGTATTAAAAATAATTGAAATTCTGCATTGAGATTCAATATTTATGAAAATAATTGAATTCCTAAAAAGAATTTTACTATTTTTTGACGTATTAAAATTTCTGCGAAGGATTTTATTACTTTTTGAATTGAATTTCTGCAATAATTTGTAACTTCTCCAAAATTAAATTTTTTTTTTGAGTGTTAATACCAAAATTTTTCTATTATTCCATTATTTTTAATAATTTTTGTAAAAGTTTTTTAAGAATTTTCGAATTAATTTATTTTTAACTGAAATTCATTTTTAAATCAATTTTTATTAGAAAATTCTACTAGAATTCAATTATTTAAATACAAAAAAATTGAATATTTAATATAATTATTAATTTATTATTCAATATAATTATTGAATATTTCAATATTTTATAAAATTGAATTCTTATAAAGAATGTTATCAACAAATTTTTAAATAATTCAATTCGATTGACGAATTTTAATAATAATAATTAGATCTATCGAGGAATTCGATTAAAATTTTATTTAAAATAATTGAAATTCTGCGATGAGGTTTACTATTAGTAATCGAAATAATTGAATTCCTAAAAATAATTTAATTATTTATAAAAATAATTGAATCCTGTAAAAAATTTATTATTTATAAAAATAATTGAATTGTATTGCAAAGAAATTTATAAAAAAATTTTGTAAATAATTGAATTTCTGTGAAATTTTTATTATTTTTTGACAATTCTTTTGTGCAATTTTATTAAAATTAATAGATATTGAAAATCATTGAATTGAGTAAAATTTTTGATAAGAATTGAAATTTTGCCAAGAATTTTATTATAATTTTTTAAAAATAATTGAATTTCGGCTAAGAATTTTATTATTTATAAATATTCATTAGAATTCATATAGAATGATTCTGATGAAATTCTATAGAACTTTTTCAGCTGGGCTTATATAAATGGCTGCAAAAAAAATCAAGAGCTTGTTTGTATTCTGGGACACAAAGACACTATCATTAGAATTAAATTATTTCGTAATACAACATGAATATTTGCAAAAAAGTAAAATAAAATTTTTTTTTGTATATAAAAAATCAGTTTCCTGATAAAAAGATTTCCAAACTGAATTGTGTGCTTGACGCTTTCTTATTTATACATGCGTTTTCTATATATATATATATTTATATATAAATGCCGCGCCTCAAACCAAACGCGCGGGGTCCTTGTACCAGTCGCGTCCCCCGCGCAACAAGAATGAATTATTCATATTACACTCGACTCAATTTCTGCAAGGGGGTCCCCGACTTGCCTCGGAAGTCAGTCAGAAATATACAGGTCCAGATTATAATAGCGCTCACGGTGTGGACGTCGCGGTGAAAACACTAGTTGGTAAGGGATAGGAGGGAAGGGGTGGGGGGGAGAGGAGAGGATTAAAGCAGGAAGAGCACAAAACTTGAACGCAAGGTGCCGTCATTTCCATATAAAAGTCTGATGGTTAGAGAGAATATACCCTTCACCCTTCCAAAAAGGGGAATGTGAATTTAAGAAAAGAAACGAAATTCTTTTAAGAAACTTTATATATAGATATATACATTGCAACAATATAATAGCCGCACATTCAAACACATCATTTTCTGTGTGTTGCTACCACAGTTTCCATTGTTCCATTAAGTGCGCTTTTTTTTGGGGGTCCAACCCCTTGACATCTGATACGTTTTTGTTCGCCTGTTGATTTGAAATGTTTTCGTTACATGCAATTAATTCTTACATTCTTCCTTTCCCCCTTCTCTCTCTCTCTCTCTCGTTTCTCACCTCTCTTTCTTTTGTGAAAAAAAAGAAAATTCATATTTCATTATTATGAATAAAAATTTGAATAAAAAATTTTTAAATTCTATTATTTTTAAAATTGCTAATTTTATTTAAAATATTAGCTATTTGCTAGTTTTTAGTTGAAAATTAATAAGGAAATTTTTGTATTCGTGAGGTTAGGAATATTTTTAACCGCACGCGTACTATATACACATTGTGTTGAAGAAGTTTTGGAGAAGGTTCAAGTTTCAACCCCTCTGTTCGAAATTCAGACTGGAAATGAAGTTTTAGTTAACGATCACCCCATTCGTGGTGTACGGTACCTGGAGCAAATTATCGATCTTGACAAGTAGCTTTAGATATAGTTATAATGCCGGTTAATATGGCGCTCGTATATATAGATATTATAATAGAACTGAAATTCACTCACTCTTGACCGAGTCTCGGTAAAGGATCCCACGGGAACTGGGTCGCGACTCAATCGTAATATTAGCATAATAAAATTCTCGTCTTCTCTTATTGTGCACCTATATACCACTACGGTCACTGTCCTCTATATATATAACGACCACGAGTCAAGAAAACTTTTACTCTTTGCGCACGATTTTTCTTTCTTGTTTTTCCAGCAAAAAAATATCTTTCACTTTTTCTTTCTTATCTAACAGAAAGAGAAAAGTTGACGAAAACTTTCGAGACGCACGAATTTCTAATAAGAGGAAAACTTTTCAATTTTACATTTTTTAAGTTTTCGTGTTTATGGAATTATATAATTTAAGCAGCGCTAAGTTGTTAATGTCTCTAACACAGTTGAACCCCCTCAATAAGTTTTCTGTCCCTTTCTTTTATAACTTAAAATGCATTTTGAGAACTTTAGTATACAATTTTATAAAAGTACAATGAGATAAAGAAAATGTTCTCCTTAGAGAGTTTTTAAGAAATGGGAGAAGTGGTAAAAATGTTCACTAATATTTTTAGAGTATCAAAAAATTCCCACACTTATTTCCTGTAATTTAAAAAATAAATTTCTCATCTCTTTCATAAGGTACAAAAAAAGCAAAAAAATTGTCATGAAATAATTGTAAATCTAAATTGAAAATAACTGTAATATCATCGTTTGGTATTACATATCCAATTTCTTCTTCTATATCGTTTACATGGCTCGTGAGCATTAAGTGCAAATTAACTCGAACGCCATAATAAATTTTACAACTCCACTTTGACACACTACTTTGCTTGAAATACGGTAACTAGAGCTCCAGGAACGGATTTTGCCACCTCGCTTCCTCCCTCTATTCTGACCTTTTTAAGCCCTCTCGTCTTGAGATGGACAATGAAGAAAATATATAGAGAATCTTTCGTGTCCCATATCGTCACGATTCACAGTCACAGTGTAGATTGCATTGTTGCGCTTTAAAATATCGCAAAAAAAAAAAGTTAAATTTTATGAAAGGAGAAAAGATTACCGCGAGAGATTATGGAGCGCAAATGATATACCGTGGATTATTATATCCCATGAGTTGTAATCTAGGAATTGCTACTCGCACTAACGGATTCATGGGTGTTTGGCGTTTGTGGTCTTTCCACAAGAGAATAGAGTAAAATTATTATTACAGGCTATTAGGATACACTTTAAGTATATATTCTTTGACGAATGCGCACAATGCAAGTCAATCACAATAACAGCAAGGAATTAGTGAACCTTTACAATCATCGTCTATAATATTACAATGTTTCTTTGCCATTACAGAATTTTAAGAAGTTGGTATACTCGAACTAGGTCCGTAAATTCTTATAAAGTCTGTAATTGAAAAAGCACGATATTATTTTGAGAATTTTTGGAAAAGTAACAAATGATTTCTGACAAAAAATTATTTTTAAATTATAACATTAAATAAATTATTTAATGAATAATTTTACTTAAATATTTCAAAATTAATTAAATTATAAAAGAGTTGCGTTTAGAATTTTTACAAGTAAATGATATTTAAAAATCCCAAATGCAATACAACTTTCTGTTAATAAATTGTCTTTAATCAAGTGTAATTGATTTGAATTCTCCCATAAGAATTATCCACTAAGATCATTATCCAATTAGAAATAATGTATATTAAATACAGTTGGAACAACATCAAGAAAATGTGTATATTTATGTTATGTACTGGATTTTTAAGATTAAATTCTAGCTTCTTGTTATTGTTAGTTGGAAGGTGTTGGGGATATATTTTCATTGCATTTAATTACAGGCGATACTTTATTTTTCGACGAGATTCCATATATGTATAGTACAATGTATAAAAGGTAGGATATTTTCAAAAGACATTTCAAGATGTTTGTAAACGATGAACAAGGATTACTTTAATAACAATTGCGCTAGCAACATCCTTGTTTATATTAGGATATACAGACGGTGATCTCATGACAAGAAGGTGCATGTGCAACAACATTCAGGTGCATAACTTAATACACATACGTACATATATGTATATACCTAATTCCCCGTCACATCTCAGAGACGCTTAATTATAGCCGATAATCTACCCAGAAATACACATATAGGATAATCCTCGAGCACATATTCAACGTTCACAGTTGACATTAGCTTTCAAAGTTCCCTGAAAGCGTCTCTCTAAAACAGACTTCTATCTCTGTCTCTCTCTCTCATTCTCTCTATCTCTCTCTATCCTTTCCTATCTCACTATCTCTCTATATCACTATTTCATTCTCTGTCACACTCACTACCCTTCTCTCTCATTCTCACTTACTACTCACGTTACGTTCTTCACGATTTTTCAAAATCTCTAATTGAGACAAAAAATTATTGTATTTTGAACGTTCAGAATTATAAGACGTACAGAATTATAATTTTTTTTTTGAAATTTTCTAATTTACAATAGGTAAATTTATAATTTTTGTAATTTGTACAAACGTATGTATATTTACAAAACAACATAAAACTTTTCTCTAATTATTCGAAACAGGATGTAAAAAGATCAAGCTGAAAAAGTTTTATAGAATTTCACTAGAACGATTCTATAGAATTTCTACAAGAATTCTACTAAATTTCAGTGATTTTTAATTAGAAAGAATATAAATTTCGTGAAATAATTTTTTTAACATTATATTATTGTATGGTTAGAACAGGGCTCGAACTAGGTCCGTAAATTTCCTTCAAGTCCGTAAAAATCAGTTTTTTAAAAAAGGTCTGTAAAGTTTGTAATTTGATTAAAAAAAGGACAAAAAGGTCGTAAATTGTACGATATAATTTTAGAGAAATTACTAATGATTGCAGAAATTCAATTATTTTCAAAAGTTATAAAATTCTTCGCAAAAATTCAATTATGCTCAAATACTTTTTAAAATTCTCGTCAGAATTAAAATTACATTTATAAATAATATAATTATTTTCCGAAATTCAATTATTTTCAAAAATTTTAATAAAATTTTTGGCAAAATTTCAATTATTTTCAAAAATTTACCTCAATTTAATAATCTTCAATATCTAATATTTTCATAAAATAATAAAAATTTCACAGAAATTTCTTTATCTACAAATTTTTTATAAATTTCTTCGCAATATAATTCAATTATTTTTAAAAATAATAACATTTTAAAAAGGATTCAATTATTTTTCTAAATTATAAAATTCTTTTTGGGAATTTAATGATTTTCATAAATAGTTAAACTCATCACAGAATTTCAATTAATTTTAATACAATTTTAATCGAATTCCTCGATAAATGTAATTATTATTAAAAATTTCATTAAAATTCGTCAAAGCAATCCAATTATTTAAAAATTTGTTAATAAAATTCATTATGATAATTCAATTTTATAAAAACATTTATATATACAATAAATTATTTTTTTGTATTTAAATAATTGAATTCTAGTAAAATTATCTAATAAAAATTGATTTAAGGAGGTTGTTTACAGGTATGTAGACCTTCTGAAAAAATATTTAATTGACATTAAAGAATTTTTTAATATTATTGTTATTCGTATCTTCTGGAAGAAAAAATATCAATTTTCAAGAAAAAAATTTGAAACTTACAAAAATTGTTTATTTAGTCATTTTGCATATGATCAAAGTTTTCTTTATATTAAAAGGTTAAACTTTTTCAAAACTGATTCGATTTAAGTCAGTGATGGCTTATTTTCTTCAGAAAATTATTCTCTATAACTTGACCGCTCAGATTTATAAACAAATACACCGTTTTTAAAATATGCTTATTTGTTTAAAAATATTTTTTTAAAATTAAATCACTTTTTTTAAACAAATAAACATATTTTCAAAACGGTGTATTTGTTTATAAATCTGAACGGTCAATTTATAGAGAACCATTTTCTGAAGAAAATAAGCCATCATTGACTTAAATCGAATCAGTTTTGAAAAAGTTTAACCTTTTAATATGAAGAAAACTTTGATCATATGCAAAATGATTAAATAAACAATTTTTGCAAGTTGCAAATTTTTTTCTTGAAACTTGATATTTTTTCTTCCAGAAGATACGAATAACAATAATATTAAAAAATTCTTTAATGTCAATTCAATATTTTTTCTGAAGGTCTGCATACCTGTACACAACCTCCTTAAAAATAAATTTCAGTTAAAAACAAATGAATTGGAAAATTCTCAAAAGACTATTTCAAAAATTATTATAAATAATGGATTTATAGAAAAATTTTAGTTAACACCAAAAAAAATTTAATTTTTGAGAAGTTACAAATTATTGCAAAAAATCAATTATTTTTAAAAGTAATAAAATCCTTTGCAGAAATTCAATTATTTTTCTAAATAATAAAATTCTTTTAATGAATTCAATTATTTTCATTAATAGTACAACTCATCATTGGATTTCAATTATTTTAAATAAAAATTTAATCGAATTTCTCGATAAATCTAATTATTATTAAAAATTTGATTAAAATTCATCAAACGAATTCAATTTTATGAAATATTCAAATATTCAATAAATTATTCTTTTTGTATTAAAATAATTGAATTCTAGTAGAATTTTATAATAAAAATTGATTTAATAATGACTTTTTGTTAAAAAAAACTTTTTCAAAAATTATTAAAAATAATGGAACAGTAGAAAAATTTTTTGTATTAACACTAAAAAGAATTTAATTTTGGAGAATTTACAAATTATTGCAGAAATTCAATTGTTTTTTAGAGTAGTTTAATTATGTTAAAAAGTAGTAAAATTCTTCTTTAGGAATACAATTATTTTTCTCAAATAATAAAATTCAATGCAGAATTTAAATTATTTTTAATACAATTTTAATCGAATTTCTCGGAAAATGTAATTATTCTTAAAAATTTTATTAAACATCGCCAAAGGAATTCAATTATTTAAAAATTTATGAGAATTCAATTTTAAGAAACATGCAATTATTCAATAAATTGTTTGTTTGTATTTAAATAATTGAATTCAAGTAGATTTTTCTAATAAAACTTGATTTGAAAATGAATTTCAGTTAAAATTTTAGATAATAATTAAATATTAAAAGTAATATAGCGTAAATCTTTAGAAATAATTGAATTTGAAAATTAATTTTTTTTCAAAAAGTGTAATTGAATTCTATTTATATTATTTGAAGTTTTTATTTTTATATATTTAATTGAAGAATTTACGAATAATCGAAATTTGTAAAATTGAATATTGTAAATAAATGGATTTTGAAAATTGTAGAAGAACTTTTTTGAAAATTAATTGATTTAAAGAAAAATTCTACTGAAAAATTGTTAAAAATAATAATTGAATTGATGAAAATAATTTGGAAAAAGTACAATATTCTTATAATATAAAATAATGATTTTGTGAATTTGCTATTTTTAATTTCAGTTCATAAATACTGATTTTTCTAAATTTAAGAATGAGTTTTTTTTTTACTTCTGATGTATATATACATTTTTGTACGCCATTAAATATAAATATATGAATGAATATATTCAGGTAGTATGAAAGGCAAAACGAGGTTCACCTTCACCTGCCTCGTCTATATATATGTGTATATATACTACATATAAGGCCAGTGCTAATGAAACACAAATTTTACGATCAAATTCGGTGGCCGCGAGTGTGTATATATATATGTGTGCTTTCTTGAACCGTAAACGATAAACGACGTTCGATGAGTTGATGCTTTCGAAGACTTCAACTTTCATCATTACAAGTTGAAAAAAACAATTTAAGAACATGTTATATGTAACATTGATGGAGGGCTACTACGATGCTAAAAGGCAATTTCAAGACAGAAAAGAATCATTGCACTGTATTTAATTTCTATGTATCGACAAATGAGACCAATAATGCAAAAAAAATTGCGAGAAGAATAAAAAAATTGTTCAACTTATTTCAATGATTTTAAAAAGGTAAACTAAAATTGAGACATTTTTTTAATCCAAAAATAAGTGTAAAATTTTTAAGAAAATCCTAGCGTCTAAAATATTTTAAAACTGTCCCAGACAAGTTATCCCAAAATCTTACAAATTCATTTGAATACGTTTCCAGTTATTCAAAATCCCACAAAATGATAAGTACAGAAAAAATCCAAAATTAAAGTAAAAATAAATTCCCCAAAGCGCTAATCCTGTTTTTTTATTTCGTGGCGCGTCAATTTGTCGCACCTCGTCTTCTCTTTCTTCTTTTTCTTTTTTTTATCGAATCACCTAAAACCGCCTAATCTCATTTTCGAGCCTCTCGACACAACCCTATTTCCGGCAAAACTATATATACAAACACACACCAATACACACGCCGCGCCCCCTCTCTGTAAAGTGATTACGGCATCAACTTGGTTGATACTTCTATTTTTGTCTCTCGACATCATTTTTTTTTCCTACTGTCTATAACCACCCACAAACAAGATCTGATTAGTTAGCTGCCGGGGGGTTTTTTTTTTAATAAAGGGTAACCAAAACTGAAGGAAGCGTGCGGGCCAAGCATAATTTTCTACGAAATTCGAGCGGACGCACGTGTTGTGCCGAAAACACAAGACCTCGCTAAAAATATAGTCTTCAAAAATAAGTATCAACAATTTTTTTTTCCATTTCTTTTCGATTAGGGAAAATAATTGGCAAATATTGTGGTCACGGATTTTTTTCTGATATATATAAATATTATCAAATTGCGGTTCTGATCATTCCATTTGAAATTGGTTCGAATTCGGAAATGAATTTCTACTTTTATTTTTACTGTCATTTTTATTTTCACTCTGACTTTTTTAATTCTGATTTTAACTCAATTTAATGATCTTCAATATCTATTATTTTCATAAAATAGATTATTTTTATAAATAATAACATTTTTAATGGGATTCAATTATTTTTATAAATAATAAAATTCTTTTTGGGAATTTAATTACATTCATAAATAGTAACACTTATCGCAGAATTTCAATTAATTTTAATCAAATTTTAATCAAATTCCAATTCAATTATTTAAAAATTTGTTGATAAATTCATTATTAGAATTCAATTTTAAAGGAACATTCAAATATTCATTGAATTCATGAATATATTCATTTGTATTTAAATAATTGAATTCTTGTAGAATTTTATAATAAAAATGAATTTAAAAATGAATTTCAGTTAAAAAAAATAAATTTGATAATTCTCAAAAAACTATTTCAAAAATTATTATAAATAATGGATTTATAAAAAAAATTTTAGTGAACACTAAAAGAAATTTAAATTTGGAGAAGTTACAAATTATTGCAGAAATTAAATTATTTTTCTAAATAATAAAATTCTTTTTAGGAATTTAATTATTTTCATAAATAGTAAACTAATCGCAGAATTTCAATTATTTTAAATAAAATTTTAATCGAGTTCCTCGATAAATCTAATTTTTATTAAAAATTTATTTAAAATTCGTTAAACGAATTTCATTATTTAAAAATTTGTTGATAAAATTCATTATGATGATTCAATTTTAAAGAAAAATTAAAATATACAATAAATTATTTTTTGCACTTAAATAATTGAATTCTAGTAGAATTTTATAATAAAAATTAATTAAAAAATGAATTTTAGTTAAAAAAAAAATGAATTTGATAATTCTCAAAAAACTATTTCAAAAATTATTATAAATAATGGATTTATAGAAAAATTTTAGTGAACACTAAAAAAAATATAATTTTGGAGAAGTTACAAATTATTTTAAAAATTCAATTGTATTCAAGAGTTTCATTAAAAATCGTCGAAAGAATTCAATTATTAAAAAATATGTTGATAACATTCTTAATGTGAATTAAATTTTAAGAAAATGTCAATTGTTCAATAAATTGTTTATTTTTGTTTTTAAATAATTGAATTCTAATAGAATTTTCTAATAAAAATTTATTTAAGAATGAATTTCAGTTAAAATTTTAGATAATAATTGAATATTATAAGCATTATAACGTAAATTTTTTGGAAATATTTTGAAATAAATTTTTTTGAAAAAGTGTAATTGAATTTTTTTTATATTATTAGAAGTTTTGATTTTCTAATATATATTTAATTGAAGAATTTAAGAATAATTGAAATTTGTGAAATTAAATATTGTATATAAATGGATTTTGAAAATTGTAGAACTTTTTTGAAAACTTATTGATTTAAAGAAAGATTTAAGTGAAAAATTCATAAAAATAATAATTGAATTGAAAATGATGAAAATAATTTTGAAGAAGTACAATATTCTTATAATATAAAATAATGATTTTATTAATTTGATATTTTTAATTATTATAAAACATTTTTATTTTCACTCTGAATTTTTTAATTCTGATTTTCATTTTCATTTTTATCAAAATTTTATTTATTTGTAAACTGAAAATTAAATTGAAAAAATTTTTTTTAATTTAATTTCTAGTTTACAAATAAATAAAATTTTGATCAAATAAGTTGTAAAAGTGAAAACCAAAATGAAAACTTTTTAGTAAAATTGTCAATGAAAGTGAAAATAAAAGTCGAAGGTGAAAATCTCATGTAAAAATGACAATGAAAGTGACAATGAAAGTAAATATGAAAACGTGAAAATGTCAATGAAAGTGAAAATGAAAGTCAAAATGAAAATGTGAAAGTCAAAATGACAATAAAAGTAAAAAATGAAAGTCGAAGGGGAAAACTTTAAGTAAAAATGACAATGAAAGTGAAAATGAAAGTCAAAATGAAAACGTGAAAGTAAAAATGACAATGAAAGTAAAAAATGAAAGTCGAAGGGGAAAACTTTAAGTAAAAATGACAATGAAAGTAAAAATGAAAGTCAAAATGAAAACGTCAAAATAAAAATGACAATGAAAGTAAAAAATGAAAGTCGAAGGGGAAAACTTTAAGTAAAAATGACAATAAAAGTGAAAATGAAAGTCAAAATGAAAACGTGAAAGTAAAAATGACAATGAAAGTGAAAATAAAAGTCAAAATGAAAAAGTAAAAGTCAAAATGACAATAAAATTAATATAAAAATTCTCAGGAATGAAAATAAATTTGATTTCTAATTTCCAATCAATTTCCAAAGCATTCGGATAATAAAAAAAAAATACTATAGCATATAAACTGTAATTAATTGTCAGATAATTTTTTTTATCAGAACATTATTTCTCTCGCGTTGTAAACGCAATATTTTTCCTTTTTTATATTTTGATTATTTTTCTCATACTTTTTTTTTCCCCCTTTTTTTTTGTTTTCTTTAACCCGAAAAGTTTGAGACCGGACGTGAGATGTTTTTGAGGTGTTGTACCTATCGGCAAAGTCCGTTCGGCGCGCGATAAATCGCGCATCGCCTCTGCGATTTCGACCCTCGAATCTTCTTCCCTTCATCCGTCCCTCCCCTTCAATGAGTTCCTCTCTCGAATATTCGTAGACAGATAATTGCGGCAATAAATTCCGCAAAATCCATTTCGCATTTATAAATCAATCGAGATCGTTTTCGTTCGTATATGTCCGTTAAGTTCTCGAAACTCGTCTTGATAAGGGACTCACCGTTTTTGCGAGCTGTATGTATGTATATAATCTCGCGAACCAAAATATATGTATTTTGGTTCCTGTAGAGGAAATTCACGTACACTTTTGAAAAAAAACAGCTTTCAACTTGACAAAAGTCTCATTAAAAATTTTACGAAAAGTAAAATTATATCACGCTTTCTATATAGACCCCCGGGGGGTATACGATAAAAAAAATGGGTTTACAAATTTTGAAAGAAAAAATTTTAACGTTCACTTTTTAACCTGATTATTACACTATATGGTATGGCACCTGCAAGGGAAAAGCTTGTAAAATACATAATTGAACTTTGAATATACATATTTGTGCTCTGTATAAAAGAAGTGTGGTTTGGAAGCAAAGAAAAAAAATTGCATTTACTTCTTCTTCTTCTTTTTTTTTTTTTTTTGTAGCTCACGGAGAACTGTCGAAAGAGCCGACAGTCGAGGCGCAAATTTTCGTTTCTCACCTCTATTTACTGCGGTGTTTTATCGAAAGTGGACACGCCCTTTGAAGCGCGATCTCGCGCGATTTAGGCCTCTTAATTGTATATATGTGTTTGTGTATGTGTGTAAGTGTTTGTGTCCAAGAGGGATATATTCTTTTTTGGCGGGGGAGTCAATGCACATGTGCAAGGAATTACATACACGCTCTCGAAGCATTATGAATAAGATTGACGCATATACGTGCGGGGCGTGGTCTGACCCATGGACCCCTCTCGTTCTTTGTCTCGAGAAAAATGGATTAAATATCAGGCAGTGCGTTGAAAAAAAAGAATGTCACTTTTTTCTCGATTTTTATTTACACTCCAAAATGGAGGCTTGGGAAAAATATTTATCCCTTGTGAGACAGAAAGTCCCACTTACTTTTTGTGTCCGCATGTAACCTGTAAAGCTTGCAACAAACTTACAGTGTAAGCTTGCTAGAAGTAATAAAAAAATGTCTTCATAAAATAAAATCAAAATAAAATTAAAATAAAATAGAAATCAAATCACTACTATATGCTATTTTTATAACAGATTTAATTTTAAGTACAAAATGCATTTGCTGATATTTGATTTGTTGTTATTCCTACTCGGAATTTTGAGGACATTTTGCTATTTGCAGCAAACTTTCACTGTAAATTTCTTGCAAATATGTACAGTTTTTCTGCAGCAGACTTCGCACTCAATAATTGATTTCAAAAAAGTAGCAAAAAGTCGTTTTCAAACTAAAAAAAAAAGTATTAAAAAAGTTACCTATCGAAAAATTAAACTTGACAATAAAAAAAAACTCTTTTTAGACACTTCACAAAACTGACAAAAATTCCATTCCATATTTTTTATTTTCCTGACTTTTTCCTGATTTTCATCAAAAATATTTACTTCTTTCTTATCCTACTGCTAATAAATTGAATTCCTGCAATGAATTTTATTATTCATGCGATAGAATTTAAATATTTATAAAAATAATTTACTTCTTGCGAAAAATTTTATACAAATTTTTAAATAATTAATTCCTTTCGACTAATTTTATGCAAATTTTAATTTAAATAATTATTGAATTCTTACGAAGAATTTTACAGAAAAAATTTTAAATAATTGAATTTCACAAAGAATTCTATTAAAATGTTTGTCTGTGTGGTATTTAATTAAATTTTTTTGAAAATAATTTAATTCCTAAAAAGCATATAATTATTTATGAAAATAATTGAATTCTTGCGAACGATTTTATAAGAATTTTTTAAAATAATAGAATTTACAAGAAAAAATTTAATTCTTTTAAAAATAATTGAATTCTTGTGATAAATATTGTTATTTACAAAAATAATTGAATTTTGCAAAGAATTTTATTAAAATAAACATTTTTTTAAATAATTGATTTTCTCAAGAAGCTGAAATTAAATATTTAAGAATAATTCCATTTTTCGATCAATTCCTGTAAAATTGTATTAAAAATAATTGAAATCTTGCAATGAATTTTATAATTTATCAAAATAATTGAATAGTTGCTAAGAATTTTATTAAAATTTTCAAAAATAATTGAATTCCTGAGAAGAATTTTATTATTTATGAAAATTGAATTCTTGCTAACGATTTTATTAGAATTTTTTAGAATAATTGAATTTCCAAGAAAAATTTTTTTTTTTTTGAAAATAATTGAATTCATGTGATGAATATATTGTTATTTATAAAAATAATTGAATTTTGCAAAGAATATTATTAAAATGCCTCAAAATAATTGAATTTTCAGGAATAATTTTGTTATTTGTCTATATAATTGAATTCTTCCAACGAGTTATTTATGTAAATAATTGAATTCTTGGGAAGAATTTTTTTAAAATCTAAAAGAATAATTATTTCAAAAAAATTTAATTAAAATTGTTTTTAAAATAACTGATTTCTATCGAACAATTTTATTAAAGTATATTAAAAATAATTGAATTCCTGTGAAAATTTTAATATTTTTGTAAATAATTGAATTCTTCCAAAAAATTTAAAAAATAATCATTTTTTTAAATAATTAATTTTCTCGAGGAACTGAAATTAAATTTTTAAGAATCAAAATTTTTTTTTAAAAATTGAGTTCTTATGAAAAATGTTATTATTAGTTGAAGTAATTGAATTATTGTGAAGAATTGTATAAAAACTTTATTAGATAATTGATTTTTTTTAAAATGATATTCAAAATTAATTGAATTATCCCTGTGGAAATTTTATTATTTATGAAAATAATTAAATTTTGGATGAATTTTATCAATTTTTTTTCAAATAATTGAATTCTTTTGCGAAATTTTATAAAAATACTATAGATATTGAAAATAATTGAATTTTGAATATTTTTTGAAAGTAATTGAATCGTTTTAAAGAATTTGATTTTAATTTTTGAGAATAGTTTTTTTATTTCCAGTATTAACGAATTTATAGTAGTTAAATAGTAGGTTTTAGTATATGAGTGCGAAGTCTGCTACAGATATCAAATTGAGACAAAAAATGAATCAAAAGTGTTGCGAAGCAACATTTTGATTCGTTTTTTGTCTCAATTTGACATCTGCAGAAAAACTGTGAACTTACGCAAGTGCCTTAATTCACTCCCTGTCAAAACATGAAAAGGTGTCAAGAATATAATTCCAATTCGAAACTAATATTATGAGTATCAAGCATAAACCCAACTCCTTTAATATTCAAACTTATATTTAAACTCCTTTAATATTTGGTAGCATTTAGGGAGCACTGTATTTTTTTTATTGTCATTTTTCTTAAATTCATCGCGCAGCAATGATTTAGGACGCTATGAGCCATTAAATGAAAATAACAAGCTCCATTCATCGGCGAATATCTTGTAGGATTTATGGCTAACTAAAGTACATTAAACTCACGCGATCCAATTACGTCCAGTCTCTACTCGAAAAGAGTAGTGCTTTCAGTAAATTAATTTTACTTTGTCGCAATGCTAAATCTTTCACTTTATTTTGCTTACGCGAACAATTCAGGTGCCAGTGCGGTCACAACTTTGGAAAAAAAAGTATGTGAGAGCGAAAAAATTCTGATTGGTATCCAAATTGAAATAGGGTTAAATTGATGATTCATTTTCCCTTTTTGCCCGAATCAGAAAATTTTATTTTGTTAAAAAATATATAATTCTCGGGAGAATAAGATTTTATTATGTACAAATGTAAAAAAATAAAATTGCAGTTCACACAATCATCACTCATCATGTTAATAATAATATGATTATTAAAATGAGTGGGTATTGAATGACTACATTGGAATCGTGTATTATATCTTTTTCTATTGCGCAAATCATCGTCTTGTATGTCGCGGAAGGAAACTCGTAACTTGCAAATCGCGACGAGTGTGTCGCACGCCTACGAAAATATCTGCAGGTTTACTTAGTCGAGCGATCGATCGCCAACGCCAATGAAAATTATTCTCGATGTGATGATACTTGTCCAGTGAGAAAGAGCATCATTTACATAACAAGGGGAAGCAACGAAAAAAAAGAAGGATGGAAAAAAAAATCTCAAGCATCATCTTTTCTATATATACAAATCAGCGAAATAAAACAGAAAAATATCTCTCATTCGAAAATAAACTCTTGATTTTTTTTTGTGTTAAACTTTAGAAAAATATTTGTTGGTTGGAAATGTTTTTATTATCACCTTTAATGAAAATTACTTGTAGGAATTTATTAACCGTTTTAATAAAAATTTATCTACTTTGCAGTAAGTGACTGAATTTAAAAAAGTCCACCACAAAAAAGTCTCACTATATGGTTAATTCGTTTGATCGTACAATTTTAGCAAATGTAAAAAAGATGTCAGGATTTTTTGTATAAGCTCCAAAAAATGTTAAAGCATAATTTTCATAATCATTTTATAATTCACCCTAAAAAAATACTTGTATATTATGACAGTGAGTGCATATAATAAAAATAATACTTTCTCGCTTGCAATGAGAATGAGAAACCGGAAAATGTGAATCTGAAGGAGCAACTCGAAAGCCCAATCGAGAAACAATTAAGCTCTTAAGAAGCCAACATTTTGAGATTTAAGCTCACAGCTTAAGAGTGTAGGGGCCAGCCTGCTTCTCTTGTTAAAAAAAAAATGAAGAGAAAAAAAAACCGCCCGATACTGCATTAACCCATATGGCGGTGTGGTGGTCTCTCTGCTTGGACAAATCGCGTATTTATGATCTTGCACAATAGCGGGATTTTTAATCCCTCTCGGTCCCAACCTTCGCGAAACCTCCAACCAGTTATATTTCCTTTTTGCCAACAATATCCCCGCTCCTTTTGCCCCAAGTTTATATACATATATATACACACCTATATAGACCCGTGTGCTTTTTTGTTGTGTGTGTACATAAACATGTCAAAAGGGAACCATTATGTAAATTTTTTTAAATACGCGCTCCGTGATCATATATCCCCAGACTTGCGGGGTGTGAAAAATAAAATTAGCATTGCCACAAATGTTTTTCGGGACGTAAGTTTAAGAAGCTGCGACAGAGGTGAGGGATAGAGGGGGGCAAATTGTTCAAGTATATTTCTGATGCTTTTAGCCGTCTTTAAACGTTGGTTACTACACAGGTATAACGAGTCATTCGACGTGCCTACAAGACGTACTCTTTCCGAGTATACGCATATAGATATATATATAGAGAGAGTCGGAGAAATAAAGTCCCTTGCTTCCTTGGACGTTCCCACGTAATACCCGTGTCCCCCTGCAAGGCATAAATATTCCCGCATGCGAAGTGACGTCCGGCCAGGAAATCTTTCGTCCTTTCGATGACCACGGGACGTCCTTTGGCCGCCGCCTTCTTCGCGGGGGGAGAAAGGATCAAGTGCAATAGCGCAAAAGTCGTCTCTTTGTCACAAAATTATATTCCCTTTTTTTCTCCATTAGAAATTTTCAAAAACAAAAAGTTAGAAATATATTTACTCTACTTATAATAACAAATCTTGCAGATCAAGATGTCCGCACGTCTTTCTTGTTCTTGAAAACTCTAGAAATCACGTTTCTGATTCTTGCGAAATTTCAAATTACCTAAAGGATATTATTTGGTTTGAACTTGACGTATGGATCCAAGAATCCAAAATCAGCAAAAAAGTAGAATTGAAATCAGCATTGTGTACCGGAACTTGGCAGGATTGAAGGAAGAGTTTGAAAAAAAGGTCTGGAAGGCATATAAATGAACGCTTCTATCTCTCTCGTAAAGGTCGTCTTAGACTCGTCTGGTTAATACACAAGTAACGAAAGTTAAGTAGTATGCGAGAGTATATGGTTGCAAAGGCACCCCACCTACGTACTTAGTTGCACTTAATAGGCATACTGGCTGCGTTGCAAGCAAGAAGAAACGAGTAAGTAAGTCTCGTGATAGGTTCGCATGATATATGCTGAACCCGGGGATGGCGACCATACCGGTGACGATGGACTTCGTATGGGTGCGTTCAGCACCCATGGTGCCGGTATACCCCATGACATGTACATATACATAAACCTGCATACACATTCATACAAGTGCGCGCATGCATGCACCGATGGTCTTCAGGCGGACATAAACGTAATTGCATAATTTAGTGCGAGGCATTAAACATTCGCCGTATCGCCTCTCGCTCGATCCTCCCGATGATCCCCCATCTCTCTCTCTCTCTCTCTCTTTTCCACTCTCGCCTTCCATCCAGCGCGTATATACCCTTTCGGCCTTTACCAACCTCAAAACCCTGAGACGAAGAGTGTATATGCAAGGAGGGAAGTACGCTCCTATACCTTCTGCTGCCAAGTATGCGCAAGTACCGTGAGTTATGGTTCTCGGGCAGATATATCAACTCCTTCATTTCCGCCGCAGACTCGCGGGGTCTCTCTCTCCTGTTTGGAGGCTTATCCGGTCTGCTTTTCGCTGTACACACGCATCGCGACCGAGTCGTCCTTCTCTCATCTTCTTTGTCGGAAGATCAATATAAGGGGGCCCCCTCAGTTTCTCCTTGTTTCAAGAATCCGCACAAACTCTGGACAACAGAAACGCAAGAGAGGTTGAATTGACTGTTGCAGGTGTGCTCCTCAATTTATTCTCGAATGCCTCGGCGTTTATCAGACACTGCTATTTCTATATCCTTATGTATTTCCATCTCCTATTATCCCGATTTCTGTATTTTATTCTCCCATCTCTAAACTTATTCTCTCCCTCCATTTTTTTTTTCTTAATTAAAGTGTTAACCCTCTGCTGATGTTAACTTATCTCTACTTGGTCGTCACTCCCATTAGTCTTCATCAGACGATTTTTGACGATAACGGTCGTTAGCATCAGCCACACTCCAGGAACTCGATTTTTTGGTAGCAATTGAAGAAAAAAAAAGTTCGGGCAGGTTCGTGCCACGTCGTACGAACTCGGCACGACACGAACTGTCGGTTCGTGCAAGTTCGTGCCTACTCGAGACGCGACGACTCCACCCGAACCTGCACGAGCGCTCACGAAGCATACAAACACCGCCATTTGCACTTCGATCCACAGCTTCCTTTGAGATACTTTTGTTTACCGAATTCTTGGATAAAATAAATTTTCTTTCAAATATCTGTCTTCGAAGAATAATAAAGGGTTGATGGATAATCAACCATTTATTGTTGGTCCATCAACCATTTATTATCCCTCGAAGATAGGATTAAATTATTACAATTTTAGATAAATATTTCCTTATAGAAGAAATAGGAGAATTCTTCTTCACTGATCTGCGCGAGTGAGAGAAAAAGTGTGTCGGGAAGTATTGTTTTCCTGTTGGAAGATTCTAAGAAGGACATATGCTTGGCACCGAATACGATAAGATAGGGGCAATGCTTCGCGGAGTCACTTGAATAATACGATCAGATATCGCGCAGTCATCTAAGACGATCGCCTTAGATACAATTATCTAGATAATGTGCAACACTCGGAGGAAAAGTATCCACCGCGTGCAATACATCGCTTGGACAGTGAATTACGTTTAAAGAAAGAGAAAAAAGAAAGAAGAAAGGAAAGAGAGAAATGCATACAAAAAGAGAAAGAGAGAGTCCTTTTCTCACCAAGGCTGAAGAGGAAAAAAAGACAAACGCTGACCTCTCTAACAGTCACGGCCATTGCCTCTTCTTGACTCCATACAGTTCACAAATCACGACAGTTTGCTTAAATTTCGTAAATTCCGAAACATTTTTCCAACTGGAAATACTTTTTATTTTCGATATTATTAGATTTCTGATCTATTAGTACTGTCTTCTTCATTTTTTAATCATTTTGCGATTATAAGAATTAAAGAATTTACAAGAAATTAGATAATATAAACCAAAGGGAGAATTTTTCGCAAAAGAATTATAATGCTGCGTAAGCATCTCTATCTCTCTTTCTCAGTTTTCATTCATCAAGATGAAGAGTCTATAAACCATGAGATGAGTCATTGTCAGTAGCAGTGGAAGACTATTAGACTCTAATTGGCACTAGGTTGAAAGTAAAAACATATCCTGCAATATAGTCGCTTATCTTCTTTTCCATCAGGGAAACAAGAAGAATTCCAAAGATGCTGCGCGGATGATGTTTCTAACCAATCGGCGACCTTTCATGTTTCTCTTGCTTTTAATCCGCATAAATACGAAAAACCATGTGATTTATGATGGAAATAAAAAAAAGAAACCTGATTCATTAGAAATTCAGTGATACTTTAGGAATCCTTCTTTCCTCCTTAAATTATATTTATAATAGTTGATTTCAGAATCGTTTCTCGATGAGTTACGAATACCAACAGCGAAAAAAAAATTGTCATACGAATATAACAAAAAAAAGAACAAGGTCAACTATGAAACGATTTCTGAGTATTTTCGAAGGTCGTAAACCTGTGGAGAACGTGATCGTTAAAAAGATCAACATTGCTTTTCATACATATATATTCTAAAGGGAATTAAAAACGAATTTTTATCAGTTTCAATCATTTTAATTCCTTGGAATGAAAATAAAAATGGACCTTTGTCTATTTTTTTTATGTGTTTTCAGGTGTTGATCATACCTTTTTTTTATAGGTTTGTTTATTTCACGCGATTTTTGTCCTCTGAATTTTTTCGGGAACTGTTTTTTTTTATCTCCCATGTTCTATGAATTTTTTCAATAAAACTTTTTTTTGCCTTTTTTTAGACTTTTTATTGAATTTTTCCATTTTGATTCATTCTCTATAGAACAATTTTTTCTTTCTTTTTTTCTGGCATTGTAATTTTTTGTATAAACAAAAATTTCAACTTATTTTTCAACTCGTAATTTAACTCTACAATCGACTGAACGATTATTTGCAAAAAAAGGTTCTTTCCGCAATTTCGTACGAAACTATTTAACTTTTTAGCTAATCATCAAACTATTCGGAAATGAAACTTCCTCTCAAAAAAGAAAAAAAAATCGAAATGAATGTTAAAATCAATATTTTCCTTTTAGTGCTATCTCGATATTTCTAAAGTCCCCCAAACTTTTATTTCGAAATAGATAAACTTATCAGTAACAAAATATGAAAAATGACTAAAAAATACAAAGAACTTTACTTCGTAATAAATTAATTTTGTTCTTATTAATTAATTAATTAATTAATAAATTAATTAAATGAAAAGTTGAGTTCTGCTCGACGTTACGTAATGTAGGATGGAAAATACAAGGACACAAGTTTAGTAAAACATATTCCGCATGCGAGTCGTGTCTTCATGTAGACTTGTATATAACTTCTTCCTCTCTCGGGTCAGCTTAGACTTATCCATGTGACATGTACATACACGATGGTTAATGGTTAATGAAACGCAATGCCGTTGTATATACAGGAAGGTGAATTGCAGTACTTACAGTGTACCTAACGTCAACTTTTCTCATTGTTGACACCTTTCGAGATTATCCCAGCGCGTAATAGGAGGCAATCTTGTCTCTTTAAAGTGCCGCATGTATAAACGCAGCTATATATGTCTATATATGTATATACATGTCCATCCATGAGTGAGTGTGTCGTTTTCGCTGATAAATCTAGCGCATCCTTCTTTAAAAGAGAACTGATCATAAAACCGGAAGTTACGATGTTTCACAAAGTGTCGTACTTTAAAAAAAAAAAAAGTCTCTTTACTCTGTATTTTACTTACTGTAGGTACATGTATGATCTTCTTCCCTCAATATTCATATGTATTAAATTATATATATCTTTTTGTTTTATTTAATTTTTATTAAATTTGTTTTTATTATTATTTAAAAAATTAAAAAAAATACCACAGAAAAAAAGTTTGAAACTCTGTGTTAAAACCAAAAATGAAATGTAGCCTATTTAAAAAATTGTAAAATACACTGAGAAAAAAAATGCTATTGAATCAAGGACTTAAAATCCTATTCAAAAAATAGGAAAATTTCAAGGTTAAAATTCAGTCAAAAATGATTCTAATGCAAACGCAGACTTCGCACTCAATGATTGATTTTAAAAAAGTAGCAAAAAGTAGCTCTCAAACTAAAAATAAGTAGTAAAAAAGAATCTATCGAAAAATGAAACTTGATCATAAAAAAACTCTTTTTAGACACTTTACAAAACTGACAAAAATTCCATTTCATATTTTCTATTTTCCTGACTTTTTCCTAATTTTCAACAAAAATATTTACTTCTTTCTTATTCTACTGCTAATAAATTGAATTCCTGCAATGATTTTTATTTTTCATGCAAAAGAATTTAAATATTTATAAAAATAATTTAATTCTTGCCAAGAATTTTATAAAAATTTTCAAATAATTGATTTCTTTCGACTAATTTTATGCAAATTCTAATTTAAAAAATTAGAATTCTTCCAAAGAATTTTACAGGAAAAATTTTGAGTAACTGAATTCTGTTTGAAAATTTTATGAAAATAGTAGATATTGAAAATCATTGAATTGCGAAAAGTTTTTAAAAATAATTAAATTTCACAAAGAATTCTATTAAAATTATTGTCTGTGTGCTGGTATTTTATAAAAATTTTTTGAAAATAATTAAATTCCTAAAAAGCATTTTATTATTTATGAAAATAATTGAATTCTTGCGAACGATTTTATAAGAATGTTTTTAAAATAATTGAATTTACAAGAAAAAATGTATTACTTTTAAAAATAATTGAATTCTTGTGATGAATATTGTTATTTATAAAAATAATTGAATTTACAAGAAAAAATGTATTACTTTTAAAAATAATTGAATTCTTGTGATGAATATTGTTATTTATAAAAATAATTGAATTTACAAGAAAAAATTTATTACTTTTAAAAATAATTGAATTCTTATGATGAATATTGTTATTTATAAAAATAATTGATTTTTAAAGAGAATTTTATTAAAATGCCTCAAAATAATTGAATTTTTGGGAATAATTTTTGTTATATATATCGACATAATTGAATTCTTTCGAAGAGTTATTTATGGAAATAATTGAATTATTGAAAAAAATTTTTTTTAAATGTTTCAAAGAATTGAATTTCTGTAAAAAATGTTGTTATTTTTGTAAAAATAATTGAAATCTTCATAAGAATTTTATAAACATTGATTTAAATAATTAATTTTTTTGAAATATAATAAATATTATGAAAATTTTATTTTAAATAATTGAATTCTTATGGAAAACTTTATCTGTAAAAATAATTGAATTTTTCGATTAATTAATTTAAAATAGTATTAAAAATAATTGAAATTATTTGATAAGCTTTATTAATTTTTGAAACTACTTGAATTATTGGAATAAATTTATTAAAATGTTTAAAAAGAATTGAATTTCTGTAAAAAATGTTGTTATTTTTGTGAAAATAATTGAATTCTTCATAGGAATTTTATAAACATTGTTTTAAATAATTAATTTTTTTGAAATATAATAAATATTATGAAAATTTTATTTCAAATAATTGAATTTTTCGATTAATTAATTTAAAATAGTATAAAAAATAATTAAAATTCTTCGATAAGTTTTATTATTTATGAAAATAATTGAATTATTACTTAGAATTTTATCAACAATTTTTTTAAAAAATTGAATTTCCATGAAGAATATTATTATTAGTGAAAGTAATTGAATTTCCATGAAGAATATTATTATTAGTGAAAGTAATTGAATTCTTGTGAAAAATTGTATAAAAATTTTGTTAAATAATTGATTTTTTCTAAATTTTTTTGAAAATGCTATTCTAAATTAATTGAATTTTTGTAGAAATTTTATTATTTATGATAATAATTGAATTTTGGATGAATTTTATCAATTGGTTTGTAAATAATTGAATTCTTTTTCAAAATTTTATGAAATTACTATAGTTATTGAGAATAATTGAATTTTGAATATTTTTTTGAAAATAATTGAATCTGTTTAAAGAATTTGATTTTAATTTTTGAGAATAGTATTTTTGATTTCTATAGTATTAAATTAACGAATTTAAAGTAGTAAGTAGTAGAGTTTAGTAGATGAGTGCGAAGCCTGCAAACAATTTTAATCAAGAATAAGGTGAAAGTGAGTTGATTTTTTTATAGTAAATAATAATAATAATATAATAATAATAATAATAATAATAATAATAATGGATGAGGTATCCGTACGTACAGTACGACGAAAATGAAAACACATTAAATATTTAATTACATACCGTGCGTGTAATTGGCATATTGATTTTATTGGATACTTAATTTTTTTTCAGTCTAGTCTGTGAATGACTAAATCATGATGAGGGGGAGGATCGGGCAAAATTTAATGACTTCACAGAAAACCAAGAGAAGAGAGAATGAACAAGAGAAATAAATCTTCTCTTCGAATATTTATAAATTTTGTATAAAAGATTCCGCAATGATTCAAAGAGAGGGAAGAGAATACCAGTGGATTTAATTTCCTTTTTAATGTCTTCCAAGGAAATCTTAAACTGTTTCAAGTTCAAACGACATTGATTTAATGAAAAGCAACTATTCTTGATTCTTGAACAAATCCCTCAGCGAAGAGATTGCGTATATAAAAGGATTCGTAGAAAGTGTATGTATAGGCAAAAGAGTCAAGAAGAAGGAGGAGGAGGAGGGATCATTCCTTAAATGAGAAAAGAAACGATAAAGATCGTTGAATAGAAATAGATCATTCTTTGTTAACCACAGAAAAATAGCCATTAATATGCAAATTTTTTTTCCTCTAAATATATTTATGCGTATATTCTAATTTATGGAATCTTAATGTATTTAAATCAAGAAATTTTTATTATTTGGAAAAAACTTCGAAAGAAATTAAATCTGTTGATTTCAGTAAAAGAACAATTTTAAAAATAAAACAAACGAATGGAAATTATTGAATCAGATATTGAACAAATTAAAATTGTTTAAGTAAACCTAAAAGAACAAAAATCAAAATAAAAAAAGAACAAAAAATATGTTTGTTCAGAAACAAACAATTTTGAAAATAAAAAAAGTTATAAAGAAAGTTTAGAAGGTGGTCCAACCCTGACTATGTTCCCCTACCCTGACCTTTTTTTAACTGAATGAAATAAAAATTAGTTACGTTTTCATCACTAAAACCCCCAAATAAATTTTAGACCCATATAAAATTTAATTGTAATTAAATTTGTTTTACTAAATTTAAAAAAAGGTCGAAATGTAATTTCACGAAAAAGTTTTTGATAAAATAAAAGATAAATTCAATTAACAAGTGGTGGATGTATAATGTAGAAAAAAGAGGAACATTTCGAAATACCGTGAGAAGGGTAAATATCAAAACATGTTTGAAATGGAGTTTACAAAGTCGAGTTTAGTTTCTTGAAACAGTAACAGAAACTTTCCCAAGTGCCCGAAGTGTTTGGCGCTTTGGTCAAATGATGGTTTTCTTCTTGAGTAACAGAAGACGTGTTATATTGAGAATCTCTTGTTAAGAGATCAACGGAAAAGCAATATTACACTGCTTCACTAAAGTTCAGTAAACAGCTTTGTTTCACTGATTTTCTAAATTAAGTATCAGAAATTTTTTTCTCCTTACTTTACTTCGACGAGAATTATGAGAATTTTATTGTAATAAAATATTTATGATTAATTCTATTCTAATAATAATAAAAATTAAAAAATTAAATGAAAGACAAATTTATTTAAACGTAATGAAAAAATAATTTAATTTATTTAATTAAATATTTATTCTCTTAGTTATTTTAATCTTAATGTTATTCTATATTGAATTAGCTCTTCCTCACTTAAATCATTATTTATTTCTATTTCAATTAATAATATTCATCACTAAGTAACATGAAATTTTGTGAATAATTAATTGAATTTCGATTACTTTTAATTAATTCTATTTCTATTTTATCAGTTTCATCAATATCAAGCGTAGTGATTAATTAATATAGTTCAAAAATAAAACTTCAACAGTTACCATTCGCAGGTTTTTTGGGTCACTGATCAGAAAACTGAAGTCAGATTTTTAAAATTCAAAATGGTGGATCCAATATGGCGGTCATTTTTGTAAAAATTATTAATAACAAATTCAAATGAGGATAGACTCTTTTTAATTAGAGTTTTTTTTTTAATAATTATCCTTTCAATTAACTAAATTTATAATAAGAAGAATTTTGTGCAAAAGTGAGAGAAATGTCTAAATGGAAAAAAGAGATAGAGAAAGGGTGCACTTTAGCAGTGCGCGAGAGTAAATAGAAGAAAAAGGGATTGTCAATCCAGTCTCTCTCTCACGCTCGTCGAATCACGCGATGCAAAAGAAACACGATAAAAATAAATTTTCCTCAACATCAATATAGAGAAGGAGAGTGACCCTGGAATTTACGAGCAATGACCGAGATTTTTTCCTAAAAGTGCGTGTAAAGTATTGAGAATCCTGGAAAAGTTTCCTTCAGGACATATTCGTCAAACATGTTTTCGTTATTTATTTAATTTTTGTTATTTTAATTCTTATTATTCTTAGTATTCTAATTATTGTAATTATTACTATTCTTATTACAATCATTATAATTATCATTACTATCATTATTATTATTATTATTATTATTATTATTATTATTATTATTATTATTATTATTATTATTATTATTATTATTATTATTATTATTATTATTATTATTATTATTATTATTATTATTATTATTATTATTATTATTATTATTATTATTATTACTTTAATAATAATAATTTGTTCCAAAATATTGTAAAAATATTAAAAAATTAAATTATTAAACAATTTTTTTAGGATTATTTACTGTAATAAAATTTAAAAAATCACAGTTGCACTCGGACAAGTTCCACTGTATTATTATCATTATTAAAGTATTATTATTATTACTAGCAGCAATTCAACAATTTTAAAAATAATAGAATTTAAAAATTTTTTAATTTCAATTTTTGTTGAAAACATTTAAAAAATTCAATTTTTGAGCAATTACAAATAATTGCAGAAATTCAATTATTTTCAAAACAAAAACAAAAAGTTCTTCTTATAAAATTCAACTATATTCAAAATTTAAAAAAAAATCCCAATTATCTTTATAAATAACAAAAATCTTCTCCAATGTTCAATTATTTTCATAAATTTTAAAAAAATTCTTGTCCTAATTTCAATTATTTTCAGAAAAATTTCTAATTTCAATGATTTTAAATATCTAAGATTTTAAAAAAAATTTCAAAGGAATTCAATTATTTTCATAAATAATAAAATTCTTTACATGATTTCAATTATTTAAAAAAAATGAATAAAATTCAATGAAAGAATTCAATTATTTTCATAAATAATAAAAATTTTTCACAGGATTTCAATTATTTATAATAAATATTTTTAATATAATTTAAAATAAATTCCTCGAAAAATGTAATTATTTTGAATAATTTTTTGCAAGAATTCAATGTTTAATTATTTAGAAAACATGAAGAAATCGATCACTCCGAGTCTTCGACTCGGAGCAATCGATATCTTCATGTTTTATAACAATACTTCTATAAATTGTTTAATTTAAAAAAGGTTTGAATTTGAAAATTTTGAATGCCTTAATTCCTGTGGAAAATCCTGTTCCAAAAATAAGATTAAAAATAGAAATTGTTCAAATATTTTTCTTCTTTTTCTAAAACAAAATAATAATTTTGTTAAAAAAAATTGTGATTCATAAACAAAAATAATGTAAAATAAATCAATTTTCTATTTCTTAATCACAGTTGTTTAACAATTTTCTAATTTTCTTTAGAAGTAAAGAACAGAAATAATTGAATTATTTCAAAAAAATTTAATTAAAATTGTTTTTAAAATAACTGATTTCTATCAAACAATTATTTTATTAAAGTCAGGCCTGATTAAAGTAATCAAAAATAATTGAATTCCTGTAAAATTTTATTAAAAATAATTTAAATCTTGCAATAAATTTTATTATTAATGAAAATAATTGAATAGTTACTAAGAATTTTATTAAAATTTTCAAAAATAATTTAATTCCTGAAAAGAATTTTATTCTTTATGAAAATAATTGAATTATTGGAAAAAATTTTATTAAAATGTTTAAAAAGAATTGAATTTCTGTTAAAAATGTTTTTATTTTTATAAAAAGAATTGAATTCTTCATAGGAATTTTATAAACATTGTTTTAAATAATTACTTTTTTTGAAATATAATAAATATTATGAAAATTTTAATTCAAATAATTGAATTCTTATGGAAAACTTTGTGAAAATAATTGAATTTTTCGATTAAATTATTTCAAATAGTATTAAAAATAATTGAAATTCTGCGATGAATTTTATTATTTATGAAAATAATTGAATTCTTACTTAAAATTTTATCAAAAATTTCCTTAAAAAATTGAATTTCTAGGAAAAATGTTATTATTAGTGAAAGTAATTGAATTATTTTGAAAAATTGTATAAAAATTTTGTTAAATAATTGATTTTTTCGAAATTTTTTTGAAAATGCTTTTCTAAATTAATTGAATTTCTGTGGAAATTTTATTATTTATGATAATAATTGGATTTTGGATGAATTTTATCAATTTTTATATTATATTATTATAACATAATGATATAATATACAATCTATCTAAAGTTATCAAAAAACAAAAGTATACACAAAAGACAACTTCAGAGTGTGAGGGACAGAAAACATGAAAGAATGATTACGAAGATTATTGTAGTTAATAATTAAATTATTATTTCTTCAGAAGTTTCCCTTGCATTTTTTTGTTACTTTTTTACATGTATGTCACTCGAAGAATTTATCATACACGTGCTGTCACTTATCAATGATACGAATATTTTTAATATACATCCGAAAAGTGTGAGGTGCTATCAAGAAGTGACCAAAAAAACGAAGATATTTACTTTTTAAATTTTATTCACGCGTTATCAGGAGACATTATCTTTCTTTTTGCTACAGGTTTTTTCTCGAAGATTTTTCCCTTTGGAATATTTTCTCAGTGACATTCTTGATATATAAAGAGAGAGAAAAAGAGAAAAAGAGGCTTTCATATATTTCGATTATAGTTCATTGGTTCCATATAGACACGAGTCAATGAAGAGAAAAGGGGTAAAAATCTGCGCATTATATACTAACACGAAACACTCATCGATCATCGTCATCAGTCATTTGCTCACTCACTCTCTTTCTTTTTTTTTCTTTTTATTTCGCTTGTTAGAAAAATTTACGGATATTCATCCGGTGCATTTGCAAGAGGTGAAAAGTTGCCAACAACTCCGAAGATGGCTTCTTAATTAACTTCTGAATGATACTTTTGAAAAAAGTAAAAAAAGAAACGAAACTAAAATTAAAATTGAACTAAAATTACTAGAAAATAAATTAAACTAAAATCTATCCAATCTGATAAAAATTTTATCCACTTAGTGCAATATTACCTTCTGTATGAGAACAATTTAATAAATTCCTAAAAACTCAATTTAGAAATTGTATACAATTTAAAAAAAAATTTTTTTCGTAATTGAATAAAAAAAAAATTTTCCTCGCATAGTAAAATTCGATTAATTGACAATTTTCTAGAGTGTGTATATATAATGAAGGAAAAAATGCTCTCACACTGAAAACATAAAATGTGACCAAAAAAAAACCTGTTTACCAGGAAATTGAGTCCCTAAATATCGCAAATTCCTTTATTTCCGCAGCTCGTAAAACATGTCTATATACTATATAGACTCAGGAATAAAATATAACGCGTAGGGTACCTCTTTCTTTTGATAGTTGTGAATTTTTTTTTTTTTATTTTTTCTTCCTAAAGTTTACATAATATACGTCCGGGTCAGGTAACTTTTATTTATGAGATACACAGGTAATGTCCCTGTGGGATTGTAGATTTTCTCTCTCAAAATGAGATGACATTATCTGCAAATGGAGAAAAATTCCCCACAGAATATTAAATGTATCTACAAAAACATTATAATGTATAAAAATAATATGCACAATCAAAAAATGATTTTCTGTCAGAATTTTCAATTGAGGTCAAAAATTTTATAACCGCAGTTCTATATTTAATGTTGTAAAAATTTATAGCATATTACTTAAGAACAATGAAAATAGAAAATCCGTCAGTAATCTGTCGTACTATTTATATACTATATAAAACATACATATATGTATAAATTATAAAATATATTTTCGTTTCCAGGTTTGCTCTTCTAATTTTAAATTAGTAAAAATATTTACTGCACTGAAGTGACTGAGTTTGCTTTCGAATTAGTAAATTCCACTACATAAATAAGTGCGATTTCTACTAATTAGCAAACTTTACTAATTCCAATCAAAAAGTCAGTTACTAATTCAAATTAGTAAACATTTTTACCAATTCAAATTTAGAGAAAAAAATTTATGAAAAAAATAAAATTCTGAAAATCAGAAATTTTTTCTCCTTTTAAAAATTTTAATTTAACTGTATATTTTAAGGTATATATCTTGAGGGCATAATTTATAAATTAATCGATTCGTGATTACCCTTTGGCTTTTGTTCTGTAACTATAAATCGTTATCTCCTGTACGTGATAGACCCTGAATTAAACTTATCTTATCGTTAGGAAGCGGAACACTCGAACGGTAGATTACTTCCTGAGAAATCTTTACTTGTTCCGTTAACTTGATAATTCAGACTGACCGGAACATCAATGATGAAAGATCATTTGCAAGGTGAAATGTGATATATTTATTTCTCATTCTGCATTCCAGTGCACAAAGAAAAAATATTCTTTCTATTATTTTAATATTTTAATTTGCACTTTGAAAATATATAAAAATTTCCAAATTTATATGTATTAACTAGCAAATGTTAGGCGCGGAACGTGCTATAAAAATCTTTTTATTTTCAAATATAAATTTTTGAATAATTTTAGAATCAAAATTTTAAAAATTCACTTATCAAGTACATAATTAATTATTATTGTTGCCATATTTTCAATACAATTTTAATGAACTTTATGCAAATTACAAAATTTTTTTATTTTTAAATATAAATTTGAATATTTAAATAATTTCAGTTTTTTAAATTTACTTATTAAGTACATATTTAATTATTATTATTTATATTTTCAAACATTTTAAAAATAATTCTTCGCAAGAATTCAATTATTTTTATAAATACCTAATAAAATTTTTTGTAAAAATTCAATTATTTTCAACAAAGTTTTAATAAATCTTTCTAAACAATTCAATTATTTTTATAAATAATAAAATTCTTCTCAGGAATTCAATACTTAATATTTTCAATACAATTTTAATAAACTTCAATAATAAAATATTTAATTATAATTCTTAACAGACACAATTATTTTAAAAAATTGAAAAAAGTTCTTTGTTGGATTCCATTATCATCAAAATCTTCAATTAAAATTATTTAAAAGATTTTCAAAACTTGAATTTCTTAATAATTTCAGTTTTAATATTTTTTTTAAATTCATTTATTAAGTACATATTTAATTATTATAATTTATATTTTCAAACATTTTAATATAATTCTTCGCAAGAATTCAATTAATTTTATAAATAATATAATTTTTTGTAAAAATTCAATTATTTTTAATCTAATTTTAATAAAATTGAATTAAAAAATCTTTTTTTACTAATTTTTAATAATAGTTTTCGTAAAACTTTAATTATTTTCTAAAACTTTAATTAATTCTTTAAAAAAATTCAATTTTTTTTAATTTTAAATAAAATTTTTCTCATCGCAAGAATTCTATAATTTTTCTATAAATAAAAAATTTTTTTTGTAAAAATTCAATTATTTTTAACAAAATTTTAATAAATCGTTTGAAACAATTCAATTATTTTTAATATCTACAATTTTAATAAAATTTTATGAAAAAATTTACTTTTTTTACCAATTTTTAATAATATTTTTCGAAAAACTAATTTTTTTAAAAATTTTAATAAATTTTTCGAAAAACTAATTTTTTTAAAAATTTTAATAAATTCTTCGAAACAATTGAATTTTTAAAAAAAATTTTTAATAACCTTTTTATTATCGCAAGGATTAAATTTTTTTTTATAAGTAATAAAATTCTTCTCAGGAATTCAATTATTTTTAACACAATTTTAATAAACTTCAATAATAAAATATTTAATTATAATTCTTAACAGACACAATTATTTTGAAAAGTTGATAAAAGTTCTTTGTTTGATTCCATTATCCTCGAAATCATCAATTAAAATTATTCAAAAAACAACATTATTTAAAAAAAACACAAAGAAATTCTTCAAAAGAATTTGATTATTTACAAAACCTCTAATGAAATTGTTTAAAAGAGTTAAAAATTTTATTTAAATTATTTTAAACAATTTCATTAGATTTTTTGTAAATAATTAAAATCGGCTACAATATTTTATTTATTTTATTTAAATCATAAATTTAAATTATAAATATTATTAAAAAATCGATTATATTCAATAAATTACTGAAAATTTTTGAAAGAATTCAATGATTTTCAATATTTTATGAAAATTCCAAAAATAAATTAAATTATTTTAGAAAATTGTAATACAATTCTGAGAGGAATTTAATTATTCTCCAATGCTTCGACAAAATTCTTTGCAAGAATTCAATGATTTTCAATATGTACCTACATAAATTTTAAAATTGAAAATATATTATTATTACTTCTTTTATTATTTTATTTTTATTTCTTTTTTATTGTTTTTTTTTTATTTCTTTTTTATTATTTATTTTTATTATTAGTATTTGATTATTACTATTTAATTATTCCTATATTTATTATTCATTCATTAAGCAGTTAGAATTTTGTTACCACTATCTTTAGAAGAATTGCGTTGGGTAGAGAGCCAAAGAGAGGGGAGAGGTGTCCTCATGGTGGGGAGCCGCTTCTCCATGCATCTATAAATTTTAGTTACTAAACATAATAGTAATTATTAATTATTTTTTAATAATTAAATTCTCAAGTAGTTTATAGTTTTTATTATTTATTATTATTTTATAGTTATCATTATTTATTATCATTTTATAGTTACTACTACTACTACTATTTCTTCCTTGAAAAAAAAAAACTTGTGCGTAGGATAGAGAGTGAAAGGGAGGGAGAAGCATCCGTATGGTGGGGGGCAGCTTCTCCTCACAGATACACACCCTTTTTATTATTATCAGGGTTTAATTTTTTTCCTTGATTTATAGCAACTACGTAAAACCCCCTTCTCGTCTATTTAAACGGGAATGTAATCATATTTTAAACTTCGTTAGATATCATACTAAACATGAGTAATAATTATATTTAACAAAATGTTCTCGTCGTTGGCAATTTGCAACGTCAGAATTATTGGAAAACGAGCTGTCGTTTATCGATTCGAGAGAGTAAGAGAGAAAGCAAGAGAGAGAGAGAGAGAGAGAGAGTTGCATTAAGTGCTTTCTAACCGATTAATATGCGGTCAGGCTAGTTTGCGGATTTAATGGCGTCCGGCGAATGGAACGAGAGTGATTGCCAGAACTGTCGTTAGATTTACTCAAATGGCGTTAGATAATTGGTGCAAGAGACGCGTGTAATCATTGACCTGGTTTGTATGAAATGTTATATACCAATATTGCTTCTATTAACGGCCAAATTCCCGCGGAGCTCGTTATTTTCTTCTTCGGCTATTTTTCCTTTAACGGACCCGAAGTCAAACCGATCAAAAACCGGCCAACAAGTATCTCTCTTTTATAAATTTCTCTCTCTCCCTCCCTCTCTCTCTATCTATATAGAGTTTCATGAAGAAAGCGTTAGTTCGATCTTCGTAAATCACCTGTGGCTTTGCTATATTAGCATCTTTGAAAGGATCGATCGATAATTCTTATATGCGCGATTCCATAAGATTTCAAATGAAAGATACATGACACTCGGTATTTCTCAACAGTTTATATCGGAATAAATTGTCAAATGCGTATAATGCCATATAGACCTCTCTTTGAAATAAAAAAAAACCGTCTTAACAACGCTGATTTCTCAACAAGAGAGATATATCGATGGGAAAATGAGATTTGATTCCATTATATACTCCAAGGTTCTGGAAACAAAAGTCATTCACTCTGTGCTTAACTGAAAGTTCGATAAATGAACTTTGCTCACTGTGTGTGTGTGAGTGTGTGTACTTTTTCCCTATTGCTGTTTGTTCCCCTATATTTCAATTTCGGACACTTGATTTCAATTTTTCCGCAAGGGGATTTAAATTATGTATAGTTATAATTATTACCACTACCATTCCTCCCTTAGAAAAAAATGCGTTACGTAGAGAATGTATTTTCTTATTGTAATACTAAAATTAAATTTTGGAGAAATTACAAATAATTGCAGAAATTCAATTATTTTCAAATCAAATAAAATTCTTTGCAGAAATTCAATTATGTTCGAAAATTTAAAAAAAATTCGTTTGCAAGAATTCTATTATTTTCATAAAAAAAAAAAATTTTTTACAGAATTTTAATTATTTAAAAAAAAATGAATAAAATTCATTGCAAGAATTCAATTATTTTCATAAATAATAAAATTTCTTACAGGATTTCATTTATTTAAAAAAAAAATGAATAAAATTCATTGCAAGAATTCAATTATTTTCATAAATATTAAAATTCATCACAGGATTTTAATTTAAAAAAATGTAATAAAAATTCGTTGCAAGAATTCAATTATTTTTCTAAATAATAAAATTCTTCACAAGATTTCAATTATTTTTAATAGAATTTTAAGTAAATTCTTTGAAAAATCTAATTATTTTCAAAAATGTTATTAAAATTTTTCGAAAGAATTGAATTATCAATTATTTTTAATAATTTTTGCAAAAATTCCTTGAGAATTTTTAAATTCATTTGTTTAGAATTGAATTTTACAAAAATTTTGATTATTCAGAAATTCTTCAATTAAATATTTAGAAAATAAAAACTTGAAATAGTTTTTTTTTAAATTCAATTAAACTTTTTTAAAAGAAATTAAATATTTCAATGATTTTCAATATATCTACTATTGTAATAAAATTTTCCAAAAGAATTCAATTATTTAAAAATTTGTTTAATAATATTCTACGCAAACATTTAATTATTTTGACAAATAATAAAAATTTTACAGAAATTATTTTATTTACAAATTTTTATACAAATTTCTTCGCAATAATTCGACGTCTCTTTTTTACTATTAACTTGTTTCAATTGTCAGAATAATAAAATCGTTTTTTGAGTTCAGTTCAATATCATTACTATTCAATTGTCAATTTAATAAATCTCGCAAAAGTTTCAAAATAATATTAAAACTTAAATTGTTTTTTCATCAAGTTTTTATTAATACTATTGTAATAAAGGGCATTGTCGTGTATATTAATATAAATTAAATAAACTTAGATTAATTTTAAATTCATGTAAAAAATAAAATATTAATTCCTTTGTAATGTTATTTTATATTTTATAATGATTTAATAATTATTAATTTCAAAATAAAATATAGAACAATAAATGAAGACAATTATAAGTTATAAAAAAAATGATATAAATTATAAAATAACAGAAATGATAAATAACAGAAAAATAATAAATTATTAACTATAAAACATTAAAAATTAATTCGTTTGTAATATAATTTCATACTTTTTAATGAATAATTAATTTTTAATAATTATTGTATAAAATAATAAAAATAAAAAAAAACAAAAAAAATAATAAAATTATAGGTACAAAAACTTATTCAGGAAAAATTTTGAAAATAATTGAAATTTTGCCATTAATTTTATTAAAATTTTTGAAAATAAATAATTTTCCAAGAAGAATTTTATTATTTATAAAAATAATTGAAATTTGAAGAAGAATTTTTAAAAATTTTTTAATAAAATTGAATTTTTGGGAAGAATTTTATTACTTTTGAAAATAATTGATTTTCTGCAATTATTTGTAACTGCTCCAAAATTAATTTCTTTTTTAGTGTTTTCAACTAAATATCTTTTATAAATCCATTATTTTTAATAATTATAATTAAATATATATATATCAAGAAATTGAACGAATTTCAGATGAATTGAAATTATTACCTAAAATTTTTCAAAAATCTGACTTTTTTAAAATTGCAAATAAATTTCATTAAAAATTGAAATTTTCTAAAATTTCCAATTAAAAACCTTTTGAAGTTTATTTATTTATAAAAATTGTAAACGCAACTCTTTTAAAAATTCAATTAATTTTGAAATATTTAAGTAAAATTATCCATTAAATAATTTATAAGTAATATAATTTTGTGATAGTTCTTCAAGAATTTAAGTTATAAAAAGAAATTCTTGTCAGTAATAGAAAAAAATTGAAAGTTTTGTATTAGAATTTGTGTTAATTTCATAGTTTTATGAGGTAAAAAAAGACAAAAATCCAGAATTTTCTTATGAATTCGATAAATTTAATTTGTTTCCAGTATTTTTAATAAAAATCCCTGACTAATTATAGTGATTTTTCAATTTCACCCAAAAATTCTCACTGTCACTCAAAAACTTTTCTCTTTCACTTCAAAATTCAATATTTCCCAAGTAAAAGTGACAGTAATTTCAGTCAAAGTAAACATTCTTTGAGTAATAGAATTTGTTGAGTGAAAATGAAAATGTTTGAGTCAAAGTGAAAGTGAAAACTTTTTGAGTAAAAGTGAGAATTTTGTAGAAAAAGTGAAAATTTTTTTAGTGAAGTCAGAATTTTTTTTAGTGTATATGTAATCGTTTATAGAGTGAATCAGAATATTCTTTAGGGCAAAGAGAAAAATGCAAAATTTTCTCTGGAAATTAGGGAAAAACAAAATTTATTTTTTGTAGCAACCCTGAAGAGGCAAAGTTTGCATTAAGTTTGTAGTGTAGCATTTTTGTGCCAAGTATAGATACATACAAGTAAATTTCCAAACTATCAAGGAGGAGTTTTTTTCTTTTCTTAAAAGTGTCATTAAAATATTATTTATGTTTAGAGTGAAAATTATGCAGAAAAAAATTGAGTTACTTAATTAAAGTACTTTGCAGAGGGAATAAATCAGTAAAAGTGAGACGTTGATGAGTTTTTGCACTCAATTTCATGTGGCGCGTGTGTTGTGTAAATGGGTTGGGAAGGGGGGGGGAGGGCATTTCTTGACCGAATGGATTTTTCGGACTCATCTTCTGACACGGAGAGTTTCATAAAAGTGCGTCGTCTTCTTGACCACTTAAGAAGGCCTCGTAAAAATTGAAAGTTTCAGCTCTTCGAAACGCTCGTAAATCCTCGGGACGGTTTGATGACATTATGGCAACCAAGTCGTCACTTTTCAAAACCCAGTCCATGTCGCTCGTTTCAGTATTATCTTATATATAGACTTAGCCTTTCAACGAGCTAAAGATAAGGTACTTTCGAGCCCAAAGTCATTCGAGATATAGAATTATATTTTTTTTTCTCTTTTTTCGAAAAAAGTCGCTTTCCTTTTTCTCAAAATACTTTTTAAAAATACTAATTTTTTAAAAACACAAATTTTTATTATTATATTTGAAAAAAAATCAAGATATAGAGAATTATCATATCAAAAATTGCTTTTTTTATTTTCACCACTAAATACATTTCTCTTAAAAGCTTTCTAAATAAAAAATGCACTTCTTTTCATTTCCCCTTGTTATGTTTAATTTATATTCGAAAAGGAATCATATAAATGATAAAAGAACAAGTTAGGTGAGAGGGAAAAATTTTTTTTTCTTGAAAGAATTAGAGTTCATAAAGGATAAGGAATCTTAATAGCGGGTCACTCTGCGCAGTGATGGGAAGACATATTTTTGACCGGTTGTTGCTTTTTCTTTTAAAAAGTAAGTGGACGCGAAATTAAAAAGAATTTTTTTTTTTTTTTGGGAACAAGTGGCTAAAATTAAACGAAATATGCCATTTCCTGCTGTGTGTGAGTGTGTTGTCTAGAAAAAAGGAGTGCATGCACGGAAATTACAGTGATTTTAAAAATATATAGTGTTTTTTTTTGTTGCGAGACTCGCGTGCTGCTCGCACGAAGTAGTAATTGCTTTGTCTTGATATTTCCTGGAAGATTTCGAACAATATCGTTTTCGTCCATTGAAACATGTCTTTTACTGACCGCAGACAATCATATACTGTAATTTTTTTCTCATTCGTCTTACCAAAAATTTTTATATAACTTCCAGTTTCGTAAATTTCTATTATTATAAGTCACGACTAATTATCAAGAGGTCTCTCTCGCCGAAGCAATTTTATACCGCATGGAAAAATTGAGCCAAATTCATTAGCAATTTTTTTTCAAACCAATTATTTTAAATTTCTTTTCTTTTGGTTTTAAATTAGAAGTTGATTTTTAAAATAAAGGTGAAAAATCGTATCCTTCATAACCTTGAATGAAATATTTTTTTATTTTTCCTTTTTATTTTATTTTCCCTTTGCGGCCTCATCGTTCGATGCCCTGGAGTTATCGAAACAGAGGTTACTCCTTTTTTCTTAAGAAGAGTGAACGCGTAATTTGTGCAACGGTTTTCGTTCTCAAGGTGCGATATAAGCGATAATACGTATATAGCATTATATGTATACACGCACGCGGGGATTCAGCAACGATATGGTCTCTCCCTCTCTCTATACTATATATATATTGGAGAGGCGCGAAGTAACATACCTATAATTTTCTTTCCATAAAACATGAAGCAAATTCGTGGCTAAGTCAGAGGAGATCCATCAACCATATAGTTGCGGCTAAAACATTATAAATCCATGGTGTTGAAACAATTTTCAATATGAGAACCACTGAAGGTCGAACGCAATATAAAAATTCTCTCCTTTTCTTCACACCCCATTCTTGTGTATATTCAACACCTCCAATTATTCCAATCAGATTTTATTTTCATAAGGTTCTATTCTTAACCGCATCATCATCATCATCCGCACATAATTAAAATTCAATTACAGTTTGTTAAATCTACTATATGTTCTTACAATAATTGCTGAAGCATGTTTTTACCATTTTTATCTTTCAAATTGTCTAGATTACTTATATGTAAAATTTTCTATAATTTATTTAATAATTCTTGCTGTAATCATGGTAGTCGAAAGTATAGCGATGGTTAGTATACGGCACACTGTATGTAGAAATGGATATTATAGTAGCAGTTACTATAATAGTAACTGGGGTTCAAGTACTTTTTACTTTCATTCAAGAAATTTTCACTTTCATTATAAAAATTCTCACATTCACTAAAAAATCTACTTTACTAAACAAATTTTGATTTTCACTTAAAAAATTATTACTATCTCTTAAAAAATTATTAATTTCACTCATTGGCAACAAATTTTCAGATTCACAGTAAAACGTGAGGTGTTAAAATAACACCAGAATGGATTAAAATAATCTGCAACAGTTTAATCCCTCTAGGATTAAATTAACACCAGAAAGAATTAAAATAATCTATTTTGGTGTTATTTTTAACTATGAATGAAATTTTACTTTATATAAAACACCAAAGTCAACGATTTTTAAAAGTTTTCTAAAATTCAATGATTTTCAATATCTACTATTTCAATAAAATTTTCCAAAAGAATTCCATTATTCAAAAAAACTTGAATAAAATTCTACGCAAACATTCAATTATTTTCATAAATAATAAAAATTTTTACAGGAATTCAATTATTTACAAATTTTTTTTTATAAATTTCTTCACAATAATTCAATTATTGTCATAAATAATAACATTTTTACAGGGATTCAATTATTTTTATAAATAATAAAAATTTTTTAGGAATTCAATTATTTTCAAATAATAAAACTCACTGCAGAATTTCAATTATTTTTAATGCAATTTTAATCGAATTCCTCGAAAAATGTAAATTATTCTTAAAAATTTTATTAAAATTCGTCCAAAGAATTTAATGATTTAAAAAATTTGTTGATAACATTTTTTATGAGAATTTAATTTCAAGAAACATGAAATTAATAAATTATTTATTTTTGTATTCAAATAATTAAATTCTCGTAGAATTTACTAATAAAACTGATTTTAAAAATGAATTTCAGTTAAAATTTTAGATTATAATTGAACATTAAAAGCAATATAGCGTGAATTTTTAGAAATACATAATTGAATTTTGAAATTAATTTTTTTTGAAAAAGTTTTAAAATTTTTTAAAAATATTAATTCAATAATGTTCAAAAAGTTTTCAAAATTCTCGTCAAAATTTCAATTATCTATAAATATACTAAAATTCTTCTCTGAAATTTAATTATTTTCAAAAATTTTAATAAAATTTTTGGCAAAATTTCAATTATTTTCAAAAATTCGGATAAAATTCTCCGAAAGAATTCAATTATTTTTATAAATAATAAAACTCTTCAAAAGAATTCAATTATTTTCATTAATAATAAAATTCTTCAGAGGAATTCAATTATTTAAAAAAATGAATAAAATTCGTTGAAAGAATTCAATTCTTTTTAAAAATATTAATTAAATTCAATTATTTTAAAAATTCCGATAAAATTCTGGTTAGAAATTCATTTATTGTCATAAATAATAAAATTCTTGTTAAAATTTTATTTATTTTCATAAACAATTAAATTCAATGCAGAAATTCAATTATTTTCAAAAAATTCAATTATTTTCAAAAATTCCAATAAAATTCTTCAAAGAAATTGAATTATTTTCATTAATAATATCATTCTTCGGAGTAATTAACTTATTTTCAATTCAATTTTAATAAAATTTCTTAAAGGAGTACAATTATTTTAATAAATTCAGATAAAATTCTGCCAAAAAATTCAATTATTTTTATGAATAATAAAATTCTTCAAATGAATTCAATTATTATTTTCATTAATAATAAAATTCTGTGGAAGAATTCAATTATTTTTAATTGAATTTGAATCAAATTTCTCGAAAGAATACAATTATTTTTAAAAATATTAATTAAATTCAATTATTTTTATGAATAATACAATTCTTCAAATAAATTCAATTATTTTCATTAATAATAGAATTTTTCAAAAGAATACAATTATTTTTAAAAATATTAATTAAATTCAATTATTTTTATGCATAATAAAATTCTTCAAATAAATTCAATTATTTTCATTAATAATAAAATTTTTCAAAAGAATACAATTTATTTCTAAAAATTCAATTATTTTTATAAATAATAAAAATGTTCAAAGAAATTAAATTATTTTCATTAATAATAAAATTCTTCAGAAGAATTCAATTATTTTTAATACCATTTTAATAAAATTTCTAAAAAGAATACAATTATTTTTAAAAATATTATGTAAATTCAATTATTTTTCAAAAATTCCAAAAAAATTCTGCAAAGGAATTCAATTATTTTCCTAAATAATAAAATTCTTGTTAGACATTCATTTATTTTCATAAATAATAAAATTCATTCTAGAAATTCAATTATTTTAATGAAGAATAAAACTCATCGCAGAATTTCAATTACTTTTAATACAATTTTAATCGAATTTACCAAAAAGTGTGATTATGCTGACAAATTTTATTAAAATTCGTTGAAAGAATTCAATTATTTACAAAACTCGATAAAATTCTTTATGAGAATTCAATTTCGAGAAACATTTATTTGAAATTAATTTTTTTGAAAAAGTTTAATTGAATTTTCTTTTATATTATTTGAAGTTTTTATTTTCTAATACGCATTTAATTAAAGAAAATTGAGGAATAAAAAAAAGTGAGGAAAATTGAGGAAAAAATTGAGGAATAATTGAAATTTTTTTAAATTGAATATTGTAAACAAATGGATTTGAAAATTGCCAAAGAACTTTTTCGAAAATTATTAAAAATAACAGATATAAAGTAAAATTATTGTTAAAAATTTTTGAAAATAATAATTGAATGGAAATAATGAAAATAATTTTGAAAAAGTATAATATTCTTATAATATAAAATAATGATTTTATTACTTGGTCATCTTTAATTATTATAAAATATGAAGAAATCGATCACTCCGAGTCGAATCACTCCGAACTCAGAGTTATCGATATCTTCATGTTTTATGATTATAAAAAAATTTAATGAACTAAAATTTCATTCTTTGAAAAAAATAATATAAAAATTGATTATTTTAATCTTTTTTGGTGTTAATTTAATTTGCAACACTTTTTAATACCTCACGATTTACTGTGTTCAATAATAAAATTCCCAGCTTTTCAAAAAAAAAATTACACTTCACTCAAAAAAGTTTGTTTCTTCCTGAGCAGCAGTATTTAGTGTAATGAAACGGTACTTTGTCAGTAATAGACACCTTTATATAAAAAAAATCAAGTGGGCGTACTACAAATAGCAAATCTAATTAAAAAGATTCTTCTTCCTCAGGCCACTCTCATCATTTCATTCTTGTAAAACCGTCCTTGTTCTCATTCACTCGCGCATTCTTTAGAATCATATATAAATACAATAATGATCCGCAATCCAAAGTGCTTAATATCACTACACTCTCTCGCTCTTTTTTTCGCCCTCACACTACTTACTCCTAAAGGCCTATATTCAAAATTAAATATCAGGATCATGAGAGCAAAAGGGATTACGTTTCTTATACATTAACTCAAGGACTGTGAAAATGATATGTTATTCTAACACGATTTCTTGAATGCTTTAACAATGATAAAATCTTTCATTAATGCGGACCTTGATCCAGTCAAAGTTTACTTCTCTCATATATATATATATATTGCATCCAAATATACAATATGCAACGAGATACGAATTACGAGGCGGTTTGAAATGATAAATTATTCCACATGATTTTAAAGGCATCTGGAATATCTTTCATTTATATATCTGTGGTGAATTTACATTATTTAGCGAGTATTGTTTGTTGAATAATCACATTAAAGATGATGATGAATTTCCTCGGACTTTTTATGACGAGATCATTCATTACATCAGTTTAAGATAGTGATGCAGAATAGTACATTCTGAATTGCAGAATGTAACGCAAGGTTAGTATTTTCTTTTTTTTTTTGAGGTCAAGAACCGAAAATAGAACAAAACTGGAAGTGTAATAAAAAAAATATTTTTAAAAACTAGATATATATGAGAACAAATAATGTATTTATATTGAGTATATAATAATATATATACAATGTATATGTACGTATAAAATATGAGAAAAAAGAGGGAGAGGGAAGGGGACAAAAAGAGGGGAATATAAACACGAGGGTTTATCGAGCAGTATTACCTGCAATCCTAGAGTTCTTATCTCTTTGGACACCCACTTAAAAACTGGTCTCTTTTCTCTACTATAGAAAACCTCACACGTTGCCTTATCATTCTGTGTACATATACTTTTTACTTTCAAAATTTTTACTATTGAATATTTTCTCTATTTAATATTTCCAATTTAACATCATTTTTCCAATACTCAAAAACTTTTATTACTTCAATATTTTCAATTTAAAATTATTTTTCTAATCCTTCAGTACTTTTATTAATAATATACACGGCAAAAAATGCTAAATTGAATGCATGATGTCCTTGATTTGATACACATTTTTTGGTTTCAATTCGTTGCGATTTGGTACTAGTTATCAGTGTTTTTAATAAAATTTAATTAACCGTACTTCTCAATCATTTCAAATATTTCACTAGATTTTTTTTACTTTTAGTTGTAAATTAGGAATTATTCTATTTTAATATATATTTACTTAATTTAATACAGAAATTGCTGCTTCAAAAAAATTTAATGCAATAATATTAAAATAATAGTTTTTTTCCTCAATCTAATTCAATAATATATAACTTATACAAATAAAAATTGAAAATTTTATATCATTTTTACCTTTTACTATTTTCTAATCATTTTAGGTTCGTTTCTGTAGAGAATAATTTTTGCAACTCTTTTCACTAAAAATAATAATTTAATTTTACTACAATTCATTAAATATGTACAACTAAATACAAAAAAAATTCAAATTCTTTTAAAATTAATCAAAGTTTTAAAAATATATATTAAATTAATTATTGAAAAAAAATTGAATTTTGGAAAAGTTACAAATAAATGCAGAAATTCAATAATTTTTACAATTAATAATATATTCTTCTCTGAAATTTAATTATTTTCATTAATAATAAAATTCTTCAGAGGAATTCAATTATTTTCATTAATAATAACATTCTTCGGAGGAATTAAAGTATTTTTAATTTAATTTTAATAAAATTTCTTAAAAGAATACAATTATTTTTAAAAATATTAATTATATTCAATTATTTTCAAAAATTCCGGTAAAATTCTTCAAAGGAATTTAATTATTTTTATAAATAATGAAATTCTTTAAAGGAATTAAATTATTTTCATTAATAATATCATTCTTCGGAGAAATTAAATTATTTTCAATTTAATTTTAATAAAATTTCTCAAAAGAATACAATTATTTTTAAACATTCTGATAAAATGCTTTGAAAGAATTCAATTTTTTTTATAAATAATAAAATTCTTTAAAGAAATTCAATTATTTTCATTATTAATAAAATTCTTTACAAGATTTCAATTATTAAAAAAAAAAAATGAATAAAATTCGTTGCAAGAATTCAATTATTTTTAAAAATATTAATTAAATTCAATTAATTTAAAAATTCCAATAAAATTCCTGTTAGAAATTCATTTATTGTCATAAATAATAAAATTCTTGTTAGAATTTTATTTATTTTCATAAACAATTAAATTCATTGCAGATATTCAATTATTTTTATAAAAAATAATAAAACTCATCGCAGAATTTCAATTACTTTTAATACAATTTTAATTGAATTTCCCAAAAAGTTGTTATTATGCTTACAAATTTTATTAAAATTCGTTGAAAGAATTCAATTATTTACCAAATTTGTTGATAAAATTCTTTATGAGAATTCAATTTTGAGAAACATTTATTTATTCAATAAATTATTTATTTTTGTATTTAATTTAAATAATTGAATCCACGTAGAATTTTCTAATAAAAATTGATTTAAAAATGAACTTCAGTTAAAATTTCAGATCATAATTGAATATTAAAAACATTATAACGTAAATTTTTTTAGAAATAATTGAATTTTGAAAAGATTTCAAATTAAAATTTTTGATATTCTGTATTTTTCATACTTTTGACTGAAAATTCTGTAGAATTAATTTTTTTTAAAAAGTAAAAAAATTTGTTTGAAAAAAAATATGAAACAAGAAGACATTAAACACTCCGAGTCTTCGACTTGGAGTGTTTTGTCTTTTTGTTTTATATTTGTTTGATATCTTCTTGTTTTATAACAATATTCTTATAAGTTGTTAAATTTCAAAGAGGTTTGAATTTTATTAAAACAATTGTAATTAAGAAATAGAAAATAAATGATGAAAATTATTTCCTTATAAAAATTGTGAATTTTCTTCAAAAATATTAAGAAACGGGAGTCATAATTTTTTTTTATATTTTCTAATTTCTTATATTATTTTACTATAAATCATGAAAAAATATCTGGCTATTTTCGATTTGCCTAAGAATATTTTTTAAAGAAAAAAAAACAAAAGCAAACACAAAAACTAACTTCAAACTGCGGACAGAATGAATGAAAGACAGAATTATCAGAGTTTTACAAGTATTTAATTTTTAATTAAACCTTATTTTCCTATTTATTTCCCAATTCCTGTTTTTTAAAAATTTTTATTTTTCCCACAAAAGTTGTTTCTCCCTTCACCTTTGTTCACATTCTGAATGTTTAATTTCTAATGGTTCTTTTATTTGGTTTTTGTTTCAGGTAAGTGCTTATAACGATCAATCGATTATCCACTAATGGGTGAGTTCCACTTTTCATTCTATGTTTCTTGACAAAAAAAAAAGGAAAAAAAAGTTCCTCGGAAGATTAATTAAACGGCCCAACAAGCGTGAACAAACGAGCTTGTTTTCATCGAAACAGTATTTATATATGTGTATATTGAAAAGAAAAGCAACACGTTGCTTTATAGGAAGGAGATTGATTTAATGGTACGACATACAAATTCCGGTGAAATAAAATTGGAATTTTATGTTAATTTCCTAATTTCAAGAAATGCTTGACACATTTTTCGGTTTTGAATGAATGTCCAATTTAATTATTATTACTTTGGGATTTCAAATAACGAAGAGGAGAAAAATTAATAAAAAAAAAAGATGAATTTCTATGAAGAAAAATAATTGGAATCAACAACTGATGATAATTGCAATTAAAAATAATTATAACTCAAATTTACGATTTTTTCTTTATAATTTCTATAACGACAAATGGGGCAATTAGTGACAGAATTACAAATTTCTTACTGTTACTTATTACCCCGATAAACTTGCTTGCAAAATTTTTTGGTAACTTTGCTGCAAGGTTACGTATTAATATAAACGTTACGAAAACGGAAAATTTTAATTTTCAATTAAGTAAATAATACATTTTGATACATCTTTTATTTTCAAATGAAAAGAAATAGAAAGGTACGTACAAAAAACATAGAAAGAAATAGGAATAGAAAAAAAGTAATAGGAAAAATGTCAAGATAACAAAATAGTTTTTGCATCCGCAGTCGAAAAGAAAACGTCTACGAACAAAAAATAGAATAAAACCGAATTTACAAAATGCGGCGAATTATAGATAAAGCAATTGGAAAAATACACCCGGACTCGAGGAAATGACTCATCTCACATATAGAGATTGGATTTTTTTCCAAATCTCTTATTTTTCCCTTTCCTTACACTTGAATTGCAATCCCGTGCGTAAATCAGACATGTTCCGAGGTTCCATTTACGATTGCCGCCACGGGGATTCCCTGTCCGAGTCCTGTGGTTCCCAGTAGATGAACCTTGGATCCTCCTTCTTTCTTTTTCTCAAATTCTTTTTTTTTTACTTCTTTTTCTTCTTTTTCCAGATAGTTTTTGAAGATAAGACAAGACATTTAGGATGAGCTTCTTTATCTCCATGACCTACAGAATCTAACGATTCGTTCTTTTTTTATTTCACTCTCTAAGATTCCTCAATCGTCATTCAGCCTCAATCGTCCTTTCGATGACAAAGAACTTTTTAATCTCGTTTCTTATATATAGGTTTTCACATTAGACGATAGAGAATGAAGTGAGTGTGTGTTCTTTAAGAGAAGAATTCCTTATTCTTTTATAAACGTTCCAGGTATATACATGTATGACGTTATACAAAAGAAAAATTCCAGAATCCACAAGAGAGTTTCTCTAAATTATAAAATAAGATATGTACCAGAATAATGGGAAAATTTTTTTTTTTTATTTTGCCGCAGTCGAAAATTGTGTGGGAGAGAAATGAAAAAAGAAAAGGAAAAAAAATTGGAGATTAATAGTTTTACTAAAAAATTTTCTAAAAGAATTCAATTATTTAAAAAAATTCTTTTATAAAATTCTACGCAAACATTTAATTATTTTCCAAAATAATAAAAATTTCACAGGAATTCAATTATTTGTAAATTTTTTACAAATTTCTTCGGATTGAATTATTTTCAAAAATAATAGAAGTTTTTTTCAGGAATTTAATCAATTTCATAAACAATAAAGTTTATCGCATAATTTCAATTATTTTTAATAAAATTTTCTTCGAATTCCTCGAAAAATGTAATTGTTCTTAAAAATTTTATTAAAGTCCATCAAAATAATTCAATTATTTAAAAATTTGATAAGAAAATTCTTTATGAGAATTTAATTTAGAGAAACATTTATTCATTCAATAAATTATTTATTTTCATATTTTTGAATCATAATTTTTGAACAATTAACAATTTTCTATTTTTTATAAATAAAAAGGAGTTCTTACTTAAATTTTAAAATAAAATTAGTAATTTAAAAAAAATGGAATTTAAAAATTTGTAATTCAAATTTTTGTTGAAAACACTAAAAAAAGCAATTCAGGAGAAATTACAAATAATTACAGAAATTCAATTATTTTCAAATGTAATGACATTCTTCTCACAATAATTCAATAATGTTCAAAATTTTTTAAAAATTCTTGTTAAAATTTTAATTATCTTTATAAATAATAAAATTCTTCTCTGAAATTCAATTATTTTCATAAATAATAAAATTCTTCGGAGGAATTCAATTATTTTCATAAATAAAACTCATCGCGGAATTTCAATTATTTTTAATACAATTAAAAATCGTCAAAAGAAATCAATTATTAATAAATGTAATGATAAAATTCTTTATGAGAATTCAATTTTAAGAAATATTTAACTATTCAATAAATTATTTATTTTTGCATTTAAAAAAATGAATTCTCGTAGAATTTTCTAATAAAAATTGATTTAAAAAAGAATTTCAGTTAAAATTTTAGATTCGAATATTTCTTAATTAAAATTATTCAAATATTCAAATAATATTTGAATATTAAAAGCATTTTAGCATGAATTTTAAGAAATAATTAAATTTTCAAAAGGTTTCAAATTAAATTCTTTAAAAATCTTAATTATAACCAACAATTCTGTAGAATTAATTATTTTGAAAAAGTTTAATTGAATTTTTTTCTGAAATTATTTGAAGTATTTATTTTTTGCTACGTATTTAATTGAAGAATTTCTGAATAATTGAAATTTCGTAAAATTGAATAGTAAACGAATTTGAAAATTCTCAATGAACTTTTTCAAAAATTATTAAAGATAATTGACTTAAAGAAGATTTTTATTTAAGAATTCTAGAAAATAATAATTGAATTAAAATGATGAAAATAATTTTGAAAAAATGACAGTTAAAATATTCCTATTATATAAAATAATGATCTTATCTTTAATTTCTTAATTTTTTATAGTAAATATTCCTTTTAAGTTGTTAAATTTCAAAAAGGTTTGAATTTCAATGTTTTGAAGAATTTTAATTCCTGTGGAAAAATAATAATGATTAAATATTTATTTAGAAAAGAAGTTATTGATGTTTTCGAATAATTTTACAATCATTTTTAACAAATAGAAATTTTATAATATTTTCTCCAAAATAAATTAAAAATTTCTTCAACCAAATTTGATTTATAACATTTTTTTTACTTAAAACTTGTACTTTGTGAATTGTAATTAAGAAGCAGAAAATGTGCAAAATATTTTCTACTTTCTAATTTTAATTTTTCCAACAATTTTTTAATTTTTTTTTGTTTTAGAAGAAAGGGAAAAATAGCTGCATAATTTCGATTTTTCAAACAATTAAGTTTTTTATATTAAGAAAAAGGATAAAATTTTTAGGATTTACATTTGTTAATTACCTAAAACGTTTGTTACAGAATGATAATTTTTGTTTAGAAACAAAGAAATATTGAATAATTTTTTTTAGATTATTAAAAATATTTTTGAATTATTTGAAAAATAAAGATAATATTATTAAATTAAAAAATAATAAAATTTTACTACTATTTTGCTTCTTTTTTCTTTCTAAATAGACAGAATTTACTTTTATGGAAATTTATGTAAACAATAGTAAAAAAAAATCTTTCAATTGATATACTATTTTATGGAAGAAGAACGATTGTAGGTAAAATCTAGATCGGCTGTATAATTCATTTTCTAGAAAGTATATATATATATATATATATCTATCTATCCGCAAGTTCTATGTAGAATGTGATTTAAAGTATTATATGCAGTTTATAAAGCAGACATAGCATCGGAATTGACTCATATAGGGAACACGCACTCAGACGCAAATATATAGTATATATATTTATATTTATATACGAGGAAAGAGATAAAATAGATGAGACCGAAGAGAAATCGAAAGGGAAAAGAAGAGTGTGCATTACACTTATGCATTCTGCACGCGATCCTTTCGGTCCATAATGGCAAACTCCATATACTGAATAAAAAATATAAAATAGAAGTCTAAAAATATAAATTTCTATATATAAAATATATATAAATATATAAATGCCTTAAATATACAATTATATAATGATATAAATTCTGTAGTCAGGGTTGAACAACAATGTTTATATTTATTTAAAAAATTCTATAGAAATATATAAATGCCTCAAATATACAACTATATAATGATATAAATACTGTAGTCAGGGTTGGACCACAATGTTTAGAATATAAAAATATCCCCCTCAACTTTTGTCTTTAAAATCTAAATAACAGTTATTCATCATAAAATATTCAAATTACCCATTTTTTGCTCTCCAATCTCATAATATCCAATTATTCAGTTTCTATTTCAAAATAAAATAATCTTCTTATTGCATCAAAAGAAAAAAAAAGCAGGTGAACCTTTAAAAAGAGGCACACGATTCGCTATTTATAAAAAAGACCCAAGTATCCTCGGCTCTTTCTACTTTTTTTCGATTCCTTTTTCATTATCTGAAATCTCATGTAGAACGGATTTGGTTGACCGAAGAATATTTCTCTTTTCTCCTGAAACGAATTCAACGAAATCTTTTTTCCAAGCTATATAGTATATATATTGGGATCTAGTTTTTGGAGGTTGGACGCAATTCTCTCCCCTCCTCCGCCCCCCATGTCGTTCGTTACGTATGCGGTTTCAGAACGAAACCGATCTCATCATTTGACGTTAGTTTAGATTGTTTAGACAACAGATTTTCGTTTGTATAAACGGCTGGCTATTCTTCAATGAAATTTCTTCCCCTTCTCGTCGAGAACAGAAACTTGATAAACTATATAAAGAAGAAAAAAAAGGAGGTTCTTTCGAAAAAAAACGTGCGGTTAAAGAAATTCAGAAGTATTTCTCCCTTGATGATTCCCATATGTTGAACACGTTTATATACATAGAGATTCGTGCTTTTCTTGCCTCCTGTGAGAGAGTGAAATGAGAGGGGTCAATTTTTCTATGTTTACTTAATTTTTATAAATGTTCGCCTGCGGTTGTAAATTACGTTTGTAAAGGGAGATTTTATTTTTACTCTAGTTTTTAAATTCTCAATTTGAATGTTTGTTGTATTATCCAAATTACAAAATTTGTTATTTTCAAATTTTTATTTTTGAATAATTTCAAAATCAGAATTTTAAAAAATCTCTTATTAACTACATAATTAATTATTAAGTGTTGAAATAAATTTTTGTAGAAAGCCATATAATTTAAGTAGTTTAAGATCTTTATAATTAATTATTGTTTATATTATCAAAGAAATTTAATATAATTCTTCGAAAGAATTCAATTATTTTCATATATAATAACATTCTCCTTGAAAATTAAATTATTTTTAAAAATAGTAAAATTCTTCGCTGGAATTTAATTATTTTCTATAAAAATTAGAAAATAACACAATTTGTTTATAAAAATTTAATTATGTCCATTTTTTAATAAAATTTTGGAAAACTGAAATTAATTTTTTTTAGAATTTAAAAACTAATTTTTCAGAATTTTCAAAAATTCAACTATATTGAAAAATTTTGATTAAATTCTTCAAAGAAATTCAATTATTTTTATTAATAATAAAATTCTTCGGAGAAATTCAATTATTTTTATTTTTATTTTAATAAAATTTTTCGAAAGAATACGATTATTTTTAAAACTATTAATTAAATTCAATTATTTTCATTAATAATAAAATTTTGTGGAGGAATTGAATTATTTTTAATACAATTTTAATACAATTTCTCAAAATAATACAATTACTTTTAAAAATATTAATTAAATTCAATTATTTTTAAAAATTCCGATAAAATTCTTCGAAAGAATTCAATTATTTTTTAAATAATAAAATTCTCTAAAGGAATTCAATTATTTTCAGAAATAATAAAATTCTTCAAAGAAATTCAATTATTTTCATTAATAATAAAATTCTTGGGAGGAATTCAATTTTAATAAAATTTCTCGAAAGAATACAATTATTTTCAAAAATTACGATGAAATTCTTCGAAAGAATTAAATTATTTTTTAAATAATAAAATTCTTCAAAGGAATTCAATTATTTTCATTAATAATAAAATCCTTCAAAGAAATTCAATTATTTCCATTAATAATAAAATTCTTCGGAGGAATTCAATTATTTTTAATTCAATTTTAATAAAATTTCTCAAAAGAATACAATTATTTTCAAAAATTCCGATGAAATTCTTCGAAAGAATTCAATTATTTTTATAAATAATAAAATTCTTCAAAGGAATTCAATTATTTTCAGAAATAATAAAATTCTTCAAAAAAATTCAATAATTTCCATTAATAATAAAATTCTTGAATGGAATTCTATTATTTTTAATACAATTTTAATAAACTTTCTCAAAAAAGAATTATGATAAAATTTTTCAAGACAATTCAATTATTTTTATAAATTGTAAAATTCTTCTTAAGAATTCAATGATTTTTGTTGAAATACAAAAATTTTAAGATTGAAAATATTTGAAATGGAAAATTATTAAAAAAGTTAGAAAACAAAAAAGCAAACAACAAACATCAAACTGCGAACAGATTATCGGAATACAACGATTATTAATATAGACAGAAGATAGATAAAATATATTTTTATAATACATTTAGAAATTAAAATTTAAAATTCATAGATTCTCAAAAATTAATAAATATTTTTATTTTATTTATTCACTTATTTTGTATTTTTTCGTCTATATTCAAATGCACTGTGAAGAGTCATAGAAAATGATTATATTCACCCTCAGAAAATCTTTTAAGTTTTACCGTGTGTAAAAGTGAAGACTCATATCCGGTCACTTCGCGATGAAACATCGTCATCATCGTCGTCGTCATCGTCACGCTCCTCCTCGGAAACTGTACCGAGGGGGATATCATCCTTGTCAATGTGAAAATCCACTAGGCTTTGACTTTGTGTCTTCATTGCTGAAGAAATCTTACTTCCACCCACTCGAGCATGATATATACCTTTAAGGTACTCTAGATGTCCTCAAAAAGTCCTCATTTTTTTTTCTTTTTCATTTTTTTCTTCTTTTTTTTCTATTCAACCCTCATCTCGCAAAGGGAATGAACTTTGTTAGCGAGTCATTAACCCCTCAACACTGTTCCTCTGACCCCTTTTTACTTCCAAGGAACACTCTCGATTGTGTCCAATTTACTACTCTCGTTAAGGATTGTATATAAAAAATTCGAGCTTTCTTTTCATTTTTCTTTTTTTTTCTATTGTTCTTATTGCAGGCTTCGCACTCATCTATACTAAAACCTACTATTTACTACTTTTTTTTACGTAATGCTACTATTTGGGTACTTTTTTTAGATTTTAGCTACTGAAAGCTACTATTTCTGCTTTTTTAGAATTTCCACTATTTTAAATTCGCTAATACTATAGAAATCAAAAAACTATTCTCAAAAATTAAAATTAAATTCTTTAAAACGGTTCAATTATTTTCAAAAAATATTCGTAACTCAATCATTTTTAATATCCAGTATTTTCCCAAAATTTCGCAAAAGAATTTTCATGAATAATAAAATTCCTACAGGAATTCAATTAACTAAGAATAATATTTTCAAATAAATTTCGAAAAAATCAACTATTTAACAAAATTCTAATACAAATCTTCACAATAATTCAATTACTTTCACTAATAATAACAATTTTCATAGAAATTCAATTTTTTAAAAAAAATTTTTGATAAAATTTTAAGCTAGAATTGAATTATTTTTATAATTAAACTCATCGAAGAATTTCAATTATTTTTAATAATATTTTAAATTAATTAATTGAAAAATTGAATTATTTCCACAAATAAAGTTTTCGACAAGAATTCAATTATTTAAAATAAAATTTTCATAATATTTATTATATTTCGAAAAAATTAATTATTTAAAACAATGTTTATAAAATTCTTATGAAGAATTCAATTATTTTCACAAATAATAAAAAAATTCTTCGCAAGATTTCAATTATTTTTAATACAATTTTACAGGAATTGCACAAAAAATGTAATTGTTATTAAAAATTTAATTTCAATTCCTTGAAAAAATCAATTAATTAAAAATTTTTTTTTAAAATTCTTTGGAAGATTTCAACAATTTACAAAAATATTAGAATTTTTCACAGGAATTCAATTATTTTCAAGTACCTTAATAAAATTGTTCGATAGAAATCAGTTATTTTAAAAACAATTTGAATTAAATTTTTTTGAAATAATTCAATTATTCTTTTAGATTTTAAAAAAATTCTTCCCAAGAATTTAATTATTTTAAGGCATTTTAATAAAATTCTTTGCAAAATTCAATCATTTTCAAAAATAACAATATTCATCACAAGAATTCAATTATTTTTAAAAGTAATAAATTTCTTTTTGGAAATTCAATTATTTTAAAAAATTCTATTAAATCGTTTGCAAGAATTCAATTTTTTTATTTTCATAATCAATAAAATTCTTTTTAGCAATTCAATTATTTTCAATATAATTTGAATAAAATGCAACACAGACATTCAATTATTCTGAAAAGTTTTAATAGAATTCTTTGTAAAATTTAATTATTGTTAAAAACTTTTTGCAATTCAATGATGTTCAATATTTACTATTTTTAAAAAATTTTCAAACAGAATTCAATTATTTAAAAATTTTTTTGTAAAATTCTTCTTAAGAATTTAATTACTTTCATGAATAATAGAAATTTCTTAGGAATTCAATTATTTAAATTAGAATTTGCCTAAAATTAGACGAAAACAATCAATTATTTAAAAATTTTTATAAAATTCTTTGCAAGAATTAAATTATTTGTATAAATATTTCAATTCTTTCGCATGAATAATAAAATTCGTTGCAGGAATTCAATTCATTAGCAGGATAAGAAAGAAGTAAATGTTTTTGATAAAATTAGGAAAAAGTCCTTAATTTTTTCTTCTATGTTTAGCTTTGTTTTGTTTACTTTATTCTCGTAATTTATTTTCCCCATATTTTACATTTTTTAGTTTCTTCATTTCTCTTATATATCGTCTCTTATTAATTTCTATTTTATTTATTCTTTTATTTCTATTACTATATTTTTTATTTTTTATTATTTATTTCTTCTTTCGTCTTTTTCTTTGTTTTTCAGTTACTTCGTTTGTCAATTTCTTTTTTGTTTTATTTTTCTTATTGCATTTAACTTTTCTTCTGCTCTTTCTTCTTCTATCAGTGTTATTCTTCGACTCCTTGATTTCTTAACAACTTTTTTATTTATTGCTGCTTTGATTAATTTCTTCTTTTTAAAATTTTTTCTTCTTTGATTCATTTTATCTTTAAAATAAAAATAAAAGAAGAAAATATAAATAATATTGTCAAGATTTGACGAAAAACAAAGGAGATTGAAAAATTGCAATTTCATGAGAACAAAAATGATCAGAACAAATAAAATATCGTTAGATTTTATATTTTCTCACGAGAGAAATTTCGAGTATATAGTTACGGATAAAATTTCAAATATATCTTTGATTTCTCTTCCTCTACCCTTAGTTTTATTTCGAAACACGATTAATTTTTCCAAACAATGCAACATCCTGTTTTCAGAATTTTGCCTTTTTTTCCCAGCATCATGAAAATTGCCCTTTTGAAAAATGTTCCCGCCGACTTATTTTCATCGCTCTATCATTCGAATTTATTGATTCGGGTTGAAGTCCAGTCACTTCCGGATTGCATGCACACTGAGTGAGTGTCTCCCCACTATATAGTATAGTTTTTGGCAGTCATCATTGACGACACTCGAAACTATGATTATTCTCCTTCCTCTCTTTTTCTCCTGCCAGCACCCTCACTATATCTGTTTGCCCTGTCCTTTTGAGTCTTTGAGCTTTTCATCCGGAACGAATTTCCTTTACGAGTTCGATTCACTCGAACAACAAAAGTCAAGTAGTTTCTATAGTTCGAGTGGTCGCCGAACCTTGAAATGGGAGGATTTGTGCTCGTTTGTCGAAAACACTCTAAATACCCACACCTTGATTGATATACCGAGATAGTTTGTTCCCTCTCACCGCACTAAACAACCAAGATCATTGTTGATTTTCAAAAAGTTTTTCCTTTTCTTCTTTCGACGTAACATAAAAGGAAAAAATAATGTCTCTTCTCAAAATCAGAATTGTATTTATTTTTAAAGGACTATATATTGTCACTTCGATTTTTAAGTATACATTATATTCATTAACTCCCGCACAGAATCGATTTATAAATTATCTCTATTGTAAACAATTTTCAAAAAGTTCGACCAGGTGTATTCTTTATAAACGAATTTTTCAATTCTTCTTTTTCGAAGAAATTTCGGCTCATTAATGTCAACTCTTGAAGAAAAATATCTTAAATATTGGGATTTCTTTAAATATATATATATATATATATATATATATATATATATATATATATATATATATATAAATAAGCAATTTGCTTGTTTATTTTAATTAATTAATTTTTAATTAATTAAATTAATTAATTAATTAATTTAATTGTTTAACTGTCGTTGTGGAAAATATTTTTCTTTACTTTCCGTTCCATTGAACCTGAGAAATTTTAAAATAAGAAAAAATATTGTAAACTTAGAAAGGAATACAATTATTTTAATAATTAATAAAAATTTGTCAGAAATTCTATTATATTTACAAACTAGCAAACAATTCGCGCGGCTAATTTCTTACTACCTTTTTTTAAATATAATTAGTATTTTAAAAATAATAGAATTTAAAAATTTTCTAATTTAAATTCATGTTGAAAACACTAAAAAAATCAATTTTGAAATAATTACAAATAATAATTAAAAAAAAAATAAAATTCTTCTTACAAAATTCAATTATGTTCAAAATTTAAAGAAATTCTCGTAAAAATCCCAATTGACTTTATAAATAACAAAATCCTTCTCCAAAGTTCAATTATTTTCATAAACGTCAAAAAAATTATTGTCCTAATTTTAATAATTTTCAAAAAATTTTCTAATTTTAATGATTTTCAATATCTACTATTTTAATAAAATTTCCCAAAAATAATTAAAATTTTGATTACTATTTTACTTAAATTTCACAAAACAATTCTATTATTAAAAAAAAAAAAAAAGGTTAAAAAATTCTTCTCAAACATTCAATTAATATAAAAAATATTAAAATTTTTCCTAAGAATTCAAGTATTTCAAAAAATAATAAAATACTTCTGAGAAATCAAATTATTTTCAAAAATAATAAAATTGTTTGCAAAATTTGAATGATTTAAAAGATTTTAATCAATTTTTTGGGCAAGAATTTAATTAATTTTCTAAATAATAACATTTTTCTAAAGAATTAAATTTTTTTTTCAAAAATCGATGCAAACATTCAATTATTTTTATAAATAATAGAATACATTGTAGAATTTCAATTATTTTTTCATACAATTTTAAATGAATTCCGCGAAAAGTGCAATTATTTTTAAAAAAATTTATTAAAATGTATTTATAAAATAAAAAATCTGATTTAAAAACAAAATTCATTTTTTCGAAAAAATTTTTGAATAAAAATAATACAATTTTCAAATAATTGCAGAAATTCAATTATTTGAGGAAAAAATAAAATTCTTCTTATAAAATTCAACTATGTTCAAATTTTGAAAAAAATTCGCGTAAAAATTCCAATTATCTTTATAAATAACAAAATTTTTCTCCAAATTTCAATTATTTTCATAAATATCAAAAAAAAATATTTAAAAAAAAGTTTAATAAAATTCTGTGCAAACATTTAATTGTTTTCATAAATAATAAATTTTTTTTAAGGAATTCAATTATTATTTTCATAAAAAATAATTTGAAATTCTAGAAAATAATAATTGAATTAAAATGATGAAAATAATTTTGATAAAGTTATAGTAACAATATTTTTATAGTATAAAATAATGATTTTATCTCTCGATCATCTTTAATTATTATAAAACATGAAGATATTGATTGCTCCGAGTCGAAGACTCGGAGTGATCGATTTCTTCATGTTTTATAACAAATTCCAGTGGGAAATCCTGTTCCAAAAAAAAAGATTAAAAATAAGATTTGTGCAAATTTTTTTCTTCTTTTTCTAAAACAAAATAATAATTTTGTTTAAAAAAATTGTGATTCATAAACAATAATAATGCAAAATAAATAAATTTTCTATTTCTTAATCACAGTTGTTTAACAATTTGCTAATTTTCTTTAGAAGTAAAGAACAAAAATAATTTCAATTTGACAAAACATATTATTTAAGAAAATTTTAGTCTTTTAATGAAAAGATGTGAAAAAAATTCTGATGATTTCTATTTGTCATTATAATTTTGAATTAATTATTATAAAATAAAAATAATTATAACATAATAATATAATATGTATACAGTCTATCTAATGTTAACAAAAAACAAAAGTATAAATAAAAGACAACTTCAGAGTGTGAGGGGCAGAAAAAGTGAATGAATGAAAGAATGAAAGAACATTCAAATTATTATAGTTAATTTTTTTTTTTAAATTTCTTCGAAATAATTCCATTATTTTCATAAATAATAAAATTTTTACAGTAAAATAATCTTAAATTATTATGATCCTAAATCTCAAGGGACAGGGAAAGAGTCGAAAATTTTGTCTGGAAATCATGGAATAGTCAGGGAAAAAGTAAAATTAAATTTTTGTGTCAAACCTGCTAATGAAGCAGGAAGAGATTTTGCATTTTAGCTTCCAAGTGTATTTGTGTGTTTGTGTGTTGCGGTAAAAGAATTCAATGAATTAAGTAAATATATATACGTGATTCTCGTATGTCTCGTTCGATCTCAATGAGTATCTCGTTTCGTCGTGATTTCGATAAAAAGCAATTAAAGCCACGCGCTCGTAACCGCTATCAAGGACGACGAATCGTTTGCTCGTTTACCTGCCTTTTCTATACTTTTCTTCCTGAACCTGATATCACTTCTGGGCTTATAAATACAAACACACACTCGTATCGAAATCAAAAGAAAGCTTTTAATGAGCGGCAGATTAACTTCTATAGTTAAGCTTTCTATAAATATTCTCTCTCTCTCTTCATAAAAACTCTATACCTTCCATAAGAACATTTTTTAAAATGTCACAATTGCTACAGAGAGAATCTTTTTAAAGGAAAATGAATTTTTTTTCTCAAGTGCTACCTAAAATTAAATTCCTCACCACGAATAAGGATATTGAAAAGATGATAAGAGTAGATGACAAGAGTAAATGATAAGAGTGAAAAAATTGATAAGAGCTTTTTTAATAAAGTACTTTTCGATTAATTGAATGGCGTTTGAAACTCTTTGAGAAAAATTAAAATTCAAAGAAGAGCGGGTCAATTTGATTATATGACATTATAATGGGTGTCGTTAGAATGTAAAAATCTTCCAAGAGAGAGAAAGAGAAGGAAAGTCGACGTCTCTTCAATGTCAAGCATTGTTTGACTATGATTATATAACGTGAGAAAAGTTCAAAGGTTTAAAACAAGTATTTCATGCTACATTGTATTGCGTTACGCGTCATGCACTTCTATGAATTAGCGAAGGTCAATTCCGGACAGTCGAGTCAGGTTAAGAACCGTAGCTTCTAATAATTTTAACGCTACGTTATTATTTTTTGCACTAGCTCACAAAGTGGTGTGTCCAATTATTGCTGACGATGAAAAAAAAATAGAAGAAGATGATGTTCGAAGCAGGAGAAAAGAAGAAGCCACGAAAGTAAACTTAGTGGTCACGCAAAATTAGGTTTCGGTATTTTTTGTGTTTTAACACAAAATTTCCATTACAATCTTCAAAATTTCCATTTGCCATATGTTGCTTATTGGTTGATGAAAATACATCCTTTTGTTACCAACATTTGTAAGTAGTTAACCATTATTACTGTTGTAACAACCTTTCAAGCAAGTATTTTTGGAACTACCATTTGTATAAAATTAAAAATAAGAAAGTTTTGAATTTGTTACAACATCCATATTTTGATTATTAATACAGTACAACCAAAGATTCAATACATTATTCAATAGCATAAAAATAGTTTTCCAAAATCATCATTACCGTTGATGATCAACAATTACTTCTAAAAGAGGGAAAAAAAACTTTCTCCAGCTTTCGCCTTCCTCTTTTTTGTCTTGCAAACAAAACGTCGTCATTAATTTAGAGATTACGAATAGAGAACATAATATGATTGTCTGGTAATTTTGTTGACAGGTTTGACAATGTCTCCTGGTGAGATTGTGGACTCGAAATGAAATTAAAGTCATTAATTTAATTTATGAGCATAAGTTTGTAGTTGACGATGTCGTCTTGCGAGGAAATGATGATTATTTCGGTCCCTTACAATATATATAAATTCTCGCAATGAAACAAAACGTAAACGTCTGCACGTTTATACAACACAATATACACCTTCCAATGAGTGCAATTAGTCGAGTGCGGAAGCCGCCCACGTTGTGTCGGACAATTAATAGATGGGGGAAGTTGATCTAAATGCACGCGATATGTATTTTATTGTGTATGTGTATATATCCTCAAGCTATAACCAAAGAACTTTGGATTGTCGGGAGATGCTAAATTATATACATAATCATGGTAGATACTAATATGATAATTGTAAAATTTATCTTAAATGCGTATCTCAATTAATTACCGAATTTTATTGTACACGAAAAATGTGTTTTACAAATAGAAAAAAAATTTTTTATACAATTCGAAGGAAAAATTGTTATACTTGAAGAAAAGAACGGTTATGAAATTGTATGTTTATAAGATAAATATGTTTATTTTGTTATTAAACTTAACATTGTATGTTAAACCTGTGTCTATAACTTATTAATAAACATTTTATTAAGGATTAATTCTTGTTTTAGTTAGAAAATTAGTGTTAAATTTTCCATACATAAATAGTAGGGAAGAATTACTATACTAAATATGCTGATATTACCATTTTGTATAAAATCCCTAAAGAAAGGGAGAAATTATAGTTTATTATGCAAAAAATACTATAATTAGTAAAAAAAAACTTTAAAATTTTAATTTTCCCCTTCTGACACTTCTGTTATTCCTAATGGATTACTCTTATCGCCTCTTTTCTCAGCAACTTTTCGAATTACCTCATCACTTACTTGTTTACAATCGTAGGCCCATCCAATTTTTTTGAATAGATTAATAAAATGTAAAACCACATTATAGTCAATATATGCAATTTCTCCTGTACGATAGTCCCATGGGAATACATGATGAAAATTATGCCAACCCTCGCCATTGACGATAAATTGAACAATTAAATTATTAGTTGCCTTTATTTTTCTAAAAAAAAATTATTTTATAAAAAAAAATTTTTTTTTAAATTAGAAAAAAAACATTAAAAAAGACTATTTTATTGAAAATATAATTTACCTGTCGTATGGTTTATATCCAAACATATGTGAAAAACTATTAATAGAAGAAATTGCGTGTACCACTGCTTCGTAACGAATGAAGCATTGTGTTATAATTGCCCAGTACCAACTTTCATTCCAAAAGAATACTGGCACAAGGGTTGGTAATATAAATGCCATTAACAGTGTCACAATTACGAAGTGCCTTTAAGAAATAAGAAATAAGTGCCTTTAAAATAATAACAATAAAAATCTTTCTAAATCTAGATTAATGTCCTTTGACTGTTGCCAAAAAGTACCAATAGCTTCAAAACAACAAATTTTTTTTAAATTTACAAAATTATTTTTATAATTGAAAAAAAAAATTACTTATCGCCAAAATTCACTACTGGGTCGGCATTAATGTCACTCATATCAATTTCCTTTAATCGTTTTAAAACCTCTGGATGTTTGGGTAATAGATACCATCCCATGTGTGCAAACCAAAATCCACGATTTATATTGTGGGGATCAGCATCCGTGTCTGTGTATTTATGATGCAATCTATGCACTTTAACCCAATGACGCAGTTTAAACTATAACCACATAAAAATTATGATTAAGCATATTAAAAATTTAAAACAATTTAAATAATTTACAATAATAAATATACTTACATGTCCTGCACCATAGTACGCGCAAGCAAGTATTATTCTAAGGGGTAATTTTGCTTTGTAGGAACGATGTGACCAAAGACGATGCGCACCAGCAAGTTGTCCGCAAAGAACAAACACATAATAAGCGTAAACTAAAGCAAATATATACAAATATTAATAATTATTATATTAATAAAATTAATAGATTAATTAATTAATCAATAGAAATTAACTTTTTTCATTTATAGTTATAAATTATAAATTTAAACACAAGGGATGATAACTATTATCCAAACACTCAGATCTACAAAACTATCAATGGAAATTATAATTATAACAATAGACAAATAATTGATTTGTGTAAAATTTATCAAGAAAACAATTTATATAATAAATTATACATAACCGTACACCACAGAGCTGTCAATTTGTGAATCAAATAGGGAAATGTTAAAATCCCATAAACAGCAATGATGTGAGAAATCAGGTGAAAAATAACAAAGGCCCAATTAAAATCTTTTATCCGAATGTTCCACTCGTCTTTTAATGAAAGTTCCGATTTCATTCTAACTTTATCTTCACTTGCTGTTGTATCCTTATTTTCCGAATTCATTTTTTTGGATATTAGTTATATAATTTTTTTTTAACTTTTAGTCACTCTTCTAGTATTGAAAATAATAATAATGATAATTTTACACTACTAAATATAGTAGATCTAAAATAATACTGAATTCAACTTTACGAAATAGTGATCAATAATCAATCAAGAAATCAAGTAAGCGAATTAAGCGAAGCAAGTAGTGTCAAGCTATTTACGCATGTAACGAAGACAAGGTCCATTTATGTAAAAAATTGTTAACTAGACGTAATGGAATAATTAAATGTAAATATTACTTTTTTCATAAAATTAATTAATATTCGATCTTTTTTTAATAGATCTATTAAAACAAGATCGAATATTAATTATTTTCACGAAGTAGGTAATACCGACTCCAATTGTAATAAAATTAAAAATTTATTATTTTTCTATTTCTATTTTTTAGTTATAGATTAATTAATAATAATAATACTTACCTATATTAGAATTATATTATACTAAATTTTATTACAAAAATACAATTACAATAGAATTACAAAAATACAATTAAACTATTATTATTATACAAAAATCGTTATTTCTATATTAAAACTTGATATTTATTAATTCAAAAATTTTTTCAGAAATTATAAGAAATTTTTAATTTACAAAACAGGTTAATGAATTAACTAAACCCGGTCTTTATTACAAATGTCACTACACAGTACCGCTAACTGTTTAACAGTTATGTTATAAGGAAACTATAAAACATGAATGCCGGGAAATACACATTTTATAATAATTGTAACAGGTTCATTCTTTATTGCATTTTTTAGTATTAAAAAAGGAAACCAAAAAAACACCCAACTATTTGCAACATAATTCCAACACAATATATAATGTTTGTTCAAAGTACGAATATGACTCCTTAATGAGATTCTAATATTCAGCTTGTAGAACGAGAGGGAAAAAATACAAATTGACGGAAATTATCATAATTTTACCATAATATTTAAAATGAATTTAATGAAGCGCAATTGAACATTTGCAATTTCCGATATGGAATATAATTTTGTTGACGTACTTTTAAAACTCGTTTAGAGACAATTAATTATTTATAAATACCAAATTTAATGGTCAATTACAAAAAATTATTCGAAATTAATAATTTTTCCATTATATACATATTTATCGTATCTTTTATTTATTATTATTTCTATTTTGTGTACCTTTAATTCGGGAATATTTATTCTCTAATTCTTTCTATTAAATATATGAATTTATATATTATTTGCTTTAATATTATTCAAATATGAATTTTTGAATAATATCGGACTCAAATTTTCAAAAAATTAAATTATTAAATAATTTACTAATTAATTATTCTTCTTTAATAATTTCAAAAATTTTAATAAATACTTCGAAATAATTCAATTATTTTTTTAAATAATAACATCTTTGCAAAAATTCAATTATTTTCAAAAAAAAAAAATGTCACTGAAGAATTTAATTTTTTCTTTATTAGATATAAAATCTTTGCGAAATTTCAATTATTTTCAAAAAAAATGTCACTAAAGAATTCAATTTTTTCTTTTTTCGATTTAAAATTCTGTGTAAAAATTCAATTATATTCAAAACAATTTCACGAAAGAATTCAATTTTTTTTCTTAATTTGCTATAAAAAATTTCAAAGGATTCAATTATTTTCTAAAATTTTAATAAATTCTTCGAAAAAATTCAATTACATTTGTAAATAGTAAAATTATTTGCTAAAATTCAATTATTTTTTAAACTTTTAATAAATCCTTCGAAACCATTCAATTTTTTTTAATTTTTAATAATATTTTTCGAAAAAATTCCTCAATTTCCTAAAATTTTAGAAATCCTTCGATACAATTCAATTATATTCATAAATAGTAAAATTCTTTGCAAAAATTCAATTATATTCAAAACAATTTCACGAAAGAATTGAATTTCAATTCAAGAATTCAATTCAATTCAAGAATTTCAAAGAATTCAATTATTTTCTAAAATTTTAATAAATTCTTCAAAAAAATTTAATTATATTTGTAAATAGTAAAATTCTTTGGAAAAATTCAATTATTTTTTAAACTTTTAATAAATCCTTCGAAACAATTCAATTATATTTTCAAAAATTTTAATAAAATTTAATAATTAAATGTTTAATTTCAATTATTAATAAACACGATTATTTTATAAACTTAAAATAATTTGTTCATAATATTCAATTATTTTTAAGATTTTTAATTAAAATTTTTAAAGAAACTATTATTTTAAAAAAAAAATTAGCAAATTTCTTCTCGAGAATTCAATTATTTTCGTAAAGAATAAAATTTTTCGAAGGAATTCTATTATTATCAAATTTTTTGATAAAATTTTTTGCAACAATTCGATGATTTTTCAATAAATTAATTTTAAAAATGGAAATTATTTAAAAGAAAAATTATTTTAAAAGTTAGGAAACAAAAAAGGAAACAACAACTAACTTCGAACTGCGAACAGATTACCGGAATACAACGATTATTAATATAGATTACAATTTTATTTTATAAAATTTTTAATTTTTATTTTTAATATAATATTATAATAAATTGTAATTTACATTTTTAATTAATAGTTAATAAATTTTAATTTACAATTTTGAAATTGTCTAAAATCATTTTTTCATTGCACGATGAGAAAATTATAATAAATTTCGTAAAAGTATTTCACAAATTGGAGCAAAAATGCGACAAAGTGAAATTTTGATATAAAAAATACTAAACTTTAAAAAAAATTTATGTAAAATTTAGCATAATTATATCAATTATAAGAATTTTAGTTGAAATTTAATATAACAACTAAATTTCATATTATTTCTTTCACTGTTTAGTAGTTTCTATGTCAAAATTTCGGTTTGTTGCACTTTTTCGCCAAATTGTAAAATACTTTTACAAAATTTTCTCTCCGTGTGGAATTGAATAGTATAATTTATGATTAATTCAATATTTTTTGAAGCCATAAAATTATACTATTGAAATACAATAAAAAAATGGTTTTAGTACTATTTTTTATAGCAATATTTATTATAATTTAATATTGATATTTAACATTTAATATTACATACAATTTAATATTACAATATTAAATAACAGTTATTATAAATTATAGTATAATATAAAACAAATAAATTTTTTCATTAATGAAATTAAAAGTAAAGTCCTCCTAATGTGAAATTTGATGAATATAAAACCCCATGGAATTAAAAATAATAATATAAAGATTCAAATGACTGGATTATGAATTTCTCTTTTAAGTATTTATTTACCCATATGTATATATATATATAGAATTATTATTGTTAGATTCCATTATATACGGTTTCATGTGGCATATATAATTAAAATTAAAAGAGTAGAGATACACATATTTACGAATAGTTTATTTCTATATATATTATGCAACGCTATAAATTTTCACAGTTGAAAAGGAAGCTTATAATGATAGGGTTAATAATTCAATTAAATTTCTCATGAAACAAAGCATATTCAAAAGCGCATTTAAAATACAACGATTTGGGATTAAATAATATCATAAATATTCATGCTTTTACCCCAGTAAACCATAAGTCATTTAAGTATAATTCAGTTTTACGATAATTCCAATTTTAATCATTGACAATTGTCTGTATTTCTTTCCTTTTTTTTCTCTTTCACTAAAATTTTTGCATTTGTCAATGATAAACTCTTTTCGAAACAAGAAAAAATATTATATTGATTGTAATAATTATTATATTCTTTCCACCTATATGTTGGACTTAAAAATAAATAAATTAGCATTTTATATGTGACTAATAATAATCTAGTGAAAATAAATCAAGTATATTATATAAATGTATATAAATCCGTGTGAGAAATCACATTGGCGGTCAATGGCAAAAGGCATACCTTTGATTTTCCTGATGAAATTTTTTTTTTAGAAAATTCCAATCCTAAAGAAGTACGTCCCTTCGTCTTTTCTATCTACTAATGCCTATGTATCTGATATGTGGCTCATTAAATGAGCATGAGACCTCAAGTTAAATACAATTCTATGAACGAGCCAAGTGTATGCTTGTCGTGCCAAGTCGATTAAGTATAGATGCGTTTACGCAGTGGACCCTTGTTGACAACCTAATGCGATGATATCTTGGATTTATTTTCCAAGACACATTACATCGATAATAAACCACAAAAAAAGCATTTCTGCATTTGTGTAAATAAATTTAATAATTATTTAATAAATTAGTCTTGAACAGAATTTTCTTGATTTTTATTAAAATTTAAAATACTTATTTTATTCGCAGTAAAAATGGAAAAAAAAATTTACAAACTGCATATAACGAAATAAAAAATCTTATTACTATTATGACAGTAATTAAACAAAAATTATGATTAATTATGATTAATTATAATTAATAGTAAGTAATTCTTAATTAATTCTTATTCTGTAGATTTGTGTTTACAATAATGTATGAAAAATAAAAAAAATACAGTAACTTTCTATAAATTATTATATGTTGATATCCAGCAACTGAATTACTTATACAATTAAGTAAATTACTTAATTACTCCAACTCACAATTAATATATATAACTTTTGTCGCCTCTTGTTTCGGCTACTTTTAAAATAAGTTCCTTACTTGCTACTTTACAATCATAGGCCCATCCAATTTTTTTAAATTGATTTATTACATACAATGTGAAATTGAAGTCAATTTTTGAAATTTCTCCAGTACGATAGTCCTATGGAAAAACGTGATGAAAATTATGCAAACCTTCTCCAGTTGCCAATATTTCAATGAATTTATTGTTAACAGCTCTTATTGATCTGTTGATAATAAATATTTTTTTCTATCAAAAATGATTTGTAATTTTTATTAGAATAATAGAACCTACACGAAAGAAATATGTTTTTTGATACATTTATAAAATTAAACATAAATTTCTGGATTTTTTGTCAACTTTTACTATTTTTGGAGCAAATTTTCCCTTACAATTTTGGTAAATTTTAGAAATTTTTACAATATTTTACTTTTAGTGAATTTTGCTATAATTTATAGAAAAGTACAATAGCCCAATACCAACTTTCATTCCATAAATATATTGGTACAAGTGTTGGTATTAAAAAAGTCAGGAGAATTGTTAAAATCAGAAAATGCCTTCAAAAAATTAATATGACCATAATTATCAATTTTTCCCTGCTGTCTATAATTTTTTTTTCAATTTGCTATTAAAATAAGAGCACTGAAGCTTAATTATATTGTTTTTATTGTATTAATGATAAATATACGGAGAAATTTCTGGGTCAGCATCTGTACCTTATGGTGTATTCCTAAAAAAAAATTTTATTCTTCAATTCGCTTCATACATATTAATTTCCTTTAATTTTTATATTAGTTATATTAGTGAAGTTAATTAATTTAACAGATTTTTTTATTGTTACAGCATGTGAATCTTAATTTTTTCCGTGTACAAGTAACTTATCTAAAGATGTTACTTACTTATCTCCAAAAGTGACTACTGAATCGGCATTAATGTCAGACATATTAATTTCATTTAATTTTTTCATAAATTCCGGATGCTTCGGTAACAGAAACCAACCAATGTGTGCAAACCAAAAACCACGATTTATGTTGTGAGGATCGGCATCAGTATCAGAATATTTATGATGCATTCTGTGCACTTTAATCTATCGTCGAAGTTTTAACTTTCAACATTCACAATTTTAAATTTTTAATTAAACTTAAAATACTAATTTTTCGGATTAGGTATACATAATTATTAACTGTAACCCCAATTAAAAGATAATCAGTAGAATTGTCCCTTAACTATTTTGACAAATTATAAATATTTCTTTACCATGCCATTGCCATAGTAACAAGTAGCTAAAAATATTCTTAGAGGAAATTTAGCTTTGTAAGATCGATGCGTCCAGTAACGATGAGCTCCACCACTTATTCCAAAACCAGTCAGGAAATAGTTTATAAGTACTATACAACAAAACAAAGATAATCTTTATCTTAAAAAATAAAATTTTCTTTAAACTTTAATAATTTTTATGATTATTTACTCCATAGTGCTGTTAATTTATGAGTTAAATATGGAAATGTAAAAATTCCATTGATTGCAACAATGTGAATAATCACATGAAAAATCACAAATGGCCAATTCAAATGTTTAATCCAAGTGTTCCACTCATTGGTAAACGAAAATTTAGCATTCGTCTCATTTTTCGTTACTTTTGCAATTTTATCTTCTGTAATCATTTTTATTTTTTTAAGCGCAAGTATATTAATATTTTCATATATTTTATAAACTATCGAAACAAACTGAACACAAAGTAAAACTAAACTGCCAATGAACTGAAAATAATCGTCTATCGTTACATTAATGAAGAATTAATTAAAATTGATTCACTATTCAATGTATTAGAATATTGATTCGCATATTCAATTACTTTTCTCACAGTAGACATTAAAAATTCAAATGAGTTAACTCTTTTGTATTCTGGTAAAAAAATTGTTTCTTATAGGTTGTTTCTTAAACTATTAAAACCATATTATAGAGTATTTAAAAATACATTGATTGAATGAAGTTTTGATCATTTTTTATTATTTCATATCTTTTTATTATTTTGTATTTTTTTTTATTTTACATCTAATTTGTTTTTTTACATTACTTTTTATTGTTATACCTAATTATAACTTTGTTTACTTAAAATATTATTGCGACAGTGAATAAAGAATTAATATGATTTATCACCCCTATTTTGGGCTACTTTTTGAATGAGTTCACTACTTGCTGTTTTACAATCATAGGCCCATCCAATTTTTTTACATTGATCAATCATATACTTTGTGAAATTGAAGTCAATTTTTGCAATTTCTCCAGCACGATAATCCCATGGGAAAACGTGATGAAAATTATGCCAACCTTCTCCATTTGTCAATATTTGAACCAATTTAGTGTCACTCGGATATATTGACCTGTTAATCATAATTCATTTTTTCTGTCATACATGATTTATAATTTTTGCTTGAAAACGAATAAAGTAAGTTTTACTATATTCTCAAAATAAAACTTACACTAACAGAAACTTTTACACATTTTTAGAAATTTGTATTATTTTTGGAGTAGAAGTTTTGCTACCATCGAAGTATATTTCGGTAAATAAAAATGTGCAAAAATTTCAAACAGTTTTCGCTTTATTTTGTAAATATAAAAAAATTATTTTAATATATTTTTTTCAGTGTTCTATATATATGTTACTTTTATTAAATTTAATTATATTTTATAGTGTATTTGTATTTAGTGAATTGTACTAAGAATTATATATCATTTTTCTCCATAAATATTAAAATTTTTGTTTTACTGTAAAATTATTCTAGAAGTTAATATATTTGTTTGTTCGAATACGGAACAAAATTTAATGTATCAAATTTTAAAATAAATTATCTTTCCTTGTATAAAAAATAAAGAATATTTAGAACATTTAATTATAATGTAAATTTTTACCGATCGTAAGGTTTGTAGCCGTACAAATGGGCAACACTGTTAACTATAGATTGATTATGTATTATAAAAGTATAGCGCATAAAACATTGTGAAATTATAGCCCAATACCAACTTTCATTCCATAAATATACTGGTACAAGTGTTGGTATTACAAACGTCAGCAGAATTGTTAAAATCGGAAAATACCTTCAAGAAAAATTAAAATGACAATAATTATTAATTTTTTCTATGCTGTTTACGTAATTTAATTTCAATATGTTATTAAAATATAAGAAATTCGAAGCTTACAACTTAGTTTTTGAAAACATATTTTATTTTTATTGTTAAATTAATATTTAACTTTTAATAATATAAATACGAGTAACTTATCTTTTACTTACTTATCTCCAAAAGCGACTACTGAATCAGCATTAATGTCAGACATATCAATTTCTTTTAATTTCTTCACAAATTCCGGATGTTTCGGTAACAGAAACCATCCAATGTGTGCATACCAAAAACCACGACTTGCGTTGTGAGGATCGGCATCAGTATCGGAATATTTATGATGCATTCTGTGCAATTTAACCCATCGTCGAAGTTTGAACTTAAAACATACACAATTGCAATTGAACGTAAAATACTAATTTTTGGGATTATGTATTATATATTTATCATTCTTATGTGCATACTAAACCGTTTTATTATATTATAAGAATTTTTTTACCATTCCTGTACCATAGTAACCAGCAGCTAGTATTATCCTAAGGGGTAATTTAGCTTTGTAAGATCTATGCGACCAGTAACGATGAACTCCACCAGTTATTCCAAAACCAACGAAAAGAAAGTATGAAGTAGTTTACACGGAAGCCTTAAATATAAGCCTCCGCGAGCATAAACGGATATGCCTCCACGAGCATATACTCGCGTCTGCGCAAAGTGTTTGCCTGCAGCTGTGTTGTGAAAGAGTTTGCCTTGACCACGTGTTCGCGCAGACGCAAATATATGCTCGTGGAGGTATATTCGTTTATGCGCGCGGAAGCTTATATTTAAGGCTTACGGTGTAAACTCCCTCTATATATATACTATATGGAACAAAATAAAATAATGTTTATCATCAAAAGTACATTTTTTTTAAATCTTACTAATTTTAATGAAATATTACCCCATAATGCCGTCAATTTATGAGTTGCATATGGAAATGTAAGAAATCCATAAATTGCAACAACGTTAATAATCACATGAAATATAACAAATGGCCAATTCAAATGTTTTATCCATGTATTCCACTCATTTCTAAATGAAAATTTAATATTGGCCTCATCTTCTGTTACTTTTACACTATCATTTGCTTCTCTAATCATTTTTATTTCTTTAGTTCATATATTTATTTTCTTAGATTTGATAAAAAGTTGAAACAAACTGAATACAAAGTAGGTAATACTAAACTGATAATAAACTGTAGAGAAATTCGTCGATCGTTATATATGGATGAAGAAATAATAAAAATTTATTCATTATTCATTGTAATTATTTGAATATTTATTTGAATATTCAATTTTTTTTTCACAGTGAACGTTAAAGTTCAATTCAGGGGATTTATTACGCAACTTGATTTGATTTTTATTTTCACCGCATTTGAATTTTTCACTGTCACTGTTTCATTTCTTGATTAATCCGCTTTTCTTAAGTTGAAACATTCAAAATGGTGGATCCAACATGGCCGCCAAATTCTATTTTCTAAATTAGCTCATTGTTTGCTACTCAGAATTTCCAAATTATCTGATAAAAAAAAGAAAAGTAATATAGAATAAAATTCAGTGAAATAGAAAATCAGTAATAACTCAAAATAGTTTTGGAAAAAAAAGAATTTCGTTGTAATCCATAGTTTTTCCGGTGTTTTATATTTGTGAATTGAAGTGCCGCCGTTGAGTTAGAGAAAGAAAGAGAGAGATTGTGTCAGAAGGAGAGCATATGTGAGAGCGATATGCATTACACAGTTTTGGACCCCTGGATTTTTACAGCGGCTTTTGCTTTGTGGCTTGTGTGCAACTCGAAACTCCGAAGGCAGCCACGCCCTCGACTTCTCATCTTTTACGCATCTCATCCCATCACGACCAATACGAGGTCCTTGCGGGGCCCCATAGGCATAGTGTGTGTATACATATATATAGGGACTCATATGCATGAGAGATCGCGGTTAAAAACCACCACCTTCACCTTATCCCGCAACTTTTCTCATTCATTCAACATCACACACAAATTGGTATCCCACACATCAACAACAAATTCTAAATTCCCGTCGAACAAAGGAAACTAGACAAAAAGGCACAAAAGGGAAGTTATCAATATTAACCTAAACAGAAAGGAAAATAAATAACTCATTTTAATTTCAAAACTGCATAGAGGAGAAAATAATGGAGAATAGAATATACGGGGAATAAAATAATACCGAGAAAAATGTCTTAACATGATAACTAAATTATTTTTTTTATTAATTACTAAATTATTTTTATTAAATTTTTTATATTCAATAATTTTTATTTAATCGAATTAGAATTTATGAATATTTCTATTTCATAAAGTTTTCATAAGTCCAAATTTGCATTCAATCGGTTTTTTAACAAGCAGAATATAAATTTTTATATATGAGTAAATATTTTTTTACCCTAATTTTCATGTTATATAATTTCAATTTTATCGAGAAGACATTTATATGACTATATAATTCATTAGAATTTACATTTGAAACTCAATTTATTTGTCACAATTGTTATACATTGCAAAATATCTTTTTAATCACATTTTCTTTTATGTAAAATTTAATGTCACCGCAGTGACAATTATCAGTGTTTTTATTGACCCCAGTTATTTACATTAGATTGAATTTTAATTTCTCGATATTTTCATTGACTGAAATATTTATTAACAAGAACGTCATTCAAACAATTTTTTAATTGACAGAAAAAATATTAGAGAGAATTCTTTCTTAGTGGAATTTTTATGTCTCGAAATATTATTTGACATAAATTATTCGTTTTTCTTTCTTATTATAAATTATTACATTTGAGCCATTCGAGAAAAGTCTTTATAAAGATTAAAATTGAAAAATTTTTCACAATACTTTTTAAGATTATTATACAAAATGTAAGAAATTTATTATAAATATTATTTATTTAGTGTTAATTTAGAATTTAACACTGTACAATAAATTAATGTTCTTTGAATTCATAAATAATACTGACAACAGAAATAAAATTGTTTGTTTTTTGTTTTTGAAAAATATTAAAATGATGAAAGAAATGCGCGCGCAATGGTAATATAATGACGCTTAAATACGGATGCGTGCGCACATTACACTATAGGATTAAAATAGCTGCGCACGCATTGCACTGAATGCGCGCGCATCTTCGCCACACTAGCGCTAAAATAGTAGCGCACGCATCGACTCGAATGCGCACGCGTCCGAAAATAGCGAAACGACCCGACGCTCAACTACAAAATGCGCGCGCAATATCATAACCTCTAAACTATTTGCGCACTCCTCGAACTTTACCCTCAAACTAAAAGCAAGAAAGGTAAAATTATCCCAAACCGAAAAAAGCGTTTCGTTTCTTTTAATAACTATATAAATTCCTCTTATCAGAATTGATAAACGATCCATATGATGGTTAAGAGACTCGTTAAATTGAAGATTCACACATCAGAATACTTTCGTCAATTCCATTCTTATGAACGAAAACGATTTATTAGATTGTCATTTTTTTTGGTCCTCTTTTTTCAGAGCGCATATTTCGAATCAGGCCGCTTTCATTGAGAGAGAAAAAGAGAGAGAGTGCGGTCACCCTTTATCATTTATTTCTACGTCTCGAGACTCAAAAGAGACGTGCATAATCAATCATGCATCTTTCTGAATCATATGCGATGAGGGAGAACGAGATTTTTCTTCCTCTTCAAAACTGCGCGAGAGTGCAAAAAGAAATATTGTCTGTACTTTGGGACTTTATTATTGCGTACATTTATATTTGTGGTGCGAGAAGTATTTCGGGGTTCGTTATAAGTCGTCAGCAACTATCATTAACAATGATCCATTAGACTCAATTACTTCAAGTTTGAAAATATATTTAGTATATATAGACGTCTTTCGCATCATGGTGGTCTGTTGTAACTTTTATCATTTTTCTGCATTCATTAATCATGTATTTTTGCCAAAAGTTTGTTTGTATTTTCGTAAAATCAAAATGGTTAGTAGGTGCTTGTTTTTATTTTTAGAACTAAATAAAAGTGTAAACTGAATAAAAGTTTAGTTTGTGGAAATAGTAATAGTTTACTTGGGGTTTTGTGCGCAGATGCGCGCGCAGCTTTGTTAGGCTGGTTCTACAATAGACTACCGAGGGACAATTTAGCGTTTCTAGTAGGTCAGCACTAAAAGAATTCATTTTTTTATGGAAAGTACTAATTTACTAGAAAAAGTGTGGCCAGATGCGCGCGCAACTTCGTTAGGCCGCTTCTACAATAGGCTGTAGAGGACTAAGCGTTCATACCAGGTTCATCGACTTAAACTACAGTTAATACAGTTGTAAAACCGGCCCTAAGAATTTTTTTTCGGAAAGTAATAGTTGACTTGAAACTACCTAAGCAGATGCGCGCACAACTTTGTTAGGCCGGTTCTACAATTGACCGCCAAGGGACAAAACGGTCCCTCGGCAGCCAATTGTAATTCCCAGGAAGTTAACGCTAAGAGAAATTATATACTATACCAATTTACAATTACCAATTAACAAAAACCCGAGGGAGATAATCTCACCTAACGGTAGTTGGCTTAATTAGCGTAAACAAATTATAAAGTCGATAATATGTGACTGGCAAAATGACCAACAATGGATCGGTACGTGTAAACCCCTTGTACCATCGAATCTCGCAGTTGATGAATGCGAAAGTAAAGTCGCACGAAGCAAAAGTTTCATTAAGTCGGAACCATCGATCTTATGGTGGTATGGAACGCGCGTCGAAGGTCGAACCTCGCCGGAAGGTGAAATATCCTGGTCACCTTCACGATTGCCACTGAAAGGTAATCGTATTGCAGTGCATGCCGGAGGGTGCCGGTGGGACGGTAATGGGCGAATGTTGCTGATGATTTTTTAGTGGTCCCCGGCATTGGTCGCTGAGTAATGATGCACTTTCAAGATAAGAGCGGCATCGCGAGTGAACCGAGAGCATGTATAAGGCACGTGATGAGTATATACACCAAAGGCCGAGAGAGAGTATCAACTGCAAGAGTGAAATAGAGAGAAAGAGAAGATGAAAACTGTTGTAGAGAAGAAACTAGGGGAGAGGCGGAAAGCGAAACGTGTTAAAACATGGTGCAACGCCGCGAATAAGTTGCTTCTTCATGAGATCATTTGTACACGAGAAGGATACATATGAGGCTGTTGTCATTATCAGCTCCTTTCGTCTATTTTTTCCCGCCGCTTGGTAATTGAGTTTGAAGATTTAAATTCAAGGAATTTCCTTATTGTCAGTTTATTGTAGAACCGGACTGAGTTGAGGTGCGCGCGCATCTACGCTTGCGCACTTGAAACAAATGCGCATCGACGCTTGCGCACTTAAAACCTATGCGCATCTACGCTTGCGCCCTTTGCGTAAACTTTCTGTTTATTTTCTGTGCGCATCTAGCAAAAATCGTTCGTTTGCCGAAAAAATCACTGTACAGTAAATTCTAGTGAATAAAAGACAAATTGCAGATTGTTGACGAGATTCTTTTTTTTATTTGTCGCCTTCAATCGAATTTCCGTTAAGCGTCCCTACCAAAAGGACTGTCTCGACAGATATTTGGATCTCTTTCTCTCTCGCTAGTGTGGATCACGATTCATGTCGAGTGCGATTACAAGATTGCGTTATTTATCGTCGTGTCAAATGTCACGCGAGAATGGCGCTCGTGCACAATGCGCTTGTCGTCCTCGACGCAGAGCAGGACGTCCGAGCGACGAGATCGACAATGGCTGTGGCGCGAAAGCAATGAATAAATGACCCGGCAAAAGAGGGTAGACGAAAAGAGAAAAAAAAGAGTCAAAAAAAGAAGAAGAATTAAGAGAAGAAAGAATGAGTTGAAAGAAAATTTTTAAACCTCCGCATATATATGTGCCGTCTTGCAAAAGAAATTCTACACGTTTTCAAAATCGCAAATAAATGTCCCGATTGAGGTTAACTTTCTTCCGGAAATCACCCCGGAGGAATGGGGACAGAAAGAAAGGAGGGGAAAAAGATGAATTAACAATAAATAATAATGATCGTCAAAAGAAAAAAATCACGGGAATACAGCCTCATTATTAAGCTAAGTATTGATTGTGAAAGGAGGCCGACCGCCGATCAGTACTGATAAGCACCGCAGCTTCCTGGAAGGTTCGCTGATGCTTTCATGAACCGAAATCTCTCTCTCTCTCTCCAAAACCACGACGCGATGCTTTAACGTGAAATGCATCGTGAATCGTGTGGCAGTTTTCTTTTCGGCATTATTAATAGTCGGTAGGTGGGCAACACGACTCATTAAACGAGTGCCGCCCCACAGATTGCGCGCGTTCACCGTTATTCTTTTTTTCTCTCTCTAAAAAAATAAGAAAGATTTTGTTTCCGTAAATTCTCCTTGAGGAAAAGAAAATTTTCTCATGAGAAGTGTTATTGTATATAGTCTAAATGCAAAATATGATTTGAGAACAAGATGTTCGAGGGGATGAGACTTCCAAAAAGAGTTGAACTTGTTGAAGGTTTTAAAAAAGAGACTAACGCAACTGGACAGTTGGGAAAGAAGAAGTAGAAGGAGGAGGAGGTCTGAAAGAAAGAGGTGATAAATGGGAATGAGAATTGCTTGGCAAAAGCGACCGTTGAAATGAACGGCAACCGAGTATTGCTCTCCTGCTCGAAATCCAAATGCATTCATGCCTCATCTTTTTACTGATTGTCAGTTTATTCCTTCCCCGGGAGGCAATTACATTTCTTTCCCTTTAAATTCTTCATTGCCTTTCTTCCCCCAGATTCATAAAATTCAAAAATAATTTCTTTTCCTCTTTTTTTAGAATACAGAATCGAAAATTTTGAGACGGTCCAACAAAATTTATTTAGAATTTATTTACCAAAAAAAGAGGGTCAGTAGGATTATAAAGACAGAGAGGAGAGAGAAAGAAAAAAGATGAAATCGGTCAAAGAGATCACGCCGGGTACTAATGAATACGATTGTTCTGCCCATGAATCGAATTGCTAATGAATTATGTGTCATTATGCACCTTCTTTTTTATACAAACGCTCAGCATCTCTTCTTATCCATCTCTGTCGTAGTAGCCGATCTTTCTTTCTTTTTTTTTGCCCGTTGCGCACCAAACCTACTTGCCTATCTTGGAATCATTTCGCTTCGAAACAATACAACGTCCCGAATGTGAATAATATCGATCCTATATAGCGCGCAACGCTCGGAAACCCTTACCCCCATTATCGCGATACGGAATCTTGCGAATTGTTTCGTGCTTCCAACATCCTAGCGTGCTTCCAAAAAGACAACGAAATTAAAAATAAAAGAAGCCCTGATAACTTCTCACGTTTATCCCCCTTTTTTCCTCTTCAATTTATTTTCTCCTTTTTTTTTAGGTTTTTCTCAAAAGTTTATAGCCTTGAGAAAAATATAATTTATTATCAATGGAAAAAGTACTATAATTTATTTCAATTATAACGGTTGCCATAAAATTATAACCATCATATTTTCCCATATACTCTCTAAATTTAATCCGATAAAAAATATAACTAATTTAGATGTAAAAAGTCCGTTTTTTGTATTTTCGTGGAAACGGTGATAACTTTTTTAAATTTTGTTCTACAAAAAAGTGTCTAAAGGAAAAGTTGTTTGCTTTTAAACCAAATTTAAGAAAGAAAGCAGAAAAACAGATTTTGACAAAAATTTAAAAAGATACCAAAGTTTGAAATTTTCAATGCAAAAAAAATGGATTTTTTTGGTATTTGCCTGGAAAAGGTGATAACTTTTTTAAATTTTGTGCTACATAAAAGTGTCTCAAGGAGAAGTTGTTTGTTTTTGAACCAAATTAAATGAAGAAAGCAGAAAAACTGATTTTGACAAAAATTTAAAAAGATACCAAAGTTTGAAATTTTCAATGCAAAAAAAGTGGATTTTTTTGGTATTTGCCTGGAAAAGCTGATAACTTTTTTAAATTTTGTTCTAGAAAAAAATGTCTAAAGGAGAAGTTGTTTGTTTTTGAACCAAATATAAGGGAGAAAGCAGAAAAACAGATTTTGACAAAAATTGAAAAAGATACCAAAGTTTGAAATTTTCAATTAAAAAAATCTTGATTTTTTTGGTATTTTCCTGAAAAAGGTGATAACTTTTTTAAATTTTGTGCTACATAAAAGTGTCAAAAGGAAAAGTTATTCGTTTTTCAACCAAATTTAAGGAAAAATGCAAAAAAACAAATTTTGCCAAAAATTTAAAAAGATACAAAAATTTGAAATTTTCAATTAAAAAAATCTGGATTTTTTGGTATTTTCCTGAAAAAGGTGATAACTTTTTTAAATTTCATGCTACAAAAAAATTGTCTGAAGGAAAAGTTGTTTGTTTTTAAACCAAATTTAAGGAAGAATGCAGAAAAAACAAATTTTGACAAAAATTTAAAAAGATACAAAAAGTTTGAAATTTTCAATGCAAAAAAATCTGGATTTTTTTGGTATTATCCTGAAAAAGGTTATAACTTTTTTAAATTTTATGCTACATGAAAGTGTCAAAAGGAAAAGTTATTCGTTTTTCAACCAAATTTAAGGAAAAATGCAGAAAAACAGATTTTGACAAAAATTTAAAAAGATACTGAAGTTTGAAATTTTTAATGCAAAAAAAACTGGATTTTTTTGGTATTTTCCTGGAATAGGTAATAACTTTTTTAAATTTTGTTCTACAAAATAGTGACTAAAGGAAAAGATGTCTGTTTTTGTACCAAATTTAAGGAAGAAAAGCAGAAAATCTAATTTTGACAAAAATTTAAAAAGATACCAAAGTTTGAAATTTTCAATGCAAAAAAAAAACTGTTTTTTTTTGGTATTTGCCTTGAAAAGGTGATAACTTTTTTAAATTTTGTGCTATATAAAAGTGTCTAAAGAAAAAGTTGTTTGTTTTTAAAACAAATTTAAGGAAGAATGCAGAAAAACAGATTTTGACAAAAATTTAAAAAGACACCAAAGTTTGAAATTATTTAATGCAAAAAAAACTGCATTTTTTTGGTATTTTCCTGGAAAAGGTGATAACTTTTTTAAATTTTGTTCCAGAAAAAAGTGTCTAGAGGAGAAGTTGTTTGTTTTTTGAACCAAATTTGAGGGAGAAAGCAGAAAAACAGATTTTGACAAAAATTTAAAAAGATACTAAAGTTTGAAATTTTCAATGCAAAAAAAACTGGATTTTTTTTTAGATTTGCCTGGAAAAGGTGATAACTTTTTTAAATTTTATGCTACAAAAAAGTGTCTAAAGGAAAAGTTGTCTGTTTTTTGTACCAAATTTAAGGGAGAAAGCAGAAAAACAAATTTTGACAAAAATTTAAAAAGATACCAAAGTTTGAAATTTTCAATGCAAAAAAATCTGGATTTTTTTGGTATTTTCCTGAAAAAGGTTATAACTTTTTTAAATTTTATGCTACATGAAAGTGTCAAAAGGAAAAGTTATTCGTTTTTCAACCAAATTTAAGGAAAAATGCAGAAAAACAGATTTTAATAAATATTTAAAAAGATACTGAAGTTTGAAATTTTTAATGCAAAAAAAACTGGATTTTTTTGGTATTTTCCTGGAATAGGTAATAACTTTTTTAAATTTTGTTCTACAAAATAGTGACTAAAGGAAAAGATGTCTGTTTTTGTACCAAATTTAAGGAAGAAAGCAGAAAATCTAATTTTGACAAAAATTTAAAAAGATACCAAAGTTTGAAATTTTCAATGCAAAAAAAGTGGATTTTTTTGGTATTTGCCTGGAAAAGTTGATAACTTTTTTAAATTTTGTGCTACATAAAAGTGTCAAAAGGAAAAGTTATGCGTTTTTCAACCAAATTTAAGGAAAAATGCAGAAAAACAGATTTTGACAAAAATTTAAAAAGATACCAAAGTTTGAAATTTTCAATTAAAAAAATCTGGATTTTTTTGGTATTTTCCTGAAAAATGTGATAACTTTTTTAAATTTTATGCTACAAAAAAGTGTCTAAAGGAAAAGTTGTCTGTTTTTGTACCAAATTTAAGGAGAAAAGCAGAAAAACAGATTTTGACAAAAATTTAAAAAGATACTAAAGTTTGAAATTTACAATGCAAAAAAAACTGCATTTTTTTGGTATTTTCCTGGAAAACGTGATAACTTTTAAAAATTTTGTTCAAGAAAAAAGTGTCTAAAGGAAAAGTTGTTTGTTTATAAACCAAATTTAAGAAAGAATGCAGAAAAACAGATTTTGACAAAAATTTAAAAAGATACCAAAGTTTGAAATTTTCAATGCAAAAAAAGTGGATTTTTTTGGTATTTGCCTGGAAAAGGTGATAACTTTTTTAAATTTTGTGCTACATAAAAGTGTCAAAAGGAAAAGTTATTCGTTTTTCAACCAAATTTAAGGAAAAATGCAGAAAAACAGATTTTGACAAAAATTTAAAAAGATACCAAAGTTTGAAATTTTCAATTAAAAAAATCTGGATTTTTTTGGTATTTTCCTGAAAAAGGTGATAACTTTTTTAAATTTTATGCTACAAAAAAGTGTCTAAAGGGAAAGTTGTCTGTTTTTGTACGAAATTTAAGTGAGAAAGCAGAAAAAACAGATTTTGACAAAAATTTAAAAAGATACTAAAGTTTTGAAATTTTTCAATGAAAAAAAAACTGGATTTTTTTGGTATTCTCCTGGAAAAGGTGATAACTTTTTTAAATTTTGTTCTACATAATAGTGTCTAAAGGAAAAGTTGTCTGTTTTTGAACCCAATTTAAGGGAGAAAGCAGAAAAAACAGATTTTGACAAAAATTTAAAAAGATACTAAAGTTTGAAATTTTCAATTAAAAAAAAACTGGATTTTTTTGGTATTTACCTGGAAAAAGGTGATAACTTTTTTAAATTTTGTTCTACAAAATAGTGTCTAAAGGAAAAGTTGTCTGTTTTTGAACCAAATTTAAGGTAGAAAGCAGAAAAACAGATTTTGACAAAAATTTAAAAAGATACCAAAGTTTGAAATTTTCAATTAAAAAAATCTTGATTTTTTTTGGTATTTTCCTGAAAAAGGTGATAACTTTTTTTAAATTTTGTGCTACATAAAAGTGTCAAAAGGAAAAGTTATTCGTTTTTCAACCAAATTTAAGGAAAAATGCAGAAAAACAGATTTTGCCAAAAATTTAAAAAGATACAAAAATTTGAAATTTTCAATTAAAAAAATCTGGATTTTTTGGTATTTTCCTGAAAAAGGTGATAACTTTTTTAAATTTCATGCTACAAAAAATTGTCTAAAGGAAAAGTTGTTTGTTTTTTAAACTAAATTTAAGGGAGAAAGCAGAAAGACAGATTTTGACAAAAATTTAAAAAGATACTAAAGTTTGAAATTTTCAATGCAAAAAAAACTGGATTTTTTTAGTATTTTCCTGGAAAAGGTGATAACTTTTTTAAATTTTGTTCTACAAAATAGTGTCTAAAGGAAAAGTTGTCTGTTTTTGAACCCAATTTAAGGGAGAAAGCAGAAAAACAGATTTTGACAAAAATTTAAAAAGATACTAAAGTTTGAAATTTTCAATTAAAAAAAAACTGGATTTTTTTGGTATTTACCTGGAAAAGGTGATAACTTTTTTAAATTTTGTTCTACAAAATAGTGTCTAAAGGAAAAGTTGTCTGTTTTTGAACCAAATTTAAGGTAGAAAGCAGAAAAACAGATTTTGACAAAAATTTAAAAAGATACCAAAGTTTGAAATTTTCAATTAAAAAAATCTTGATTTTTTTGGTATTTTCCTGAAAAAGGTGATAACTTTTTTAAATTTTGTGCTACATAAAAGTGTCAAAAGGAAAAGTTGTTTCGTTTTCAACCAAATTTAAGGAAAAATGCAGAAAAACAGATTTTGCCAAAAATTTAAAAAGATACTAAAGTTTGAAATTTTCAATGCAAAAAAAACTGGATTTTTTTGGTATTTTCCTGGAAAAGGTGATAACTTTTTTAAATTTTGTTCTACAAAATAGTGTCTAAAGGAAAAGTTGTCTGTTTTTGAACTAAATTTAAGGGAGAAAGCAGAAAAACAGATTTTGACAAAAATTTAAAAAAATACTAAAGTTTGAAATTTTCAATGCAAAAAAAACTGGATTTTTTTAGATTTGCCTGGAAAAGGTGATAACTTTTTTAAATTTTGTTCTACAAAATAGTGTCTAAAGGAAAAGTTGTCTGTTTTTGAACCAAATTTAAGGGAGAAAGCAGAAAAACAGATTTTGACAAAAATTTAAAAAGATACCAAAGTTTGAAATTTTCAATTAAAAAAAATCTTGATTTTTTTGGTATTTTCCTGAAAAAGGTGATAACTTTTTTAAATTTTTTGCTACAAAAAAAGTCTAAAGGAAAAGTTGTCTGTTTTTGTACCAAATTTAGGGGAGAAAGCAGAAAAACAGATTTTTGACAAAAATTTAAAAAGATACCAAAAGTTTGAAATTTTCAATGCAAAAAAAGTGGATTTTTTTGGTATTTGCCTGGAAAAAGGTGATAACTTTTTTAAATTTCATGCTACAAAATAGTTGTCTAAAGGAAAAGTTGTCTGTTTTTTGAACTAAATTTAAGGGAGAAAGCAGAAAAACAGATTTTGACAAAAATTTAAAAAGATACCAAAGTTTGAAATTTCAATGCAAAAAAAGTGGATTTTTTTGGTATTTGCCTGGAAAAGGTGATAACTTTTTTAAATTTTGTTCCAGAAAAAAGTGTCTAAAGGAGAAGTTGTTGTTTTTGAACCAAATTTAAGGGAGAAAAGCAGAAAAACAGATTTTGACAAAAATTTAAAAAGATACCAAAGTTTGAAATTTTCAATTAAAAAAATCTTGATTTTTTGGTATTTTCCTGAAAAAGTGAAACTTTTTTAAATTTTTATGCTACAAAAAAGTGTCTAAAGGAAAAGTTGTCTGTTTTTGTACCAAATTTTAGGGGAGAAAGCAGAAAAAACAGATTTTGACAAAAATTTAAAAAGATAACCAAAGTTTGAAATTTTCAAATGCAAAAAAAGTGGATTTTTTTTGGTATTTGCCTGGAAAAGGTTAATAACTTTTTTAAATTTTGTTCCA